>CM076578.1:861889695-862115766 GCA_034641835.2 Pinus albicaulis
CAAGGGCTTATCTACACCACACTGCTACCCAACAAAACCAGTGTTAAATATACAAGCGTCTGCACCAACTTTATATTATGTTTGTAAAAATATTTACTAGTGAAAAATATTTACAGTGTCCTCTCAAGATCAGATTTAGAGATCCATGAAAGAAGCCCAACATTATAT
Organism: Pinus albicaulis; assembly: GCA_034641835.2. Lineage (NCBI taxonomy): Eukaryota > Viridiplantae > Streptophyta > Pinopsida > Pinales > Pinaceae > Pinus > Pinus albicaulis. Next base: position 861,889,864 of record CM076578.1, read on the forward strand.
GTCCAGACCCTTGTGTTTAATGAGTTAGTGCTTTACCAAGCCACTAGAACCCAACCCCAAGTTACATACGAGTAAATTGGCATGGTTGGTTGCTTGTTCAAAACATTTGTTACTGCATTTTCTATGCAGTTTCATGGAGAAAAGCCCACAAATCCTAGAAAGTTTTCTAATTTGAGATTGTTGTTGACAATATCGTTGATTTTGCTCAAAGTAAATGTAGCACATGTTAGATTTCATTCCCCTTATAATGTTATTATTTCCATTATGTTTTTCTTTTTCCTAGAAGAAAATTTAACAAGTTTTCTTTGGCATGCACCTTTGTTGCTGGCAATATGCTTGTCTTTGTACTAAAAGTAAATCTAGCAGATGTTAGATTTCTTTCACCTTTCAATGTTGCTATTGAGAATGCCTTGTATCCATGATAGAATAAAATCTAGCACAAAATAGAATTATTTTTTCCTTGCAATATTGCTTTGCGAAATATACTTGTGTTTGTGCTAAAAGTAAATCTAGCACGAGCTAGATTTCTTTAACCCTGCCATGTTGATATGTGCTTATGTTTTTGCTATAGGAAAATTTAGCATGGGTTTGATTTCCTTCACCTCGCAATGGTGTTATCGACAATGTGCACTTATTTATGCTAGAAGGAAATATATCACTCATTATATTTTTTTCATCTTAAATGTTGTTATTAGAAATGCACTTTCATTTATGCTAGAATGGAATCTAGCACGTGTTATATTTCTTTTGCTTGACAATGTTGTTGTTGGAAATAGCCTTTAGTTTTTGCTATAAGTAAATATAGCACATGCTGGATTTTTTTCACCTTACCATGTTTTTTATGTGCTTGTGTTTGTGCTAGAAGGAATTTATTCATCAGAATTCAACTTGCAACATTTTTATTGACAATGTGTTTGTGTTTGAGCTAGAAGGAAATTTATCTTGCACTAGATTTGTTTCACAATGCCATGTTGTGGTTAGAAATCTAGTTGTTTGTGCTAGAAGGAAATATGCTAGATTCCTTGACCTTGCAAGGTTGTTATTGGAAAAATGAATGTGACGATGTTAGAAGAAAATATAGCACATGTTAGATTTATCTTCTTACAATTTTGTTATTGGAAATATGCTTTAGATTGTGCTAGAAGTAAATTTAGTGTGTGTTAGATTTATTTAACACTAAAATGTTGTTATGTTGTTATGCATGTGCTAGAAGGAAATCTAGAACGTGCTAGATTTGTTTCATCCTATAATGTGCTTGTGTTGTGTTATAAGGAAATCTAGCACATGTTAGATTTCCTTTGTCCTATAATGTTGTTGTTATAAACATGCTTGTTTTTGTGCTAGAAGTAAATCTAGCATGTACTCGAATTCTTTCATCTTATAATGTGTTTGGTTGCTTGCGTTTATGTTAGAAAGAAATCTTACACACATTATATTTCTTTCACCTTATAATTTTGTTATTGGCAATGTGCTTATGTTTGGGCTAGAAGGAAATCTAGCACACGTTATGTTTCCCTCACCTTGGAATGTGCTTGTGTTTGTGATAGAAATAAATCTATAGCATGCACTAGATTTCTTCAGTCATACAATGTTGTTATGTGCTAGACGGAAATATAGCATGTATTAGACTTATTTCAATTTGAAACGTGATTGTGTTGGAATAAAATTGATCACATGCTATATTTCTTATACTCTACAATGTTTTTGTTGGAAACATGCTTGTATTTGTGGTAGACATAAATATAGCACTTGCTAAATTTCTTTCACTCTACATTGTTGCTATGTTCTTCTGTTTGGGCTAAAATAAAATCTAGCACATGTTATATTTATTTTACCTTGCAATGTTGTTATTAGTAACATCTTTGTGTTTAGGCTAAAAGGAAATCTGACATGTGCTAGATTTTTTTTGTTTTTCATTGTTGTTGTTAGAAATATTTATATGTTTGTGTTAGAAGTAAATATAACACAATCTAAATTTTTCTCACCCTACAATGTTATTATGTGATAATTTTTATATTAGAAGGAAATCTAGTATGCATTAGATTTATTTCACCTTGGAATGTGCTTATGTTTTTGATATGAAGAAATCTAACCTGTGTTAGATTTGTTTTGCCCAAAAATGTTGTTGTTGGAAATATGTTTGTGAATTTGTACTAGAAGGAAATCTAGTATGTGTTATATTTTCTTCACAATGCCATCTTATTTTCGACAATCTAGTTATTTATGCTAGAAGGAAATCTAATACTTTGCATTTTTTTTATTTGGAAATGTGTTTATGTCTATGCTAGAAGGAAATTTAGCACACACTAGATTTCTTTTTTCTTGCATTGTTGAAAATATGCTTGTGTTTGTGATAGAAGTAAATCTAACATATGCTACATTTCTTTCACCTTGCAATGTTGTTATGTGCTTTTGTTTACGATAGAATGAAATATAGCGTGTGTTAGATTTATTTCACCTTACAATGCTATTATTGACAATGTGATTTGTTTTTGCTAGAAGAAAATCTTGTGGGTGCTAGATTTCTTTTTCCTTACAATGAAGTTATTGGTAATATCCTAGTTTTTATGTTAGAAATAAATCCAACATGTATTAGGTTTCTTTAGCCGTACAATGTTGTTATTTTCTTATGTTTGTGTTGTAAGGATATGTTGCATGTGCTAGATTTCCTTTTACCTTGCAATGCTGACATGAGCTTTTATTTCTTCTGTAAGGAAATGTGGCATGCTTAAATTTCTTTAACCTTCCAATGTTGTTATTGGCAATGTGCTCATGTCTTTATCAAAAAAAAAATCTAGCATGTGCTTCATTTAATTTTGTTTGAATTATTGTTGTTGGCAATGTGCTTGTGTTTTTTCCAGAAGTAATTCTACCACATGCTAGATTTATTTTATCGTACAATTTCATTATGTGTTTGTTTTTATGCTAAAATGAAATTTAACATGCGTTAGATTTCTTTCACCTTGCAACGATTTTATTTACAATGTGATTGTGTTTGTGATAGAGGGTAATATAGAATGATTTTTTTCACAGTACAATGTTGTTGTTGGAAACATGCTTCAATTTGTCCCATATTTCATTCTTAGACCACATATCCCATACAAAGGGTCTTCTAATCATTTGAGCTTTTAACATTTCTTATATTGTAACAACGATATACGTAGGCATGGAATAAAAACTCATTGTATTCAAAAAGGACAAATTTCACGAGCATGGACATGTCCTAGGAAAGATTATTGTTGTAATGCTTTTTTTGACAATGTGTTTCTATTTGTGATATAAGGAATTTCATCATGCACTATATTTACTTTACAATGCAATCTTGTTGGAAATCTCTTGTATGTGATACAAAAAAATTCTTCAGTGTGTTTTTCTTTTTATGGTCTCTATAGCAAAATAAGAATATACATGACTATAAAAGATAAATTTTGTGTATACATGATGCTGTTGTAGTATCTACTATTGTTGTTATTTATTCACAGTTTATAGTTGTCTTTTGGTAATGTGCTTATGCTTGTGCTAGAAAGAAAGCTAGTAGGTGCTAGTTTTCTTATAGACACAATCAAAAGAACATATTAAATTATTTAGGGTTGGAGCCATTTTTCTAATCAACACCAGATTAACTATTATTGTGAGTACTACACTTGTTATTGTTCTTGTTCATTTTTTTACACATACAATGATGCAAGTAGTGGTAGTATTTATAAATTCATATTTTATTCGATAATTTGAAACTATGATGATAGTTTCTTACTTTATTTTCAGAAACCATGGACCCTGAAGCTAGTGGGAATTCAAAGGAATCATCCAAGGAAAAAGGAAGTTCACCAAATACAACACTAAAATATTTAAATGGTATGATGATTTTAAAATTAGTTTGTACTTTGTTAAAATGGTTTCTAATAAATGATTGTTGATTAATGAAGTTCATGTTGTCCTTATTTTTTAAAAAAACTTTCATATGTTTCGAGCTTCTTTCCTTTTTGCATATGTATGAAATGAAATGTTATAGAATATGAATTCATATTGTTTTTTAATTTACTTAAAATTTTAGCATTATAAATTCTTGCAAATGTTTGCAGATGCTAAAAACTATGGTGAAAAATGTGAGATTATAAAAATCTATTTTATATTCATTTTCAAATAATTTGGCAAAATCCAAGTATGCAATTTACAACTTAATGAATTTTGATTTGTTATTGAATAATATCCTACCTAATATTGCTATGAAAATTGAAATACATCATGTTAGTTGGATTTTCCACATTAAAGATCCACTTTTAGACAAAAACACATGCAAATAGCACTAGGAGTGGGTTTTTAATGTGAAAACCCCATACTAATATGGGTATTTTTCTTTCCCTAACAATTTTAGCTAGGTGATTACTATTGGTGTAATATAGTAAACTTTCATTACAGATGTGCTCCTTTATTATTGTGTATGTAAATGAAAATAGTGTATTATAAGGTTGTTTAATAATATTTTGTATTTCATGCCTTCCATAATTTTTTTATTTTTTTTCATAAGCTGTGGAATCTCGTGTCCCTAAAATTCCAAGTAAAGGAGTGAAGATAAAATTAAAAACAAGTGATATACAAACAATGTCTCCTTCAATTGGTATGGTTGTTTTATATTTTATGCATACTCTCTTATAATTTAGCTTTTCCTAGCAATTTTCGCTAGGTGATTACTTTTGGTGTCATATAGTAAACTTGCATAACACATGTACTCCTTTATTATTATGTTGTAAATGAAAATAGTGTATTATAAGGTTTAATAATATTTGGTATTTCATGCCTTCCATATTTTTTTTTTATAAGCTGTTGAATCTCGTGTCCCTTACATTCCAAGTAAAGGAGTGAAGAGAAAACGAAAAACAAGTGATATACAAACAATGTCTCCTTCAATTGGTATGATTTCTTTATATTTTATCTATACTCTCTTATAAACGGTTAGATTAGGTGGTCCTGTAAATTTTAAAATAACATTAAATGCCAATATTTGAAATTTTAATTTCATTTTGATTTATGCAAATAATTTTTTATTTTTGTATGCAGAATTGGTTGGCACCAAACAAAGTGAAATGTTATAGTCATCATTTAAGAAAAAAGAAAAAATCAACTCAAATGGCAGTATAAATAACACCTTCAACTTCTACCTTTGAAATGATTAAAAAATACAACACATCTAAAAAATACGAGTTTGTGCATGATTGGTATGTCCAGATAAAAACTGCTATGAATATGTATCCTGATATGTACCTATTTGGATCCATAGTTGGAAAATAACCTGAGATATTACGATTAATTATTAATTTCTATGCTTAGAATGAAAATGACTTTGACTTTCAAGTGGAGGTGATTAAAGAAAATGAAGTGAAATTAATTTCTTGTCAAGTGGAGTATACACAATTTAGATCAGATTTAATTGAAGCTTCAAGTAACGATTCACCAAATACGATACTACAACCAAGACCAAAATATTATATGGATGATTAAATATGATTCATTGTTTATATAGTTGTTTAATGCTTTTATTCATTGTCACAATTTATAACATTCTTTTATGTTTATTATAGTGACAAGCAAGGAGAACTAAGACATTGATCAGATGCATGTGAAACAAAGCTATAATCAACAAAATGATATCATATTAGGTAGAAAATATCCAAAAATATCAACCTCAGTCCTGTAAAAAATACAAGAGAGAAACATAGAGGACAATTAAGAGAAACATGGGAACCATAAGAGACAAACACAATAATCTACCCAGAATTGGATGAACCGTCAATATGACATTTCTTTTCTTTATTTTTTGTAACTTTAACCCAATCGTCATGAAGCGGGTGGGATAAAACAACTTGAAGATTGTTGTTGACTAAAGGTAGAGTCTCCTTATCTGAATCAGAGGAGGAGGACTCATGTGTTCACCTTTGAGCACCCGAAGAAAAATTGGGTCTCCCAGGATCTACCGAGGGCATATTCTTCTTCTGCTTTGCTACATTCACATCTGCTTCAATCTCATCCTCATCTGAATTGAAGGAATCATGTCATCCATGGGAGGCGGATCACAGGGTTTCCAGATTTTAGAGTTTGATTTGCGATTACTTCTCTTATTTTGGGCGAGGAACATAGTACAATATTTTTGAAGATGCCCTGTTTGATGGCAGTGATGACATCGAAAAGTAATATTCTCATAGTCCAGGGTCCATTTCCAAAGGAAATCACCAACTTTGAGATTAATTTGATCGGGTATACCTTTACTTTTGTCAATTTCAACAGATATTCTACCATAGGTGTAAATGCCCGTCTCCCCCTGGAAGGATCCATTGCCAGAAAGGAACCTAGAGATTTTCCAATTCCTTGAAAGATAGATATAATATTAGGTAGTTAACATTAAATTTGTTGTTTATTCTTTTGTTTGTTTTTTAATTCAATTAATCATTGTCACAATTTATAACATTTTCATTGTACATTATAGAGAAAAATAATGAGAACAAATACAATAATCCGAAGATTGAGAATCAAGTTATAATCAAGAACAAAATATAATATTAGGTACTTATAATTTTCCCACTTGTTTTCCTTATTATTTAATGATTTTTATTCATTTTCACAATTCAAACTATTTTATATGTTTAATGTAGAGACAAATAAAGATAAAAAAATCGATGACGAGGTGCAAAGTTATAATTATTAAGATAATGGCATATCAGGTACTTATTACTTGTCCTTTTGTTTTTCTTATTATTCTTCGAATTTTAATGCTTCTAATACCATAATACTATATATGTTTATTATACCTGAACAAATAAAAATAACAAAACTAATAATCAAAATAATGTTAAAAGTGTGTGTGTGTGTATTTTGTAGGGTACATTGCTAATGCTTTTCTTTAATTGCGAATTTTGAATTGAATGTATATTATATTACATAGTTTGATCATATTTAATTGAAAGTTTAATATTTTTACCTCCAGGTTCTGTGAAGATGATAAAAGAGAAGATTGTTTCATCTATAAATAGTTGAAAAAACACTCATGGTAAGTGTATTGTTTTGATATATTTCTAGTAATTTTTGTAACATGAATAAAATGGTTTGACTAGACTATTTTTTATTGTATTTCAGCCCAAATAACTGAAAATAAATTAGTTATTCTTGAATTAAAAGAATTTTTTTATCATAGCATCGATGATGAAGCAACAAACAAAGGACATATTGAGAAAATAGGAATTGATGCAGTTATTTTCTTTTGGTAGATAAGACTAATTCTATTAAGCGATCATATGGTACAAGAAGATATTACAATCAAGAGAGGCAAGAAGCGGCATCCGAAAATGATAAATAATCAACCTCGGTCCTAAAGGGTGAACACGAAATAGACAAAAGAATAATGAAGCGTGACTACGAAACAAAATAAGAGAGAAACGAGATGCTATCCAGAGTGGGCAACAACCTCTATGCAAGATTTTTTCCCTTTCTTTTTTTTGACTTTTACCCATCCAACTTGGTGTGGATGGGATGGAACCACTTGAACATTGTTTTTGACTACTGAAGGATTCACCTTATCTGAGTCTAAAGAGGAGGATTCATGGGTGCGTTTCTAAGAGGTCATCGTGACAGGGGATCCCTCAAGGAAAATGGGGGATTAGTCTCTCTTCTTCTTTGCTTGCTCCGATTATGCATCAATTTCCTCCTCATCTGAGTTCGAGGTGTCCGGAACTGATGCAGATTACATAATACAGAAAAAGTTAATTTGGATTCATCCACATGCAAATTTTTTTTTTGAAATGTGTTTCAAAAATTAATATTTTGAAATTTCAATTTGGATAACTTTGAAACAAAACACAACAAGAGTTCTAAAAAAGTTTGTTTCAGAAAAATTACAAGATAAACTTGTGTTTATGTGGACTGCTTCAGAGTGTAAACCAAAAAAGGGACATAAGGCCATTGACAATCCAACAAAAGGTATACTGACTAAATCATTGAAAAAAGAGTGGGAAATGCATACCCAATATGATGCAAAAAATACTATTATAGTGGATTGTTCACTTGAGAGAATGAAAGGAAATCCAAAAGAAAAAGTGATTTTTTCCCCTCAATTCATTGGAACAACTCAAGAGGATAATTGGTTGATCGATGAGCTATGGAGAATGTTGATTAAATGCAACAAGGCAACAAATGTGCAAGCTATTGGTGTCTATTTCATGTCATAATATGGATAACATCATGAATTATTACTATATTTTGTAGCCCTTTTAAATTTAAGTTGACTTTTATTTCACAATACTAATAAAATAATTGTTGATTTGGTTTGTAATAAATAGAATAAAATAATTTATGTTCTTTATTTTTGTGAGATATTATTGTATTGATAACAATTACTGATTTGAATGGTTGTTTAATGTTTTCATATCAAAATTTCCCATGCTATAGGATTTTTACAATGGATTAGATTGTATGTAAAAGTTATTAGATAATTGGTTTATTTGTTTGAATTGGATCATTACAATTATTTTTTTCAATTGTTGTTTAAGTTATCATTATACCTCTTAGAAATTAGTAATGAAAATTATGGTTCACTGCATTCTTATAAACGTTTTTATTTCATATAAGTTGAAAAACTATATTAGGATGTATGTAGCACCAACAATAGACATAGAATCTTTACTAAAAGAAGCACCAAAAAAAACCAAAGTAAAGGCTATATAAATTAGCATATAATTAAGTAGGTTTGAAATTTAAAAAATGTATTATATTATGTCTGGGAACTAATATATGATTTGTTTGTTTAATTTCAACCATTGTAATTATATCTTTCAATTGAAATTAAAAAAATAATTATAATTCTTAAACTCAATGATTTAAATGGTGGGTCAATGTGATCCTATAAGACTTGCTTATTCCATACAAATTAAATAAAGGTATTAGGTTTTATGTATAAAGTAAACCTATCATCAGTTTGTTCACTTTACTGGGGCCATTGTAATTATAATTTGTCATTACCATTAATTCATAATAAATACTAACATCATTTTTGAAATGTTAGGTTTTTATATCATTAAGCAATAAAGTGTTGAAGTGGAGATATGTTAATATCATACATTTGGTTACAGTGGAGTTGCAGATGCAAATGTGCATCAATATAAGTCAAAATATGTTGATATTTGAAATGGAAGGATTTTTCTTCCAATCGTACACCAAAGATGAACAAAATTGTTATATTCAAAGAGAACCAGATTGGTAGTTCGGTGATAGGTCATATTTTTTTAAAGGCTTAAAAAAATATGATGTTGCAATATGGACATTAAATGTTAGTGAAAAGTACTTGAAATATTAAATATTGATATAGAGGACTTTAAACTCTCATAGAAAAAGTATCATTTTCATTTGCAAACAAAATTAGAAGTGGGGTGGACAATACAATTTTTTGAGAAAAGGTTGACTGATGTGTGGTCCCAATGTGGAGATAATTATGAAGAATCAAATGTATTGCTAATAGATACAACAAAGCATACTTCTCAATTTATCGGATATCGATCAAACTGCATCTTGATAAAATCCTATACAGGAAAAGAGCAAGATACTTGGCTTACGCAGGTTTTATTCCCCTTTCTTAAGACACTTCATCGTATGAAAGAGAAATGTGAGTACATTCGAAAGTTCAATAGAGCATGCACTTCGTTGTAGTCGATGAAGATAATTTTCCTTATAAATTTGTTCACAAGTACATTCCAAATTTTGAATGTAATTTGAAGATGGTCTTTTCTGAATCAATTTGTATGATTTTATATCTTTTGGAATATTATATGGAAATTTTCATTTTATTTTTTTTTAGAAAAAAATCAGAACTTTCTATTAATAAAAAAAATTACATTAGGAATTGTCAATTATATTATTATATATTTCTATTATTATTTTTATTTTTGCAATGAATTTGTTGTATCGATTTTTTTTTGCTAATATGTGTGTGTATGTGTGTTCTTAAATGAATTATTTTCCATTGAAATAATATTACACAAACCATCAAGGTATGCTTGTAATTTTAGTGACTTATATTTAATTATATGCATTATACTCAGATATAAATGTGAAATATAAGTTTTGAAATATAGCTGAGTGCAAACAAAAGTGCAATTCTTGTTGAAGAAATTATAATAATTTACTTGATAAATGGTACATGCACTATTGGCTATTCAGGCTAATGGGAAATGTGTCATAGGTAAATGATTTGAACTTTTTGAAGCATAAGATATGTGATTTCTCAATCCATATTTTACATAAATTTATATACTTCAATCAATTAATGGTTTTAGTTAAAATCATATCATATTGAAAATCAACAACACTCAAAATTAGTTATTAACCTTTTACCTATAAAAATCATTAATATGAGTGCATACATGTGATATTTATTTTTTGAGATAAAAATCTATTATAAATAATTTTGCATTTCTAAAAGAAAACATATAATTAATGATAATGATTGCTAAGTGGACTATCAAGATTTGATTGGACACTATCAAAGATAAATTGTCTTTGAACTTTATTTTATATATATATATATATATATATATATCTATTGTAAATTTGTATTTTAAATAAACTGAAATCATATCATATGATCCATAATTATATTATTTTTTTTACTTAGTTTTATCCATTAATATGAGTGTATAAATGCGATATATAATAACCATATAATATAAGAATTTTTTTCCAAAAGTAAATCTAATCATTTCTTGATAATAAGTATTAAGTGGACTATTTAAGGTAATGGGTGATGGGTCATAGGTGAATACTTCAAACTCCTTAAATTGTAAGGCATTCCATTTTTAATCCATAATTTATTTATTTATTTTTTAAATCAACTATTTGCGTATGTAATCATCTTATCCCATATAATAATGAATCCATTTATTGACTTTTATTTGTCTACCACGTAGTTTGATATGAGTATTAATTTCATATTGTATTTTTTTGCAATAAAACTCCACGTAAAACAAAATGTTCTTCTTAATAAAACATGGAAAATTAATTAAAAACGTGTTAAGTGGGCCATCTAGATTAATTAAAGAAATATATCATAAATGGTTGTATTTAAACTTTTTGCAGCATAAGACATATTTTCCCATCCATTTTAACATTTTTTTAGTTTTGATTCTTAAATAATTTACTTGTAATTTAAACAATCTCATAGAATCCACCATGACTCGAAGCTATTTATTGTATTATATTTGGTTATATGCATTAATAGAAGTTTATAAATGTGATGTATTTTTGAAATGTAGCTTCTAATGTAAATAAATATATATTTTTTATAAAACAAATTAGAAGTAATGGATAATAAGTTATAAGTGGTCTAATATAAAGCCATTTATCAACTTTTATTTTTTTATCCTGAAGTTTAATATAAGTTTATAAATGCGACATTGTATTTTTGAAATAAAACTCCATGTAAAATGAAATGTTTTTCCTAACAAAACATGAAATAATTAATTGATAATGAATAGTAAGTAGGTTCCTCAAGTTCTTTTAAGATATAGGCCATAAATAAATGTATTTCAACTTTTTACGACATACACCATTTGGCTTTCCCATCCCTATTAACATTTTGTAAATTTGAATTTGTAAATAAATAATTTCTAATTGAAATAATAAAAACCAACTAGACATAAAGCATGACATATTAAATTCTATTTAGTTATATGCATTGATACAAAGTTATAAATGTATTATATTTTTGAAATAAAGGTCTTAATGTAATTAAAGATACATTTCTTAGAAAAAATAATAATTTTAAATCAATCGATGACGAGTTCTAAGTGGTTTATTGTATTTTCAATCGATAACTTTTTCTAACTATGCATTTTTAAATCAATTACTTTTATATAAAATCATGCAATATAAGTCGATAAGTCAAGAAACAATTGATTGATTTATATTTACCTATCATGTGGTTTAATATGAATGTATAAATGTGACATTGTTATTTCTAAAAGAAAACTCTATGTAAAAAAAATGTTTTCTATTAAAACATGGATTAATTAATTCATAATGAGCATTAAGTAGACTATTCAGGCTCCTTCAAGAGTTGCGTCACAAATGAGCATATTTAAACTTTTTTCCATCACATGACACGATTTTCCCATCAAGATTAACATTTTGTAAAATTCAATTATTAAATAAACTATTTGTAATTAAAATAAACTTATAGAAGCTAACAAGGTTTGAAGCTATTTATTGTATTCCATTTAGTTTTATGTATTGCTACAAGTTTATAAATGTAATATATTTTTGAAATAAATCTCTTGATGTAAGTAAAGATACATATTTTACAAAACTAATTAGAATTTATTGGTAATGGGTTTTAAGTGGTTTATTTAGACCACATGGAAAATAATGTGTAATAGATAAATGACTTTTAATACATATTTAATATTCAAAATTAATATTTTAATGATAATTTATTAGTATTTACATTAAGTATTTAATAATTAAAGAGCATCAGGACTTATATAAATTTCAACGAAAATCCATAAGTTGTGTTTCACATTTATTTATTCCCCATTAAAAATTCTTATCATTTTCTTCTCTTGGTGAAAGTAATGGCCAATCATGTTTTTTCGTACAATAGGTTGGAGCTATTACATTAGGACCATTATTAGTTTTTGACAATGTTGACAAGGAGAGATAAATATCCACACTGCCATCAAGTGTACTATTTTTTGAAAACCCTTGCTTCCACTACTTACATGCACTAATTATTGTTTACTTAAATTTGAGACAGTGTCCATCATAATGGAATGACTTGAATACCCATCTAAGAACTCTCATTCAATGTACTTGGCTTTGAGTGGAGACGGGTCAATGATACCCAACCTTCTTGAAATAACTAGATCAATAGTGCCTAGTTTTTATAGTGGATGCATGGATTTTGTAAGGAGAATTATCACCTCCTCATTAGTGTTACTTAAAGGCATGAAGGGGTAGAAAAATTAGCACAAAAACATTTTACTAAGTTTATAGTAGACTAGTTTCAAATCAATGTAAGGGAGACACTTCCTTTCCACTTACACTAATATCCTCACATCACCATTATTCAATCAAGAAATTTCTCACAAGTTGTGGGAAAGGGGTTAGAGTCGTCTAACAAAAAAATCAAACATCAATGACTCTAGTATGTTATCCATAAATATAATATATTTCTTGGATGTTAGACATACTAATATTATTTACCTTAAATAAATTGTTTCTAAGAGTTTTCTTTCACACTCATATTGTGCATTGATACTATTGTACCTAACAACCCCATGTTTGACCTATTCATGGTGTCTAATTGGTTTGACATTCCTAAAATTATTTTTATCTTGAACTATATTAATATGGTGATTTAGAAAATAATGAATGTTGTTGAAGGCCTTGTAATAGAAAACTTCCAAATTTAATGAAATATGTGTTTTATGTATAGCAGATCAATGTTGTTGATGAGGGTTACGGGTTTCCCCAGGGGTAGGGTTCACCTCCTACATTACCAATGTCCTTAGGGACGTGATAGTTCTTTGAAACATTCTTGATTTTGGATGGAGGTACCCCTAACCACCAGCAAAGAAAGTGTCGCTCTTTGTAATTTGGCATCAATGATTCCAAGACCACCCAATTCTTTGGACATGTAAAAAGTTCACAACAAAACATGATGAAATCCCATTTTGCCACATACATTGGCTCAAAGAAAATACTTTGAGCTGTTGATTCACTCTCACTTGTAAGCATGATTGATGGAATCCAACATGATGAATACTAAATGTGTGTAGCTACTAACATTTTTTCAAATATTGAAACTTAATAGCTAAGGGCATTGTTTTCATACTCCACTACATGATTTTCTTATCAATTATTTTAACCAATGCCTGGAAATGACATGAAACCTTGACGAATATTAGAAATTTAATTATCTTCCATATTCAGTTAGGTTCATTGAAAAGTAGAGAACCAATCTGGGCATTGTTACCCACTTTGCCTAAAATTCAATCTTCCAATTAGCTTTCCAACCCAAAGCCTTTGGAAATGTTTCATGTAATCATTTGTATTTTTTCAAGATACTGTTCTGGTGTTAAGAAATAATCATGATTAAAATGTCCATTAATAAACTGTTACCATCCTTTCTTGGTCAAAGAATTATATTTATTCTACATGTTATCACCTATTTTGCAAATTTTAGTTAGATAGCCAAGGCTATCCCTTTAATGAAACATTTGTTGGAGCCAATGAATAGGCTTATTTAATTGATATGAATAGGAAAATTTTCCAATCCAACTCTGTTGATGGTGACACAAGCTATTGTGCAAGAGATTGATCACATTGATTAACAAAAAGCCCAGAGTTGATAGCCTACCTAGCAAATAAGGCTATTTGTTTCAATCATAGTCTTATAGTATCTACTTTAATGAACAAAGTATCCTGGGATAGCATTGACCAATGGTTCAAGAACATTCCATATCTTCTCAGACTGTTATAGTGCCAATATATTGGAAAGGATATATCATTTGTGGATGAAAACGTCTAGGTTATTCTCATAATTTAAGTTAAAATTATGTATTCAATGCTCATTGTAAATGACTTGGTTAAATTCTTGTATGAAATGTTAGGTAATATGATAGGAAACCAACTTGAAATTAGTTTAGGATTGCCTCATTGTGGAATCATTTCTACATTTTGTTGGTTAATCATATCTGCCATAACTGGTTCCTTAAGGCTTTCAGATATGTTTTATAGGGATCAGACCTTGTAAAATTTCGTTTTACATTATAAAATGTACATGGAAAGTTGTCCAAACTTGGTGACTTGTCTTCACCAATTACCTTCAGAATAAATCACCTAACATGGGGACATAGGACAGAAAGGACACGGGAAAAATGAGTGGTCGATATGAGACATGACAACCTCATAAACAGGACACATAAAAATGAGTGCCTAGAAATATGAAACAAATGACACAATTTATATATATAGTGCATATATACTAAAGAACATAACTAATCTACTTTTACTACAGTTCTCAAACTTGGACCAGAACTTTTTCCCATTTCAAAAAATGCTACTACTAGTGATGCTTCTTAGGATGAATACACTGTTGTACTTCAATGTTACTGATATCACTTACTGTATGGAGGTGCCACGTAATTAACGTCGAAACTGCCTTAGAGTGATTTTCTTTGACTTTTCTTTTCGTAACAGGTGTACTTCAGATTTTGACATGCTTGATATAGATGACCTTGAAGAGATGATTTAAAGACCTGAAAACAACCTTCAACTATATATATTGGCTATAAAGTTAGTACCTTTGATATGATTCAGATCAACATATAGTCGATATTCAAATTTTGAACCTTGGGAAATCTCAACCAAATCTGAATTTGACACGAATGATTGCCTTAGAAACTCACTTTAAATGTTTCTTAAGTAAGTATACTATCATACCTTAAATGAAAATCCTTAATAGAATTGAAAATCTGCCGTATAAGCTTATGAGGAAGGGGCTGCATCTTAGTGAGTTTCAAATCCAATCACTAAATTTTCAACCTTAAATTTGTGCAATTTTGTTCACTAGATACATCAGGTTTGTCTCAAATAATATTGAAGACTATGCCTTAATGAAATGCATGCTTCATATCTCATGCACAGATCATTTATTGAAGGAAGGACAGATGACCTTTAAAATAACCAAAACATTAACCCTCAGACAATAATTCTTCAAGATTCAGCCTGAAGTGCTCCACATAAAGTTTTGAATGAGCATACAATATATCTGCAAATTTGTAGACTTTGTGTATTAGCCTAGGAAATTTTTTCCTCAAGTTCAAGCTCATAACTGAATTATTCTAGACGAGATATACCAACCCAATTATATATCACAACGATACTCAAGTGATACAAATTTCTTTAGAATTTAACCTTTCAAGAATTTCCACAAAGTTATGCATAACACAGATGAAGAGAAAGTAGGTCACGGGAATATTCCAATAATGATTGAAATAAGAAAAACATAAATACCCTTCGAACATGCACTATGCATGTAAGCTCCAAAAAGTTTCAAGACATGATATCTGAATTAAGTTGCGATTTCTAAATATATAAACCGTGACTTTAATTTGATAACTTTGGAAGAATATCATGACCTTGTGCACATATTGGAGCTTGTTGTGTTGAGTATCGGCAAGGTTGTGACTGTTGAAAGCTCTCGCAGATTTTCTTCAGGACGCCACGTAGATATTTAATACTGTATAAGGGCCATAATAGGAATAAATAGTTTTTTCTCTTCCAATATTTTGGGAAAATACCACAGGCATACACTGGAAAAGATTTGTACTTTGAGCACTAATTCAAGTGATTTTCTTCAATAGATAACGAATGTCCAATGATGCAGTGTCAATATTGTTTAGATGTGAGTTGAGGTATATACCGTCATGGAGGAGCATACCATTGTCCGAGAGTAGAGTAGAAATATATTGCATGAATATTATACCTTCAGGAGCGAGAGGTCTGAGACATAGGTGTCTAGAAACCTTAACGTTGTTCCATAATTATTCTAACTTGCATATTTTCCAAATGAAGTAGCTCTAAACTAGCCATGGAATCTTGACCTTGAAAGATAATTACAGATAAATAATTTAGCAACTGCAAGAGATCCATCCTTCCTTCGACTGTAAATCAATTAGACAGCCTGCACTCATAGTTTGGACATGGATATTGACTCTTGAGTCCTTATCCAAAGGACCCCAAAGGGAAATTGGGCAATGGATATTGTTGCAATCTAGAGATGGCGATGTTCAGGAACCCTTCAAATCAGTTTTTTAAGGCCAACCATAGATAGGCCTACTCTTCTTTTGTCTTCATTAAAAAGAAAATTTTCTTCAGTGGATGGCTCAAATAGGCATCAGAGAGTAGATGGAATTGGTTCAAGAGTTGTGGAAGAAGCCAAATCCACTAGATCGTTTGTTGATACAAGAGGTACAATTTTTTCCTCATCTCATCCAACTAGTAGAGACACATTTCGATAGTGCAAATGTAATACTATTAGACCACCTTCTATACATGTTGACGATTATGTTCCAAGAGGGAGAAACAATGATGGTATGTGTAGAAGCTCCAATGTTGATAATGTTCAGTGTGGAGGGTTTACTGGTGGTAGGCCATCATCTATTCATGTGGATGAATTTGTGGATAGACAATAGGAATGACAACAGTCGGTAGCTTGAGTTGGTGGAGATCTGCAAAAATCTATGCAAACACTGCCACATGAGGCTGAGAGAAATGTTGATAAAAATGAAAAATATCTAGTATTGAAGTATCACCTTGAATCTGACTTACAAGAAATCAATATTGAGTTGGAAGTTTTTTCTGAATCAGAAGACTTGTTGCAGTTCCCACATTTCTATGAATTTCTGCAATCTGCAGCAGTGAACTTACCTTAAGAGAATTCACCTGAATCTCTTGTTGATGATGCAAAACACGATGAGTCAAATACAAAGGTTGCAATGGCATTTACGGAGGAGAAAGAGATAGAGCACATATGCACACACATTGAAAGTGGACACAATAAATGTTGAAAAATGTGGGAAGAAGATGGTGATATTCCATATGATCTCTGTTTGTCTCAAGCAAATTGAAAATAGAGTTAGTGGGGTCTAGGAATACATTGATTCTTGAGGAATTTTAAGCTACTGTGGTATAAAATTAAACATGGGAGATAGGTAGCCTTTAGCCTGTCTTTAGAGTTGCCTTAAATTTGATATGTCAAAGTGACCTTGTTTCTTGGTAATGAAATTCTTTGGCTGCATTTTGTTGTATCTGCAAATTAAGAAAACTTGATTACCCTCATATTCAGTGCAGGATCTATTTAAAAATTATTTAAGAGATCAAAAGAGGAAACAATGCCATTATGTTGAAATTATGAACAGATTGGTATAAAGTCAAACATAATTCAACTCATTTGTGTCATGTAGGGAAATTGATAGTAGAAATAGTAATAAACTAATATCAACTAATGCACATTGAAATTTCCAAGAAGAGCTTATGAAGGTAAGATGAGTTGATTAATGCCCAAAAATCACCAATGGACTGATCAATAGGACCAGTAGATATAGGTAGTCAAAGTTGGACTATGGGGGTGCCATGATGATAAACAAAGAAAATAACATAAGAAATGATGAATACGGAAGGTAAACCATAGAAACAGAGGACACACTATTCAACATCAATTGTCAAGAATTGAGATAGAGGTAGAGATAAGTGAGGGAATACAGGCATCTCTATCATCAATTATCATTATGGAGCAGTTGATTCATACCCTTGTAATGTTTTTTGAGGAGTGCCTAAGGGTGAGAGGGCCTACTTGGATGAGCCTAGAAGATTGGGATGGCATATCAAAACTCTCCTAACATTTGAAGCAGAAAATAAGAATCTAGTGATGGATGTTTCACTACAAAATCTAGGTCGAGGAGTAGTTACTGGTGGCAGCAAGGAGAAGGAATGATCCCGTGACCTTGTGGATGTGATACATCTATTGGTTGATTAGGAATATTTACATTTTATCATAAATATGATGTTTCCCACTTACATTGTCTCAGACATATTGACTTACAATAGAGATATAGTCAACACTTAGAAATCTTTTGCTTCTTGTACATCTAGATAGAGATATTTGACTGGTCTTACTTCCTCTAAGGGATATCATAGCATATAATTGTATTTCCAGGGTGCATAGTGTCCATCAATCACTCAGGCATGCAATAAAATAGGAGTTTCCTCTACTGAACCATATCTAGTGCTATGTGAAATACTTCTGCAATGGTAGTGAGAAAAAATGACTCACGGAAGAGATTCTTCAATATGACCGACTTAATAATAAGCCATGCTTTCTCAGACTATCTAACTTCATTTAATGATTCATCCATGGTGGATCCCAGAAAATATAGCACCTAGATTTTCTCTTACATACTGACAAACCTGAAACTTACTTGATAAAATATGGATCATTTTAGTTTAATGAGCAGATGACCACTAGAATATAGGCATGTAATGAAAGAAAACACCAATAGATGTATAATTATTTTGAGAATGTAATAATCTAGTATTAATTAATGGATTTTATAACTCCTCTTAAGGTGATCATTTGAACTTCAATCATGATCTTCCCATGTGAGAGAAGAGACTTAACATGAGGCTCTGTTATCAGGAGAGTTGCTCGTCTTATCAGAGGAGCTGCAATTTCTTTTCCGGGGAGATCATTGTAGCTACTTCTCAATAGAAAACCTTCCAAAATAAAAAAAATTCTGAAGTGACCATTGAATTCTGAAGACATCTTTGATTGTGAACAACGCTGTCAAGTTACAGGTGTTAAAACATATCACCATAGCTGTTGATGCCATACATATGATACATGGTGACTAATAGAAGGCCTTCATATTTCAGGAACACTATTCTTTCTTAAGAATTTCAAGTTTATTATAAAAATCTTTACTAAGTGTCAAATATGCTTTTTGTTGCAAGATTGATGGCAGGAAGACCGCTAGATCAAACAAGGTCACTATTTACAAGGTTACTTCCTTTATCAATGATCTTCTTGTTCACAAGATACTAGATCATATAAGGTATGCAGGTGTACTATGTCACCATCCATAAACATCATGGAAATATTTTTCAAAGAAATTATTAATTTCCATCAAGTACTCTTGACATGAATACAATTGATGGCCTTAACTATCAATGGTGCAGAACATATGATTCCTTTTGAAAAAGGACAGTCAGAAATTTCATCGACTTTGATAAATCATCTTCTCAATCTGTGCACTTCCCAACTTCTTGATATAATATCTATACTTCAAATAAAACCTAAAGAGGTTACATATGGACAGATACAAGGAGGGAGATAATAAGTGAGTTGTAAGGATAGATAACTAGAGCATATATTATATCCATTACTTAATGATTCCAGCGCATCTTATTCCCTGTATCCAAATAATGAGCTTGATCACCAGAATTACAAGATTGTACATGATCAACCATATATCAATATATATCCTTCTAATTTAACTCTGTGCAAAAGCCTCATGTCTCTTACGAATATTCCTTACCTACTGAAAACAATCTCGAAATGTCTTCAAGGCTGATATGACTTACGAGAGATTGATTTTATGAAGTGACCACTGAATTCATATGATATTTTAATTGAGACATCAAACAACATCTTGGAACTAAACATCAATGTTTTAGGTTGTCGTGTATTGTAAATACAATGTTGAATCCATAGATCCAATATCACTCATGCATCAATGGTGTCGAAGCAATACAGTGTCATATGAATCCTGACCTATTTTTATATCTATAGTCGCTACTGAGCAGATATTTGAATTTGTACTTATATACATTCAATAAAACCAATATTATAATCTAATGATATCTTAACACATCAAGCCAATAGTACAGTGCATCTGAGAAAATTGATGTTGAAGTAGCAATTGCCCATGCTGCTAGTTGAGAAATAGATGATAGTAATGACTTATCATTCCCTGATTGATGTCAACCCCAAAAGAGAAAAATCTGAATTGTGTATTCTTGTGCTTGAAATAGGTAGTAGACTACTTGATTCACACTCCCTTAGATACAACCTGCTTTAGATAATGAGATGAGAGCAGGGACTGCAGTCAATGCTCAAAAGATATATGGGCCGCTAAGAAAGGCAAGGAAGAATTAACCAGAGGATACTTGCATTGTTAAACTTCATTGGACTTACAATGACTAGCTTTGAACTCTTGAGCTTGGATCAATGTATGATATTTCTAAAACTAGTGCATGCATTGACATCTCCTTAGATTGATGATGTGGAGTTGAAAGAACCTAATGAAGCAACACAATCCACTGATTCTGAAGATAAATTATAAGGATGAGATCTTCCAATGTATTTCCATGCCATAGCTAAGCAAGGCATGTAGATATACTTGAAAAAATGGAACCTAATCCAAATCCTCATATCAAAGAAGCCATCTGAATCATGAAATGTGGAACTAATTCATTATACCTTGAGCCGAGATTGAATCCCGGATTAGGGCTTATCTAGGTGAAAGGGTTTTATCCCTCTTTCTCATTTGAAGATTTTGAGATCCATTTCTTGTGTAGCATACCACAAACCATAGGGTCTTAGCCAAAAAGGTTTTCCACTCTATCTTGGGCATGTCCTCTCCTTGCTCTGATACCATGTTAAAATTACATGATCTTTGCATAGAACAATTACCTCAGAATTCCATAGAAGCCCATTTGTTTAAACCATATTGTTTTCGTTAACAATCATATGAATCATAATTGAAAGTAAGTGAAGAAAGATCATAAACAATAGATCCAGAGGACAAGCTAGGACAAGAGAACACGATGATATGGCTCGAGCCAGGGAGAAACCCAATATGGGTAAAACCACTTATCAATCCTTCTTATTATAATCATTGAATTGTTCAACATAGAGAGAGAGAGAGAAAGCAATAATCCAAAGTTAAAATTGACTTGCTAATTAGAAGATATAGAATCACAGTCCTTAGATAAATAGATGACCAAATCACAACACAATTCCGAGTCGGTCAAACTGTTCCTTCATAAACTGGTGTCATATAGCTAAAGGAGCTTGGGCTGGATAGGGTTACATGTAGTTCATCAAGGAGCTTCTATAAGCTGACCAACCTAAACAATCATCCACCTACATTTTGGAGATTATTGTTGCTGATGGCTGCTCTTAGTTACGGTATGAGGCTTCACTACTACAATCCTCAAACACTTCCAAAACATCCTTCAAATGATCTGGTCTTTCTCCAAGACAATCTATCCTCCCTCCGTCACAAGTCTTCTCCTTAAACATGCCTCCATGTCTACCAGCCTTCACCAAATTAAGGTGGCGGCCCACTTTGGAAGATACATGCCCTCACATCCCACTATGCAGCAGAGTAAGGCATGCGACCTACTAGAGAAAGGCTCCTATAAGTGCAACCCACCTAGGGGAGGGATTTCTCACCATAAATAATACTCCCATAGACTTCACCTTTTCCTCATGCCTGCAGTCAACATCAAAGATAATCCATCCATGCAATAGAAGGTAAAGAAGCCTAGAATTTTCTGCAAATAGGCCCAGACTTACCCTCAACTATTCCACATTCATCCTTTGAAACTCGACCATCAAGAAACCCAATCAACATGCTAATTTGACACTTCCTCCTTCGCTAAGATCATCTACTAGCTGTGGCTATTTCAGAGAGGAGAAATCTTGTGAAGTGATGTGTCAAATGAGGATGAGGAAATGTGCTTATATTCAATTTGACATGATTATTTTGGAGGAAAATTCAAAATTCAAATTTTCACTTTTTCCCACCTAAACAATAATATAACTTACAGCATTTTATTTTTAATAAACAAATATTTCCTTGAGCAAATTTGATGATCTTTAGATAGATTTTAGTCCTCTTGAAAAGAGGAATTCAATGAGATTATTATCTTCATCAACTAAATAGATATAAGTGGAATTTGGCCCTAGTTGCCAATTTTAATAGATATACACATGTACACTGCAGTAAAAACTTGAAGGACCACCTCAAGCACATAAATTAGGTATTGTCTATGTTAAAATAAAAATATTTTTATGCAAAAATTACCAAATGCATTTTTGGCGAAAAGAAAATGACTTAGTACATTGACCATATAATATCAAAAGGCCATGTAAAGGTAGCCCCAAACCCAAAAACTTCTCTAATTGCAAGGATTCCAAGAGTTAATGGGATATTACCAAAATCTTATAAAAATTTATGCTCATATTACAACGCCCTTATCTGAGATACCTAGGAAGCACTCCCTTCGATGGAATTAGAAAGCATAAAAATGTTTTCATCCTATGGAAAAAAGTAATGTCCTCCACTCTAGTACTGCCTATTCCATACTTCTTTAAACAAATCATAATTTCATAGCATGCATTCTGATTCAGAATCAACACAGTAATAATGCAAGATGAATGTGGAGGCAAATTCCTTGTCAATGGAACATGTACAAGTGGCAGAAGGTTGTACGATTTTGGAAGAGGTTAGAGGAGGCATAGCTGCCACCTTTACAGTCACCTTACCCTTCAATTTCTTTTCTTTTTCATTCTGGTTAAGGTCACTATGCATGAATTTTTTATTCCATTATGAATCAGATGTAGGGCTTGCTAAAATACATTTTCTTGAGTTTTTTTTGCTTATAATGTTTTCCCTCATTTGGGCTTCACGCCCTCTAGGCTTTGGATTGGTTATTTGCAACTACTGTTGAACTAAACCTCCTCCTCTAACAATGAAAGTTGCATACAAAGTTTTTCCTTTATTTGGTTTGTCCAGGGGTGAGGAGTGGGCACCAAGAAAATTATGACCACGCATTTAAATTCAGGCTTCATTGATGTAGTATCCATGGAGACCCGATACCAATTTAAGTATTTCTAGGTGTCCCATATGAAAGAGGAGGAATTTGCAGATCGTTTCTTTTAGAATTTGTTAAAGAAAAATGAGGAAAAAATGTTGTAACTCCATTGAAGTCACACAAATTTAGAAATTTGTTAAGAAAAATTCCTCCCATGGAAGTTGGGTTGTTGTTAATGCTAATCCAAACCTTTACTTCAAGGTTGATAGAGAAAAGCTTCTCATTTTGGTTCTCTATGTGGATGATGTCTTCTTGATAGGTGTTGAACTTCTCATTCATTAGTGTAAGGGGCAACTCGCTTCTGAGTTTGAGATGAAAGACCTAGGATTGATGCATTACTTCCTAGGCTTGGAGGTCTGGCAAGGACTTGGTGAGATTTTCCTCTCTCAAGGAAAATATATTCATGTGAAGCTATTGGAGAGATTTGGTATGGTTAATTGTAAGTCCTTGTCAACACCAATGGAGCTCAACTTTAAGAATTTGAGTGGAAACGTTGCTGGTCTCATGCTAGCAAATCATACCGAGTTTCGACAACTCGTAGGGGCCCTGATGTTCTTAGTGAACACCCGTCCGAACATACGTTTTGCAGTGAACACTTTGAGTCAACACCTGGTTGATGCTCATCACATTCAGTGGGTTGGTGCCAAGAATATTTTGAGATATCTTCAAGGCATGATAGACCATGGGCTGAGATACACTGTCAGGAGTTTGAGACTCCATGGATATACTGACGTCGATTGGGCTGGCAGTGTGGTGGATCACAAGAGCAAATTTGGACTCTGCTTCACACTTGGGTCTGCTTCAATATCTTGGATGAGCATGAAGCATAAATCGATGGCTTTGAACACTGCTGAGGCTAAATACATTGCAACGAGTATGGCTTGTTGTGAAGCTATTTAGTTGTGAAATCTCTTCAGTGAGATGTTCGACCATGTGCTAGATACCATCGTTATCCTTTGTGATAACCAAAGTGGGATTCGTTTGTCAAAGAATCCAGTGTTCCATGATCGATCAAATCATATTGATAACAGATACCATTTTATTCAGGATATGGTACAGTGAGTTGTCGTAAGGCTCGATCGTATAGGAACTGATGACTAGGCCGCAGATATTCTCACAAAGCTCTTGGGGAAGGTCAAGTTCCTAACCTTCCATGAGAATATTGGAATCATGAAATGACCCTATTCTGAGGGTCTTGTTGGACGATGAGCTCTGGAAGCTCTAGGGGGCTTTGGGGATAGCTTCTTGGAGCTATAAGCAACCAGAGGGCTAATCTGGCCAAACCTTGTTGGTGTGCTTCCACCCCACAGTGATGATATTGAGTCGGTTACCTCTCTTTGATCTGTGCCCCGTATGCATCCTACCCATGGAGTACTAGACTCATGGGAATTACCTCTCATCTTGGCCAATGAGGTGGGATATGTGGATATAGACCAATAGCAAGACCGATGGATGCATCGGAGATTGTTGTACTCTCTATGTCTAGGATGGTACATGTCCAACCACTTGATCTAGGATCATGTCTAGTGAGGTTTCAGACCTCCAACTAACTTTGGGTTAGTATATGACTCTTTTTGAGTCCAAGTGAGGTTTTGGAACTCCAAATGACTTTGGGTTAGTTAAAATAACTTTGGGTCAATTAAACTAACTTCGGGTTAGTATATGACTCTTTCGAGTCCCGTAGAGGTTCCAGACCTCTGAGCTAACTTTGGGTCAGCTGGGAGTGATGTGTTTGTGACTCACCATTTGAAATAAATACGTTAGCAAAGTAAGTTACGGCGGGATGATGCACGATGTTTGGATGGCAACAGTGGATGGAGTTCTCCCTAGTTGAGAGGGAGTGTTAATTTTGGGAAACTAGGTCCAGACTCCATGTTGTACTACTTAGATGATGATACCAATATTTTTATTGGACTCCTCCTTTTGAGAGGTGCAATATTGATCTAAATATCATCTTGATCGGATGAGAATAAAATTTATGTTGAATTTAATCCACTTATGTGCAAGGTCATCCATAATTGTAATGTAGTCTTGGAGCCCCAACAGATGTGTCACACACCCTCACAGATGGATATAATTAGACAATCTCAGAGTTCATTTCATCATCCACTCATCACACACTTCTCCCTTGTGTCTGATTGGTTCGATCATCTTTTGGAGGCTTTTATTCTGACACGTGTGGAACAATAACTAGGGTTTCTATTCAGGGTTTCAGCACAAGTTTTACCAGCGTTGACTTTGGTAAACTCTTGGTCCATTCGACCTAAAAACTTCACCAAACTTCTGATTTTTGAAGGCTACATTTATTGGCACATATACCAAGGCTAGAAGTTGACCTTCGACCTGCTGCATTGGCTTTTTGCTACTGCTATTTTTTGTTGACTAGACAACATTGAATTTGGGTTGAGTTTTGTGGAGCTGTCTTGAGGACTCTGTGACACTTTTGGTTGGTTGACCATGAGGAGACTTTGCTAGTTGAAGCATCATGTTGACTATCGTAATGCACCATAACACATATATTTTGCTGATCAAAAGTTAAGTATATTTTTGGCTTGTCTTCTATCGATCTATTGGTATGTTCTATCAACATTTTACTTTCATGTTTATGTGATTACTATTTGGTATCAGTTTTGAAGCAAAAGTGTATCGAGCATAGAACATCTTCAAAAATTTACATATTTTCTATGTTAAAATAAAAAAAAATTTATGCAAAAAGTACCAAATGCATTTTTGGCGAAAATAAAGTGACTTAGTACATTGACCATATAATATCAAAAGGCCATGTAAAGGTTGACCCAAACCCAAAAACATCTCTAATTGCAAGGATTCCAAGAGTTAATGGGATATTTCCAAACTCTTATAAAAATGTCTGCTCATATTACAACACCCTTATTTGAGATACCTAGGAAGGACTCTCTTTGATGGAATTATAAAGCATAACAATATTTTCATCCTATGGAAAAAATTAGCATCCTCTACTTTAGTACTACCTATTCCATACTTTTTTAAACAAATTATATCTTCATAGGATGCATTATGATTCAAAATTAACACAGTAGTAATGCAAGATGAACGTGGAGGAAAATGCCTTGTCAATGGAACATGTATTGCTGGTAGAAGGTTGTACGATTTTGGAAGAGGTTAGAGGAGGCATAGCTGCCACCTTTATAGTCACCTTAAATTTCTTTTATTTTTCATTTTGGTTAAGGTCACTATGCACGTCTTTTTTATTCCATTGTGAATCATATGGAGGGCTTGCTAAAGTGATTTTTCTTGAATTTTTTTTTGCTTATATAGAATATGGTAACTGGGTGACCTTTATGGGAAGATATAAGCACTTAAAAGACGTAATTTTGGGCTAGTTTTCTTTTTTGAAGAAAAGGGAAAAAAAAAGAGTCACTTTTACATGCAAGTGCAGAATGCACATACAAAATTTAATTTCAATACAAAGTAGGATAGAAGTCACGCATTTTTCATTGGAAAATAAAGAATTCTAATTGCTTTTAAAAGCATGAATCCCAAATGCATCATGTTTATCTACAGATAGCATTGAAGAAGTTGTTGGAAGGTTAACAATGTTGTTGTCCATCTGATGCGATGGGCTACATATAAGAGTTACTAACAAAATGAAAATAAATTTCTATCTACATTTGTTGATTGTTTTCTCACGAATGAAACATGTTGATTAAAGGATTATGAATCTCATATACTTGCTTTGGAATATTTCCAGGTTTGAAGAGTTGAGAACTCCTTGGATGAAGAAGATGCAAGAGTATGTAGCCTATCAAACCATGATTCCAGAATTCAAACATGACTGGACAAAGAATTTAACAACCGAAGAAAGAGAGATAATGAATATCTATGGAAAATATTGTCATCTATAATATTTTTCAAATTAAGGTGCTTTATACTACAAAATTTACATTCATAATATCATATTACCTTACATAGTTACTATTGGAATGTCGAGAGGTTTCTAAAGGAATATCCAATTGACAATTTTTTTGTTCATGTCACATCAAGCAGGGGAAAGGATATGCCTTAATTCAAAACTTTGGCATGCTTGTGTCCTTACCTGTTGCTGGGAGCAAGGTTGTTTATTTTGCATAGGATTACAATGAGCAGGTGAGGTTGTTGCTCACTAATTTTTAATTTGCAATATTATTTTGGATACAAATCATGGAAAATAATGAATGTTTATATTCTTTCATCATAAAATGTGATTCCAGTATTTTGAAATTTTAATGTTATGTAATGATACTAATCATAATCAGTTTGATTTCAGGTAGCTAGTTCAAAAACAAGGAGGTCTATGCTCATATATCCAATTATCCAAATTTTCCAACTCAATTAATCGACCAACTTCACAATGTTACAATGCATGTGGGTTCTTTGTATTTCATCCTTGCTATATATACAAGATTTAGAATTTAATAAACACCTTATTGAATGCTAGGAAGATGTGGAAACAGATTAAGTATATGCTCAATTGACATTGCAACCTCTTAATGTTGTAAGACATTTTCAATTTCATTATATGTGCTTCGTTGTAATTGTCAATTTTGGTGAGAATTAATTTGGTACTAGTTCCATTTGTGTAGGGAACTAAAAATTGATGATATTGTGCAATAAGAGAAAAAATATCGTTATTTTGGTTCTGACCTTTGCACACCAAGAAAACAACCGAATAATTACTTTTGTAAAATGTTTACTCCATGTAACACTAGCACTGATGATAGGTTTTATGTGCCACGACTTGCTACGGAAAAAGTTTGTCCTCGACTTGTGTGGTTCTTATTTTTCAATAGTTGTTTTATTTTTGATATAATAGATAAGTGCTTAGAGTTTTAGACATTTTTTAAGAGAAGACTATATTCTTTGAAGGAGCAAAAGGTAAGGGTATGTCATATTTGTCTCCTATTAAGTTTTGTTTGTTTTGGGCTGGATTTCACTCAGCAACCACCTTTCTAGGAACTGGTAGCCAGGGATATTCATGACAATGAATGAAAATTTTGGAATATTTTTCACCGTAAGTTATAGCAGTTATTTGAATGTTGATTTGGAATAAAAGTGGATAGTGAATTTGTAATTATGTATAGTTTCTTTTGATACTCTTATATCATTGCAATTAATTTTGAAATGTATACAGATTGTGCATATATCAAATTTGTTGCCACATTTGAGGTCATAAGTGGCAGATATATTTTAAAATTATTGTTAATGGTGTTAGTAGCTACCCGTACACTCTAAAAATTATTTGATATAGCTAGTCCCCAGTTACCTTACCTTTGAATGTGGAGCCAACATGTTTAGTTTTTCTCTAGATATAATTTGTTGGCTCCCGGGAATTGGATTGCTTTTCCCATAGAATAGTATGTTAACGATTGAATATTTTTATATTGAACTTATATTTCCGGTTAGTATCAAATTTACAAAGTCTTTTCTTATTCTTTTTTTAGTTTCTTGTTGTAATCTTGTGTCAGCAATACTTTGCTCCACCCATTAGATTTCTACTAACCATTTTTATTGTTGAAGTGTCACTGCTTCTTAAAGATAACTAGAGTAAATGATACAACTACAAAAGTAGAGAATGAGACATTCTTAGTAGAAATTGCTAGCTCTGTTGTGTTCGATTATGTTGGATAAAATGAAAATTGCAATGTACCAAAGGCATGAGAATTCAAAATACTGGGATAGAAATGTGTGCTTCTATTTTAATTTATTACTTTAGTTGAAGATAACATTTCATGAACAAATTTTGTACACTACGAACACAGTAGGTACACAATTTATTCTATGGTGATGTTTTATTTGCTTTGTTTGTACAAGTCATTTGGCTAGATAGTGGCCACTATTTCCGAACTAAAGAATACTTGTTCGAGTTTCTTGCTTTTATGGGGAAAAGTGACATTAAAAATATTTCTTATGTTGAGGTATATATCGTATAAATCCTTTATAGTCTAATTTATTTTGTATTCCAGTGTTCATTGACTTTTATGTCTTATGCTCTGCATTGTATCATTTTTTTCTTCCAGAAAAGGAACTCAGTATTGATGGTAAGAAGCAGGAATTGAAAAAAGAGGAAAACAATAACACTAAAGAAACAAAATGCAAATTAAAGAGAGAGATAAGAAAATTGTTCTAGTGGTACCTGTAGAGCCAATATCCCACATAAGACACACATAGAGACTAATGGCCAAGCTTTCAGAGTTGCTGAATTAACCTACAATTTCTTGGCAATGGAATGATAATGCTTTGAAATGATGAAACAACATTTCATGTGTAAATTGTACTCCAACCAGTATTAAGTTGGAAACTCGTATTGTAATACATGACATTTTATATAATATAATTTATGTGTTATTTATAGTTGCACTTGATATTACTTAGTATTTTAATTAACATATGTAGCTTTGCGTTTTCATATTAGATAAGCATGTACATTGTATGACATTATTTTTTAATTTAGTTGCAAAATCATACTAATTAATTTATGTTGATTAATAATGAACACATAAAATCAATCTAAAATTGCTAAATTAGTAGTTTATGTTTATTAATGATGGACACATAAAATGAATATATGACTAAATTAGTAGCTTATTACGATTGTTAATGAAAGTAAATGAAATGAATATAAACTACTAAAGTAGTCATTTATATAATGAATATGAAACTACCAAAAAATGATAAATGACTACTACAAATTATATATTTGTGATTGCAAATAGTGACTAAATTTAGCATATATATATGACAATTAGTAGCTAATTTACAGTATCTTATAACACGACTAAAATTTAGTCATATTTCTTTGGTTATTAATTGGTTTTAAACAATGAATAAACTTTGCATATATGTGACTATTAGTAGCTACTTTACAGTATCTTATAACAATATCAACATTTTAGTCATATTTCTTTGGTCATTAATTGGTTTTCTCGGGTGATCATTTGGTAGTATATTTTGTTGTATATTTGGTCATTAATTGTGACAATTAATGACAAAATCAATGATTAAATCAATGACCAAATCAATGACTAAATTAATGAAAATCAATGATTACATCAATGACCAAATCAATGACTAAATCAATGATCATATATACTACTAGACAACAAAATTGAGACAACCAACAAATGACTAAGAGAAAAATGACTAAAAGTTGGTCGCGTTATAAGATACTGTAAATTAGCTACTATTGGTCACCAACCGAAAAATAGTCGTTTATATGCAAATTTTAGTCGTTTTTTTAGTAACTAATTAGTCATTTTGTACTAGTGCATTTTTATCAATGAGGCCTCTATTTTCTTAATTTTCAATTATTTTCCTCCTCACATGCAGCATGTGACCTTTTACCTTCCTTTTCTCCTAATTTCCTTTATTTTCATAAAAAAAATTGCCAAAAATACTTATTTTCATCATTAATGCCTTAGCCATTTTCGGTACAAATTTTCCTTCACCATAAACATATACTGAGTCATACCCACTAGGATATTTTTCCAAACATTCAACTTGGAGTAAGTGTCTCTTTCCCGTGGTCTTATCTTTCCTTAATTAAATTTTTTTACTTGAAACATTTTCCTGAGTCTGTTACATGCCAAATAATACTTTCCCATGTGGTACAATATCCCTAAAGTGCATATGGATAACTATCTTCAGAGTCTCTTCTATGAAAGTGTACAGTCTTTGTAGGTATAACTTCAAGTACATTGTTAGTCGATTCCACTTGCCCATTGTCTTGTGGATGATATAGACTAGATTAGCAGTGTTTGACCTTATATTGCTCCTTAATTTTATGCACCAACTTAGATGCAAATTGAGCACTCATATTTGTCATAATTTCCCTTGAGACATCGAAATGAGTGAAAATATCCTCAAAAATAAATGTAACTACAACATTTTCAATAGAAAAAGTAAGAGGCTCAACTTCTATCCATTTTGTAACATAATATAAGCAAACAAGTATATAATTTTTTTGTATCGATAGAGGATTAATGGGTCCCACAAAATCTAGAGCCCATTTGTCAAAAGGTTCTCTCTTTGAAGGCTATGAAATTTTTTGACATGTTCTTTGGCATCTCTAAAAATAGAAGGCCAATATTACCCCAAAAGAATCACTTTATATGCAGTCCTTATGTCATCAAAGTGTACTCCACATGGTTTATAATGGAATGATTTTAATGTCTTCAATGCTTCATCCTCTCAAACACATCTTCAGATTATTAAACCAAGTATTGCTTAGTATGATTCTCCCTCTATTCATGAATAAGGTGCACTAGCTTAGATGACTTTCTATTTTTTTCTAGATGACAATTGTGAAGGAAATTTCTGTATATCCAAATCGTTAAGAATATATAACAACCAAAGAGTTTTAGTAGATACCAAAAAATATATTCGTTAGAAAAATTATATCCCACTGGAGTATCAACATTATCATTTTGCATCCTTGAAAGGAAATAAATAATTACGTTTTCTTGTCCTATCCTATCCGAAATGGTAATATTGAACTCGTATAATAATAAAATCCATCTAGTGATTATGCCATTAGTAATTGGTTTGTTCGTAAGTATCTAATAGGAAAATGTTTTGTATGAATAAAATTTCCATAACCACCGATATATTGTCTAAATTTATTAATGGCATGAAAAATAGCTAAAATCTCATTTTCTATTACTGTATAATTTAACTCTTCAATAGTCAATTTTTTACTTATATAATAAGTAGAATAAGAAATCAATTATTTGTGTCCCAATACATTTCCCAAAGTTGTATTTGAAGCATCAATTGCAATATAAAATGGGCGAAACCAATTTGGTCCTCTTAAAATTGGTTTTTTCAAAACTTTTCGTTTCAATGATTCAAATTACTTTTAGAAACGTTTTTTTTTCAATGATTCAAATTATTTTTGGTAGTTTGAAATCAAAACAAAGTCACAATTTTCAAAGAACTCAATGGAAAAATACAATCATGACTGATGCAGGAGCATCCGAAAAATTTCCCGCAATGTGATTATGTGTTCACATGTTGTGGCCAAACAAGAAGTGGGAAACATTGATCATTAATAGTTTAGTTAGATTTAAATGTGTGAAGTTAGTTGGTTTTAATGTCCTAGACTAAATAGGAATAAAACTAGCATTTGGTTCTCCCTGCGAGGAGATTTAGCAAATAGATTAGGATTGACAGTATAAGATAGAGTTGGTTTAAAAGTTAATAAATGACAAACCTCTTTTAGTTAGATGGAAGTGTAGATAAGTGTGTGAAGTGTGATAGGGTAGAGAGAGTGAAGTGTGAGAAGTGTGCGTGCTATGTGATAGAGGAGAGATATATATGAGAATTCATTTGAATGTAAATTCCAGCCATCGAAGGGCTCATATCTATGTAATTACCTTCCAAATAATTCCAAAGTGTTGTGTGTTAAAATTCTCATCTGTGTTAAATTTCACTCTTTAATTCACTGTTGAGTTGAGTATTGTGTTATCACATAACGTATGCAAAGAATACGACTTATGAGGCAAACAAACAAATAATTGATAGAGTTTTGTGTGAAAAGGCATGCGAAGTGGGCCAGTGAATACGTAGTAGAGACCGTTAGATCTGACAGAAGACCGATGGTGGAGATTAAATCGCTTCGAAACAAATTTCACAAGTCGCAAAATTTAGTGTTTCGTACTAAGGCCTTAAGCCATAAGTTATTTGAAGTGCGATGCGAAGAAGAGGAGTAAAGGAGAGTGAGGACCGTTAGACTGGGCATAGATCAACTGTGGATGAAAAATCACAAATTCGCACATCACATATTTCTGTGGATATTGTTAAGAGCTTGTTGGCTAAGTTATATTTCTCGCGATGCGATAAAAGATCGAAGTGCGATAAGTTAATAAATTTGTGATGTAGTGAGGGGAAGCCACATGTCGTCATAGTGATAAAGCGCATATCGCACATCGCATAGGATAGAGGATAATTTTTATCGCTAAACTTTAAAATTTGCGACATGTAATATGGATTTTGGTGTGATTTGTGATATGAAAAAATCGCAAAATTGCAAAGATGTTAAGTTTTGAAATCTTTGGGGAGGTAAGTCATAATAGTTGTGAATTTGCACTTGGCACTGATTGGTCCATTCAGGTGTGGGCCATAAAATTATAAGCTCTACACATAGATACTTCGTTTAATAGGTATTTACCTGGGAAAGGTAGAACTTATTAGAGTTTCTTTTTATTGTGGGTAATTTCGGCCTTCCGGCTGCATCATTTGGTATCAAAGTGGAAGTTTGAGATTTTTTCTCAAGTATTATAGTAAATATACCACCCAAGAGAGGAGTTGGTAGAGGTTGTGGGAGACTTACAAGAATTGCAATTTTTCTTGAAGAGATTCGACACCTTCGTACAAGGATAGTAACAATGAAGACTGCTCAGAAGTGAGCACATGAAGAAGAAGATGTCAGCACAACATAAGAATATTTTCAAGAAGAAGAAGAAAAATAAAGTGAGGAAGCTAAAGTTTTCAAGATATTGGCAAAGGTTAGTGGAAAATAAAGAATGGAGATTCCTTTATATGAAGGGAACCTTAATGTGGATGAGCTGATAGATTGGATTAGTTCGGTGGATAAGTATTTTGACTTAGAATAGGTAGAAGATAAGAAGAAGGTAAAATTTATAGCTACCAAGTTAAAGGGCCATGAATATATCTAATGGGATGAACTACAGACATCTAGGATTAGAAAGGGAAAGCCTAAGATTAAGCAGTGGGATAAAATGGTAAGTAAATTGAAGAAAAATTTTATGCCAAAAGGTTCTGAATTGAATCTTTTTAAACAGTTGCAGAATTTGAAACATAAAGGAATGACTGTCAAGGAGTATACAAAGGAGTTTTACAAGCTGTGCATTAGAGCAGGACATGTTGAAGATGATACGGAGAAAGTAGCTAGATACATAAATGGTTTAAGGTATGATATACACGATGAAATCATTTTGTTGAGTCTGAAGACAATTGAGGATGGCTATCAAGTAGATTTGAAGGCAGAGGAGAAAATGTCAAGGAAACAAAGTCAGAATAATAGAGGTAAGAATCCAGTAAGAGGAAGAGGAACTTTCAGACCAATATTTCAGCACTCTCAAAATGAAGCAGGAGGTTCGAGTAGCAGACCACCGCAAAGAGGAGACTTTGGTCAAGGAATATTTTCACCCAGAGGTAGGGGCCGAGGAAGAGAAATGTGATGTTACACATGTGGAGAGTGGGGACACAGATCATGGGACTTCCCTTATAACAAATCAACGAAATGTGAATGTAGCTGAGGCAAAGGAAGAACCACCTGAGGCAGGAGAGTCTTTATTGCTGACAAGAGTATTTCTTAAATAAGAGAAGGAAGTAAATGAGCCAACTCAAAGGAAGATCTTATTCAGGATTGTATGCAAGTCTAAAGATAAGTGTTGCAAAGCTGTGATTGACAGTGGAAGTACTGATAATCTTGTTTCCATAGAGACAGTTGAGAAATTGGGATTGAATAAGATAGTACACCCTACTCCCTACAAATTGTTGTGGCTACAGAAGGGACATCAAATTTTGGTGTCAAAAAAGTGGAAAGTAGAGATACAGATTGTTACATATAATGATTTTATTTTGTGTGATGTGATGCCAATGGACGTGTACCATACATTGCTTGGAACACCTTGGAAATTTGACAGAAAATATGTTCATGATGGCAAAAGGAATAACTATACCATAGAGAAGGATAGGGAGAAGTGTGCATTACTACCTTTGAAGGATGATGAAGACAAAGGAGCAGCTGGGAATAGTGTTATGCTAATTAGTGGAAAATAATTGCTGCAAGAATTCAAGAAGGAGAAAGAAATGCATTTTGATATTGTGGGTAAACCCAAGGTAATTCTGACTTCTACAAATTTAGACAATCTTCCTGTGGAAATTAAAAATATGTTAGATGATCATGCTGATATAGTTGTTGATGAATTATCAAGTAAATTTCCACTAGTCAGAAGTATAAGTCGTCACATAGCTTTAATACCTAATGCAAGTTTACCAAACAAAGCAACATATAGAATGACAGCTCGGCAACATGAAGTTGGAAAAAAGGTACAGGAGTTGTTAGATACAAGATTGATCAAAGAAAGCCTTAGTCCATGTGCAATACCACCCATACTTAGTCCAAAGAAAGGAGGAGAGTGGCACACGTGTACTGATTCCATAACTATAGACAAGATCACTATCATGTATAGATTTCCATTACCACACATAGATGATTTGATGGATTGTTTGAGTGGGTCAAAGTATTTTACTAAGATAGATTTGAAGAGTGGATACCATCAAATAAGAATTACAGAAGGAGAGGAATGGAAAAATGCATTTGAGACTAACATTGGGTTGTATGAGTGGTTAGTGATGCCTTTTGGGCTCACTAATGCACCAACCACTTTTATGAGACTAATGAACAAGGTCTTGAAAGAGTATGCAAGAAAATTTGTGATAGTCTATCTTGATGACATTCTGATTTTTAGTCCGAGTAAGGAAGAGCATTTGGAGCATGTCAAGCTGGTGTTAAATACTTTGCAAAATGAGAAACTGCTTATAAAATTGAAGAAGTGTAGTGTCATGAAGAAAGAGATCATTTATTTGGGATTTATAGTCTCACAAGAAGGCTTCAAGATGGAAACCAAAAATGTCCAGGTAATACTATATTGGCCAACTCCGAGAAGTGTATTTGAGGTAAGGAGTTTTCATGGTCCTGCAAGTTTTTACATAAATTTTATAAGAGGTTTTAGTCAAATCTATTCACCAATAATTGAAACAATAAATGATAGAAACTAGCCATTTAAGTGGACAGAAACAACAGATCATAATTTCAAGTTGTTGAAAAGGAAAATCACTGAAAGACCTGTTTTGGCCTTGCCAAATTTTGATAAAATATTCCAAGTTGAGATTGATGCTAGTGGGATAGAAATTGGAGCTATCTTGAGTCAAGAGCAGACACTGATACCTTATTTCAGTGAAAATTTAAATGAGGCTTGGAAGAAGTATTCATCCTATGATAAGGAGTTCTATGATATTGCGCACGCTTTGAATAAATGGAGGCATTACTTGTTTCCCAAAGAATTTGTGTTATATTCAGATAACCATGCACTGTAGTTCATAAATAATCATCCAAACTTGAACCAAAAGCATGCTAAGTGGGTGGAGTTTTTGCAGCGTTTTACCTTTGTAATAAAACATACAAGTGGTAAGTCAAACAAAATTGATTATGCTTTGAGTAGAGTAAATTTGATTACGCAGGAATTGAAGATTTGCATTTTGGGGTTTGAACAAATTATTGATATGTATGAGGAAGACACAAATTTCAAAGAAATATATGCAGCTGTTAAAAATCTTGTGATTCATAACAAAAGATAGTGGTTGGACTACCTGATTCAAGGAGTATTGTTTTTCAAGAATAATAAATTATGTATTCCTAAGTGTCCCATGAGGGAAAATATGGTTAAGGAAAAGCATAGTGGAGGATTGTCTAGACACTTTGGATAGGATAAAACATTTTCTCAAGTAAGTGATTTTCATTATTGGCCAAAAATGCAAAGTGATATCAAAATTTTTGTTGAGAAGTGCATGTTTTTTCAACATGCCAAAGGAAGAAGCCAAAACGCTGGATTATATCAGACATTGCCAATACCCAATAGACCTTGGGATGCTATCAACATGGATTTTTTTTTAGGATTTCCGAGGACTCAAAGAGGACATGATTCTATCTATGTTGTCATAGATATATTTTCTAAAATGGAAAATTTTATTGCTTGTAAGAAAACTAGTGATGCAACTCACATTGCTAATTTGTTTTTCTTTGAAGTTATAGGATTGCATGGATTTCCTGTTAGTATTGTTTGAAACAGAGATTTAAAGTTTGCAGGACATTTCTGGAGGACTTTATGGAAGAAGCTAGGTACAGACCTCAGTTTGAGTTTAGCCTATCATCCTTAGATGGATGGACAAACTGAAGTAGTGAACATGAGCTCGGGAAACATATTAAGGAGTTTGGTTTACAAAAATCCAAAGCAATGGGATTTAGCACTTGCTCAAGCTGAATTTATGTATAATGATACTCCTAACCGGAGTACTAGGATGAGTTTGTTTCAGATTTTTTTTGGAATGCATCCAAGAGGTGTGTATGAACCTAGAGATTTGAGTAAAAAAGAGACAAGGAGTGCAAAAGATGAAGAATTTGGAGAACATATGTAGAAGTTGCAAGAAGATGTCAAGCAGAGCTTACATAAAAAACCTGAAAAGTATAAACAAAGAGTTGATATGAAGAGGACTGAAAGAGAATTTCAAGAACATAATTTAGTCATGGTTTATCTAAGGAAGGAAATATTTCCAGTAGAAACCTATAATAAGCTGAAAATGAAAAAAGTAGGGCCATGTAGAATTTTGAGGAGATTCTCCTCAAATGCATATGAGATTGAGTTACCACAAGGAATTGGGATATTACCCACGTTTAATGTTGCATATTTCTATCCATACAAAGGAACATAGGAAGAACTACAAAATGAATCTATGGAAGAGGAGGATGAGACTTTGAATTGGAAGGAACAGATGTCAAAGACAACAAAGAAGAAGTGGAAGCCATTCTGGAGAAAAGAGCAACAAAGAAGACCAGTGTACAGATCTATTATCAGTATCTAGTCCAATGGAAAGGACAACCAGTGGAAGATGCTAGTTGGATGACAACAACAAAGTTACAAAATTTTAATGCAGATCCTAAACCATTGATGGATACATCTTTTCTTCTCCACAAGTCTAATGCAGGAGCATCCTGACAATTGCCAACAATGTGATTATGTGTTCACAAGTTGTGGCCAAACAAGAAGTGAGAAAATTTGATCATTAATAGTTTAGTTTGATTTAAATGCGTGAATTTAATTGGTTTTAATGTCCTAGATTAAATAAGAATAAAAGTAGCATTTGGTTCTCCTTGCGAGGAGATTTAGAAAATAGATTAGGATTTAAAGGATAAGATAGAGTTGGTTTAAAATCTAATAAATGACAAACCACTTTTAGTTAGATGGAAGCGTAGATAAGTGTGTGAAGTGTGATAGGGTAAATAAAGTGAAGTGTGAGATGTGTGCATGTTGTGTGATAGAGGAGAGATAAAGAGGAGAAGTCATTTGAATGTAAATTCTAGCCACTGAATGGCTCAACTCTATGTAATTACCTCTCTAATAATTCCAAAGTGTTGTGTGTTGAAATTCTCCTGTTTTTTTTAAATTTCACTCTTTAATTCGTTGTTTAGTTGAGTATTCTGTTATCACACAATGTATGCAAAGGAGTCGATTTGTGAGGCAAACAAAAAAAGACTAGAGGGAGTTCTATGTGAAAAGACTTATGTGAAATGGGCCAGTGAATGTGCATTAGAGACTATTAGATCTGAAAGAAGACCAATGGTGGAGATTAAATAACTTTGAAAGCGATTTCGCAAGTTGTAGAATTTAGTGTTTCGCACTAAGGCCTTAACCCATAAGTTATTTGAAGTGCGATGTGAAGTGGAGGAGTAAACGAGAGCAAGGACTATTAGATTGGGCATAGATAAACGGTGGACGAAAAATCACAAATTTGCACATCACAGATTTCTGTGGATATCATTAAGAGTTCACTGGGTAAGTTGTATTCCTCACAATGTGATAAAAGGTCAAAGTGTGATAAGTTAATAAATCTGTGATGCGATGAGGGGAAGCCACATGTCGAGATAGCGATAAAGCACATATCGCACATCGCATAGGATAGAGGATAATTTTTATCGCTAAAATTTAAAACTTGCGACATGCGATATGGAGTTTGGTGTGATTTGCGATATTGAAAAATCACAAACTTACAAAAGTGTTAAGTTTTCAAATCTGTGGGGAGGTAAGTCATAATAGTTGCGAAGTTGCGCTTGGCACTGATTGGTTCGTTCAGATGTGGACCATAAAAGTATAAGCTTCGTGCGTGAATACTCTGTTTAACAGGTATTTACTTGGGAAAGGTAGAACTTATTAAAGTTTCTACGTATTGTGGGTAATTACGGCCTTCCGGCTACATCGATGAGATAGCACTTACGAAAATTTTTATTCATCCCATTACTTCCACTGAAAATAATGTTGGGGTTCAAAGTAGCACAACAGAACAGAAAACAAATAGAAATACAGGAGAAATTACATTAATACACAGAAACTGGAGAAGAATAAAACACAGACTTATTCTATTACAGGGAGCCCTGCCTTGCTTGCTTTGACATGCTCAGGCAGAGGCAGGAATACAAATTTATAGTTGCAGAAGAGAGATAATTATGCATGTGAAAAACAAAGGATTACACAGTCAATCATGGTGGCTAGGCGGCATGTTAGGTTCGGCGCCGTTACTTGTCAGAGAGTTGGCAGCGTGTTAGGTTCGACTTCATATCTAACATTCTCCCACTCGAAGCCAAATGAAGAATCTTGTATCAAGTCACATCGATGCATTTCATGCCTCTACATGGCTCATGCTTACTTCTTGGTAGAATCTTAGTGAGCATATCAGCAGGGTTCTTACCTATATGGATCTTTTCCAAAGATAACTACCCATCCTCCAACACATGTCGGATCCAATGGTTCCTTAAGTAAATGTGCTTGGTTTTTTAGCAAAATAGTGGATTTTTCGCCAAGTGAATGGCACTCTGACTATCACAATACAACACATATTTTCCCTTCTTGATTCCTATCTCTCCTAGGAATCGTTGCATCCACAACATTTCTTTGCAAGCCTCTGTTGCAGCTATGTACTCCGCTTCTATTGTAGAGATAGCTACTATTCTTTGTAGCCTTGACACCCAAGATACAACTGCACTTGCAAATATGTACAAATAACATGTAGTGGACTTTCTGGTGTCGATATCTCTGACCATATCTGCATCTGTGAAACATTCAAGCATAGTATCATTATTACCAAAACATAAGCAATAATGACTAGTACCCTTAAGATACCTGAAAATCCATTTTACTGCTTTCCAAGGCTGTTTTCCTGGATTGGCAAGGAATCTGCTAACAACTCCCACTGAATATGAAATGTCTCGTCATGTGCATACCATGGCATACATCAAGCTACCAACTACTGAAGCATAAGGAATCCTGCTCATTTCTTCTTTCTCTTTATCATCACTGGGACATAACTCAGCACTCAACTTGAAGTGGCCTGCAAGGGGTGTACCAACTAGTTTGGCATCCTTTATATTAAACCTGTCAAACAACTTCTTGATATAATTTTCTTGTGATAACCACAACCTTCTCTTTTCCCTAACACACATGATCAATAGGATATAGTTTGAAGGAGGATACCTTTGTGAAGGCTTATGAGGCTTAGAAGATCTGTGAACCAACTGTGGAGGTGCGTTATCAGGTTGAATCTCCTGTAAAGGTTCCGGAAAGATTCCTTCTTCTTGGTGTTCATCACTTTCTCCTCTTGAATTTGCTGCCCATTTTCCTACATTGGTAGGATGTCTTCATGCCGCTCTTCAAACCCGTCAATGAATTATTTTACTTCCACCTCACCTACATTCCTCTTAAACATTTCTGACTCATTAAATATAACATCCCTGCTTCTAATAATTTTATGTTTGACTGGATCCATAGACGATAACCAAATTTTTCATCCGCATATCCAAAAAAAATGCATTTCATTGATTTATCATCTAGTTTAGTTCTATTTTCTTTGGGACTATGTACAAATGCTTCACATCCAAATGAGAATAATTCAGCTTCTTACCAATCCAAACTTCTTTAGGGATGCCTCCATCCAAGGCTGTAGATGGAGATCTATTTATGAGGTAGCAAGCTATCCTCATAGCCTTTGCCCAAAAATGATTGTCCAACCCGGAATCGGACAACATGCTCCTTACCTTTTCCATAATGGTGCGATTCATTCATTCTGCAACACCATTTTGTTGAGGTGTACCAGGCACAGTATTCTCATGCTTTATGCCAAACTTGTTACAATATTCTCTGAATGCATTTGAGCAATATTCTCCACCATTATCTACTCTTAGGCACTTGAGCAATTTTTTAGTCTCTTTCAATAGCAACATGGAATTTCTAAAATATTTCAAACACTTCAATTTTACTTTTCATGGGATAGGCCCAAACCTTCCTAGATGCATCATCTATAAATGTTACAAAATAGGATTCTCCTCCTAATGACTTGATGTTAACTGGTCCAAACACATCTGAGTGTATCAATTCTAACACATTTCTCTTTCTGTCATGACCACCTCTAAGAAATGAGACCCTTCTTTGTCTGCCATATATACAATGCTCACAAAGATCAAGATTGTAGGATCTCTAACCTGGTAGTAAATTTTTACCAACAAGGATTTTTAAACCCTTCTCACTCATGTGATAGCAACCAAATTTCCTTCTCTTGTGATAGCAACCAAATTTGATTTTCCTATCATTGCCTTCAATGAATATAGTGTTCATGTCTTGGGTCTTTTGGCCATGACCAATGCTCCTTTGCTAATTTTCCAGCCTCCTTTTCCAAAGCTTGTGGAATAGCCTTCAATATCCAGTCGTCCCATAAATATCAAACTCATGCACATTTCTGGCACATGCCTGACATGTTTCAACAATATATCTTGTCCATTCTTCATCTTGATCTGGACATCTCCCACTCCAACAATGCTGCAAAAATGATTATTCCCTAAATGCACTCTACCATAATCACCAAGATTATATGCAATAAAAATATCTTTGCACGAGGTTACATGGTGAGATGCCCTAGAGTCAAGGATCCAATAAAAACTACTGCTAGATGTATATAAAAATGCATCCTCTACTGAAACAGTAAACAGCACATCACCATCTGTGACTACAATAGTAGTTTCACCTTCATTTGTGCTGGATGACTTGAAATTTGTATTGGCCGTTCTTTGATCCTTTTGTCCTTTCTTCAAGCCTTGACATTCTTTCTACATGTGCCTGGGTTTGCCATAATGAAAGGAGATGATCCTGCCCCTCCTTGATTTTGATCGGCCTCTCAATCTTGATCGTTCATGTCGGCCTCGATCATTCCTCCTACCAAGATGAGCTAGAGCTAGAGCTTCTCCTCCCTAGTTTTCCGTAATTGACTTGCGTCGCAACTCCTCATTCATTAAACTACTGCTGACATCATCAAACTTCAAGGTCCCTGCAGGTGCTGAAGTACTCAAAGCCACAATTAAATTTTCTGAGTTGTCTGGCATAGAACACATTAACAAAATAGCTCTAGTTTCATCATCTAGAGTTATTTTAACAGAGGCAAGCTGACTAGTTATAATAGTGAATTCATTCAAGTGCTGAGCAACTGAAGCACACTCCTTCATCTTGAGATTGTAAGGCTTCTTCATCAAGAACACTTTCTTTGATGACGTGTTCTTCTCATATAGATCATGGAGCTTCTTCCATAATCCCTTTGCCATCTTTTCTCTGGGCGTATTGAAATACACATTATTTGCTAGATATTGGTGGATTGTCGCAATCGTCTTTCTATCTAGCTTATCACATTCCTCATCTGTCATCGATGAGGGTTTCTTTGTTACACTCTCAATTGGCAAATATTGATCTTTCAAAATCAGTATATCCTCCATCTGTGATTTCCATAAGGCAAAATTAGCCCCGCTCAACTTCTCCATATCAATTATTGCTGTTTCCATTCTCAATAATTTCACACCCCAAAAATCTCAAATTACCCTTTACAAAGTAAAACTTTAATTATCACAACATTATCCACTTAAAATAATAAAATACCAAACCAATCTCCTTAAAACATTGACTTTCTCCTTTTTTTCTTTTAAAAAAGTCCAAACTGTAACAATTATTATAAAAATATATGTTATGTTTCATAATAACATAGGTTTATATTGATTATGAAATATAAAAAAGATTATAAAACATAACGCTTTCACACAATATCGATTATGGCAATCTCCAAAATAAATTTAAATGGGCTTACGAGTTGCAATGGCTGCCCTCTTCTGGCCACTCTGGCTCCTTTCCGTGCCAAGTGGAGGATGATCTCCAAAAGGTCTTATAACAATGGGCCACCACACTGATTTTGAATTTGAAGTTGAATGGCGACAATGAATCCACGGGAATTTAACCAGTGTTGGAGAATACCGCACTGATATTTGGAGTTGTATGGCAGCAGGGAATCCACCAGAATTTAACCAGCGCTGGAAAAATTCTCCAGAACCGTTCTTGGCATTTGTTGCAGCGGAAAAACTTTGCTGCTAACCTCACTGCAAACAGGAGCGGCTACAAAGAAGAGTATGCAGAATTTCTTGGCGTTTTTTACTATTCAGCAATCGAATCCTCTAGTTCACTTAGACTGGCTTTTATACCAGTTGTTGTGTTCAAAGCAGCACAGCAGAACAGAAAACAAATAAAGAGACAGGAGAAATGAAATTAATACATAGACAGACTTTTTCTATTACAGGAAGCCCAGTCTTTTTTTGCCTTGACATACTCAGGGAAAGACAAGGAAGAGAAATAATTCTGCATGTGAAAAGCAAAGAATTACACAGTCAATCATGGTGGCTGGGCGGCGTGAGTCGGCAGCGTTTTAGGTTCAACTTCATACCTAACAAATAAATACCCCCAACTTGAAGAGTAGAATCGACAATTACACACAAATAATGTATAAAAGCACACAAATAAAATAATCTAAAGCAGATCTTTCGGAGACTCCATTAATCCATCTCGTTTGGAAAGAATAATTTCCATCAGCCAAAGAATAATTACCATTTCCCAAATATACTTTTTTCGTGTTATATTATATCTCACCACTGGTTGACAAATCACATCTTCGTTGAGATGGAACAACCCTTTTATGACAGCCAAAAGCTACATATTCTCACTGGCTTGTCCCTCTTTACTATTATTAAAGTTTTAAATTAAAAAAAACGTGAGATTGAACATGGAATCTGA
Organism: Pinus albicaulis; assembly: GCA_034641835.2. Lineage (NCBI taxonomy): Eukaryota > Viridiplantae > Streptophyta > Pinopsida > Pinales > Pinaceae > Pinus > Pinus albicaulis. The sequence continues at coordinate 861,934,311 of CM076578.1, forward strand.
TATCTTCTGTGTTTAGCTACCATTAACCCAATAAAGTAGAAAAACGAGAGATTGTAAAATGGAATCTGATTCCATATGTTAGGGATCGATCTACATCTCATCGTTCGTCTATTTTGATATCAATCAATATAGTTATTGCCACAATTAATTCATTGCTACTCTTTCATCTTTTTCATTAATCTAATAATAAGGCAAAACTCATCTGTAAAACTCTGAAGCTCCTGAAGACTCATAAAGGAGGGAGAATCCTATGCTTAATTCGAAGGCCAAATCGTACTCCTGTACATCATCAATAGCTGAAAGCTATTAACATGTCCATGCGCAGGAAGGATTATAATTAATAGAATAACTAACTTCTCTTATGACTACGAAGGATGTAGTGAAAAAAAATTCATGTTTTCTTATATATTTATTTTTTTCTTTAAACTTACATTACATCCTGCATATAGCTGTAGATCTTTACGATTGCAGATAGACTATTAATGTTTCAACCCAACACTGCATGTTTCCTCCACGTCATAATGTGCAAAAAACTGTTATCTTGACAAACAAGCAATACATATAGATATTAGTGACTAGCCAGCTCGCTCTAGAGCCTCGGGTCAGGGGGATTATCATGGCCTATCCCCGGGCTGTGGCCGGATGATGATGGACGAAACGCCATCACTGCAATGCCCTTCTTCTTTGCTGCCGCATTTTTATCCATTGACTTATTGGGTTGTCGTGAAAAGATTTGAGTTCCACTGTCGTTGCTGGCCAGCGTTTCAGCCCCCTTGATTTTGTGGGCGTGGTTATGACCAGGGCTATCTTGTACTGACACTTTGAACTGGGTGGCAGCCAAGTTATCCTTCGATCTCCTTCTCACGGATGTATCTTTAAAAAATCTCTGCTCCTCCTTGTCGTGATGAAGCTGAGGTTGAGGTTTGAAGGCCATATGCCGAGCTTTCACAGTGAAGGACGACGGTAGAGCACATGATAGCATGAGAGCAGCCCATATTGACAACAAACCAAACCTCATTGTGTCTTTCCCAAAATCCAAAATTGTGATAATGAGAAAAGAAGAAGCTGAGCTTAATAATAGAGCTCCAACGCTGTTAAGAAAAACCCCCAACGGGAAAAAAAACAAAGAAGAAGCTTACGGTAACAATAGAGCTCGAAGGGTATTAAGAAAAACCGTTACAAAGAAAACAACGAACGAATGCTTTAACACAGTGCAGTTTATTTCAACGTAGATACTTCAAATACTAAGAGTGTGCAGGAATACTCCGGGTTAGCGTCCTACAAGTCTTATGTCAAAACCGCCACGCATACACCCAGACCCCTCAAAACGATTACATTAATATGACCGTTGAAATGTATACGAAACCACAAATGGTTAATCAGCACTTAATCATTCTCCTTTGGAGTTCAGAGGATGTGAAATTCACAACAAAGAGGTGGTGTAACAGAAGATCCTACAATATGGAACGAAATGAAAACAGCCTCTAGTGTTGGAGGCAGTGGAAGAAACAGGAGGATAAGTGTGGAGGTATCTTTGAGAATGGGTCCTATTTAAGGTATAACATTCCCCTTTCTCATGCATGGCAACATCAAAAGCTTCACTCCAGCTAAAATCCAATTTGAATATTCCAGGGACATCTGATAATGATTCCCGTACTATCACATGGAAGACACAGTTTACAATTCTCTTTCAGCCACAAATAGGCCTCCTTTCTATCAGTATATTAGTCCAACTCGTGTATCGTCCCGCTTCAAGCCAGTATGTGCGCATCAGTGAATCAGAATAAAGTGTCCTCAAGTACATTCTCTAAATGGGCTCAAGAATATACCATGAATCTAGGTATGGTCGTTTCCATTCCTTTTTTGTTGACAAACAGAGTAAATTTTGTTTTATTCTTTGTTTAATTCAAAAGTTCAAAGTGCATTCCTCACGCCCTCTCATTAGTCAATGTGAGACTTTAGATTAAACAATTACATAGGTCGAGGGACCATGTGACCTATCTTGAAACTTATTTGCATATCTCAGACATTGTGCAAATCCAAATTTAATCTTCAAAGGGAAGTGGTAGTTGCAGGAATGATCGGTTCTCGTTGATTGTCGAAATTTCTTATGAGAAATATATCTTGTTTGTTTGCTGCTCTCTTTTCTTTTCTGCTAACATGATAACGAGGAAAAATGTACGATAGAATCTCTTTTCCTGTGCGTACCACCTCGTTACCTCATTGTTTATGTTTTTTTTACATATTACAATCTACTGGTCTCCATAGTGACAAGCATTTTACAGCGCTCTCACGTTCGCTCACTTTATCATCCTGAACTCTCCAACGAATCTCCAATTGTTTATGGTTATTTATACATTTATGATCTAATTCAAGAGCGTTAATCATGATGTCTCACTTTTTAACAGTGGACACATGTAATGCACTCGAAACTTATAACCTAAATGGATGGAAGGAAGAACTTTATACACTTTAATAAATTTCATAGTTTTGTAAAAATAACTGAATATGTATATTAATTGCTATATTTTATTAATTAAAATAATGAAACGTTGATTTTAAAACATATAAATAAAATATATATATATATATATATATATATATTTTTTGTATTTTATAAATGTAACAAAGCTTTTTTAGGCAAAGAGATTTAGTAACATAATGTAATTGTTGATATATTTGAGTTTATAAATCATTGAAGTCTGATTATTTCAATTAATGTTGAATTATTCTAATTTTCTCAATAAAAAGATAATTGTGTTCCATAACCAAATTTTAAAGCATATATAATAGATGCATTTTATAAATTTGAGGAATATGAAAAAACTTTCATTATAATTAGATTTTTTTTTTGTTAATAAATAAATATGGAAGCCAAGAAAACTGAGTATTCTCACTACATAATTTACTAATTATGATGTGTATTCAAATTATAATAAATTAAATATATATTTCTAAATAATAATTTGAATTAATATTGTAAAATATTTTTTTAATAAAATAACGGTAATGAAAGATTATGAGTGGATTACAACAAAACAATTTTCTTTCTTTCAAAATTTATGATAACTTATAATATTATTTTGTTTATTAAGTTCTAGAATATGATAGTTAAAGACATCCTAGATATATATATCTTGCAAACTATTCCTCAAAATAAATGAATTTTATAAAACATTTAAAAGTTGAAAAAAGAAGAGAAGTCACTCATCCAATGATTTATTTTTTACATAATTGTTGCCCATAAGGGAGAAAGCTCTTGTTGTTTATCATTGTTCTTTATGAGGGTTGCCTCCATATTTTCCTTTGGGAGACATAAAGGCATTCTTTCAATAGGAGAAGCATAAATGTTGGAGGAAAATGAAATCAACTTAGGTAGAATTGCTCTATTTTCATTAACTCGAACTGAGATTGTGCTCTCTATTCATTATCTCGAACTAAGATTCTTCCCTATTTTCACTATCTCCAACTGAGATTGTGCTCTATTATCATTATCTTGAACTGAGATTGTGCTCTATTTTCATTATCTTGAACTGAGATTGTGCAAACTTGAAGACGTGGAAACCCACAAAAACTTCACTTTTCATGAGTTTTAAATTTTGAAAATGAATTTTCTTACCCTTGGTTTGGAATTTATCATCTCGGGCCCCTAGTTAATTCCCCAATTTCTCAATTTTGGCCTCAAGCCATTCCAACATATTTCTTATGCAATGTAACTGCATATAGTCCATGCTACTATGTGGGAGTATGTCCCTCATATGATTGAAAGCTAGAGTGGAATTCCAGTTTTGGGTATTTATTTTACTATAGAATGGAGTGTGCAAGGAAAGTATGGTGTTGTTGTATCCAAAAAAATTTCACATCCGGGGGAGATAATGATTAAAAATAAATAAATCACCAAGGCAATACTATGTTCAATTCTTCATGTTACACAAAACAAGTGAGTACTCCCTACTATATTGTGACATGGTCCAACCACCTGTCATGGATCCTTCAATATGGTGATGCATTCAATGAATTATGCCTATAGCTATTGGCCTAATGGTAATCATGCTCAACTTAAAGTGGTATCAAAGCATAGGTCACAAGCTTGATACACACCAAGCTTATGTTAGGGGTACATTATTATAGGAGACAAGTTAATACTCCTTAGTGTATTTCAATATGGTTTAACTACCTCTTATCGATCCTTAAATCCAACTATTGACCACGAGTTTTGATCTAATGAGATTTTTTGCTGCATTTAAAGAAGTTGTTAGTGCATGTCATTGATGTCAAACGTGGCATCATTGATGTCAAAGGAATCCTTGAGCAAGTCTACAATGTCATTAATTTTAAGAAAAGTGCACTAGGAAGCTCAGGTGGCGACAAACCATGATGTCAGGAAGAAGAGAGAAACAATAGACGGAATAATAGGTAGATGGAATAGATTTGGGCCATAAATTGAAAATTTTCCTCTCCACGATGTGCTCGCATAAATGAAATTTTGTGTTTTCTACATGCATGAAAGGTGAGGTCCACTATAAACCCCAAAGGAAGGAGTCTTCCATGAGCTAAAGGTTTCATGCTAGTGTAATAGTCCACATGGTGTGGAAAATATAAATTCTTGGTGAAACACTTATAATGGAAATCAACCATTTATTTTTTATTTTTGAGCCTTAATTATGGACACTAACCCATTAATTTCCACAATGATTAAACCATGTTGAAGTAGATACTAAAAATTAGTAGTGTTTAAGTATATCATAGTATGGAAACACTAAGCGTTGAATGGAATAGAGAAAATCATTAGGATGTATGATGTGGCAACAGTATGATGTGACACTTCCAATAGATGATAAGTGGCACATCCACTAATGTAGAAAGAATAGCGAGTGAAGCATGGTAGGAAGAAATGGTGTTTTGTTCACAAGGATTCCAGTATTGATAGGTGAGACATGGCAGTTACATGTCAACACTCATAAATGTGGTAGGATCTCATTTGTAAGAGAATCTAACATGGGAAATGACTTGGTAGGTGATGTATGATTGGTGCGTCCTAGACTATGGGTATCGAGGTTTTGGCCACTAGAGTGACACTTTTGTAGAAGATTTCAATACCATTAGCTAGTATGATGTGGTAGGTATGATATGCAAGAGATGCCATGGAAAAATTACCATGTGGAACTCTACGATTAGTCCACCATCGATCGACTAGGTAGACCTAGAGATCTTGGGAGTTGTGCCCCATCATGTTTGGTGATATTTTATTTTATATTTTTTTCTAGCCAAAATGTCCAAAAATAAAGCTTTGTGCCAAAACTAGCACATCCAGAGGCTCTCCTTTGTGGGGCCCATATTGCGGTACCAAAATGGATACATGTTTGAGTATTATGGTATGGCATAGGAAATTGTGGCAAAACCACCAATAATTGCATCCATCGAAAAAAAGGTCCAACACTTATGGTTTTGTCTACTAGGTTCAAGGATCATACTGTTACTGGGATGGTTGTGTATGGATTCTACTAGAGAAATGTTAGGATGAGGTCATAACCCATGGTCTTGCGAGATAAGTTTGCTAGCACTTAGAGGTTAACTTTCTGAAGGGTCTTCAATATTTGGTAGGTAATTGCTACGACAGAGCACCATGATATAACAATGTGCCAAAATCAAGCACCCAAGGGTTGTGAGTGTAGGCAAAGATATGGCATAATTCAACTTCATATGTAAAGGACACAGTTCCAACTCATGGAGATTCTACCAAAGGAATTTGGCCACACAAGTTACGATTGTTTATCGTTAAAGAGTTAATAGAAAAGAATTGAATTAAAAATGGTGCTAAGGAAGAACAAAAGTGAATTAAAGGAAGGTGCCATAGTTAAAACATGATATGCACTACTAAAGTTTAGATATGTGAACTTGATGTGAAGAGGAAGAGAACCATGCCTAAGAACATGGGAAATAAGAGAATATTGTGTGTAAATAGATTGTGGTATGCTAAATTTTCATAGGATCCACAATAACATGGATCAATAGGATGGATTGACACCCGTAGTAATCAAAGCCCATGAACTACAAAAGAAATGAAAACAAATTGAAATGAAGGTTGAACCTATGCACATGTGAAGTGAATAATTACTCCAAAAAAAATAAAAAACCTATAGTAAACCAAGTGAATAAGGGTAACTAAAATTAAGTGTAGGAATGTTGAGTGGATTATATTGTAGAGTGAAGCATTATGATAGTGCCGAGAGTATGTAAACAAATAAAAAAAATATTATAATGTAGATCTATGTTGAGTTTGAATATCAAGTTGAGATAAGAGTTGAAGGGAGCATGAGAAGTACAAGATCTAGGCTAGTAAAGAGAATAACCAAGATCAAGGAATCTGAATTTGTAAAATTAAATGTGATTCCTTTGGATTTGGTTTAAAAATGTGATGAAAAAAGAATTTCATAGGAAAATAAAATTGGTGCCTATAAACGAGAATGGATGGGTGTATCCTTTATGTTGGTGTATGTATATCAAAGGTGATATGTGTCACTTTCAGCTTGGTGGCTATAAATTAGATGGAATAGAATTCTCCTGCAGGTTCCTTCTTATATATTACAGGGGAAAAGTGTTTTCTTTAGGTTGGTTCCTATAAATTGGAAGGGATTGATGACTCCCTTAGGTTGGTTTTTGTAAATCATAGCAGATTGATATCTCCCTCATATTGGTGCTTGTAAATCATAGGGGATGGGTGGTACATTTTGGTTGCTACTAGTAAATTAATGTAATAATAGGTTGTTTCCTAAAAAAAATTTAGAAAAAAAGGTTTTGTGTTTTTCTCATACTAATGGTTTCAACGAACATTTTTTCTTATCTGATTGATATGTTGAATGGTTTGAATTTTTTTATATTATTAAAATTGTAAAATCCGTCATTTTACTAATTCACCACCCCAGCACCCCCACCCTCTCAGTATAGCCATAATTCCAATAAATGGTATTAGAGATTGTTCCTTTAGAATTAGTCTGACCACTGGATGGAAGATATGAAAGGAACCATGGTTATTCATGATCGATTTTACAAAGATAAATTATCATTATTAAGTGGATAAAATTATACAACATGGAAATTAAGAATGAAGTACGATCTAATGGCTCCTGATTTAGATGTATGGAAATATTTAGTGGATGGAAGGAAGAGAAATAGTTATAATATAAAATCCATGAATTCCATCTTCAGTGGGATATGTAAATAAAATTATGGTAAGATGATTTATTGTGAAATATAAAAGAAATGTGGGATAAGTTACAATGGTATTTAAGGGAGATGAGATGCATGCATCAAAAGGAACAAAGAGGGAAAATTCATCTCAGAAAGAAATACACAAAAAATAAATAAGATAAAATTCATGGCTACAAAATTGATGATCTAGATAAGGATGAAGCCCAAAATTAGAGGAGGTTCCAAAATGGATCAAGAAAAGATGACAACAGAGAAGAAATTTTGGTTTCAGCCATGTAAGAAGAAGTTAATTAGAAATATATATCTAATGTATTAGATGTATGAGAAGCGCAAATTATTTCAAGATAATTAGGTATATTCAAGGAAGTAAAATATAGAAATGATGGAAAAGATACCCTAGACAAGAATGGTTAAGACAATGAAGGTGGATTAGATGTAGAAGAAGTGAAATCCATATGTAAGATACTATTATTTCAAAATTGTAGAAGAATAGGTCATCTTGGTTTTAGATGTCCACATGCAACTTTAGAAAATAATAGTGATAAAGTAAAACATGAATATTAGGGAAAAAATTATAAGCATGAAAAGGAAATATGTGGATCATTAGAAGATAGTAATAAATATGAAAATAATAATAACATAATGCAATATGTACTCATGACCATGGAGGGTCAATAAATTGATAAAAAGAAATATAATTGAAATGAAGAAGATATTAATGAGAAGGTACATTTTGGAAGGAAACTTATCACTACCTTACAAGATATAAGGAGATATTGCAAATAAGGATTTTAATATTTATAAATCAAATAAAATTATTTTCATCCATGAAAATAAATTAGAAGAATCAATAAGATTGAAACAAGTGATGTCCAACTAGCTGAATGAAAAGGAAGGACATTGTGAGAAGCTAAAAGCTAATATTGTTTCCTTGAAAAATGATATTGACAAGGAAAATGATCAACTAAAGTCTGGAAGGGATTTTTAAATATTAGATATTATACTCATAATCCAAAACCTAACTTTATTAAAATTGTCTATCATGAATTTCTCAAGGAACAATCAAGCGCAAACACTTCAAATATAGAAAAAGTAAGAATTATATTAGTATGCATATATGAACAAAAAATTAGTTAAATAGCGTGAATAAAAACCAAAGACTAAACCAATGACAAAAAAATAGGAAGAGGGTGAGGATCAACTAAATAAAAATCATATTAGCCCTATAGGAATATATGGAGCATGAAAGTAGTAGAGATTTGAAACTCCTCAAGCAACCAACCAAAACAAGCCAAATCCTTCAAAATGATCAATTCCTCTAAGAATACCGTTCACATCAACTTAATCAAATTTGTTTAATGGATATTATTTTATTCGTCTTAACATTGGCCACAAACAACAATATTTTCGATGAAGAAGAAACAAATGTCCTTATCATACCATAGTGAGCAATCTTATTAGATCAAAAATTAACAATGGTGGAATCAAAAACCTTAATTCATTTTCTTCCTTATTTTATCACATTAAATGTTCCAAGTGTGACTAGTTAGGAGACAAATATTATGATTGTAAAAGGAATATGTTAAGGTCTGAAGATCAAATAAAAAGGTAAAAAATCATCATCAACATAAATAAAGGAAATAATATGTTGATTCAACTAGTATAGAGGGGGTTTCTTCGCTTAGTTTATCCACTACAAACATGATTGAATCATGTTTTCTTCTAGTTCTAGGTAGCCACGTAATAAAATATAAAGAAATAATTTCCCATTTCCATTCAGGAATCGGGAAGGGGTTTAATTATCTAGATAGATTTTGGTGTTACACTTAAAATTTTTGGCATTACAGACTATTAAATATTTAACTACCTCTTCATATATTCTTGGGTAGTAGAATTCCTTCCGATGTGTCGTAATAACTTTTTGGTATCTAAGATGAGATGAAAAACAATTTTTACGATGGTCATCTAGGATTTATTTCTTGAATGTAGGATTATTAGGAATGTAAATTGTTTTTCTGAAGGTTAACAGGTCATCCTTATTTAATGCATACTCTAATTTTTTTATTAGGAAAACTTCATTTTTTAGTTTTTCCTATATTTATCTATATAAATAATCCTATAAGGCTATTGCTTTGATTTTCTCAAAACATTCTATTTTAAAAATGCTTTCATCCAAAAACTTGATTTTCACTTCTTCTCAATGTATCTGCAACTTTACTTTCTTTCCCTTTGATATGTTTGACATAAAAATAAAACTCACTTAAGAAGTATATCTATCTATCTATCGTATTTTTCATTTAAATCAAGATATATGAAAATTAATTTAGACTGGTATGAACAATAGATAGTGTGGTCCTTAGTTCTTTCATAAAAAAAATTGTGCATTTTCAAAGTGTTCATTCACAGCCTAAACTCTAAATCATACATAACTCAATTATTTTCATGATCTTTCAAATTTTTAAATTCATAGGCTATTACATGATGATCTTGGATCAATACCCCACCTAATCCTTTAAGTAAAACATATATACATACCATGTATCATTTATTAGCATCAATAATTTTAAGGATCAATGCTACAACTTATAGTTTCTTTAGTTGATCAAAACTTTCTTATTACTTCACGAACCACAAAGACTTTATTCCATTTTTATGTAGTGAAGTTATAAGGAAGAAAAAATTATAAAAACCTTCAATAAATATATGATAATACCTTCTAATGGCCATAAAATGTATGATATTTTCTAAATCCTTAAGTACAATTCAATTATAGATTGCTTCGACATTTTCGGGGTCTACTGTAATACCTTATTTTGAGATTACAAGTCCCAAATATTCAATTTGATCTTGGTAGAACCCAAAGTTACTAAATTTTTCCTAAATCTGATGTTCTCTAAGTGTTTGTAGTAATATTGTTATGTTTTTCCTGTGCTCTTATCGTGTCTTAAAATAAATCAAAATGTCATCAAAGAAAATCAACACAAATTTACCCAGATATTGTTTAAAAGTATTATTTATTATACAAAAGAATGTGGTTGGAGTGTTTGTGAGTTCAAACAAAAGAAAAATAAATGCATAATGCCCATATCTTGTTTTATTTTTTTTTTATGTCTTTCATGATCCCTAATTTTGAGTTTATGATAATCGTACCTCAAATCTATTTTGGAAAATATAGTGGTTCCTCTTATATGATCAAAAAGGTAATCAAATCTAGGATACTATTTTTTACTGTCAACTTATTTAGTATTAGTTCCCTATATTACTAGTGTAGTCCCTTATTTTTGTTAGTGTATCCCCCTTATTGTTATTTTTGTACCCCTATAGTCCCCATATTATTATTATTGTGCCCCATAGAATCCCACTATTTTTGTTTTTATGCCCTTACATTATTATTGTTAGGTTGGCTATGATTATATTGTGACCCCATGGAATCATATATATAGAAAAGAGTTTTGTCATTATATCATCCAAGATTTTTTCATTTATGTAATGTAAAGGAGGTTTCCCCCTCGAAGTGGCTGATTTCTATGGAATTAATCTCTCTTTTCTTCTATTTTCGGAGTTGGTTTCATAACATTTGGTATCAGAGCTTTAGATTATAGGGTTTCACTGCTTCAAACAGGTAATCATGTCATTTGCGCTATAATTTTTTTCTACGAAGGTTCATATGCTAAAAAAAAATACATTTACAAAGATATCCTCAGGAATTTCGAGTAAAAATTTCAGATCTTGGTTCGCAATATTTGCGGAGATATGATCTGTGGAAGTTAGGATTTTTTCTCAGTCTTGAATTTCATCTCAAAGAGTTGACCTTTGGAAAGTCATCATAACGCTCACTCTAAGCATTGGATTTGAATTCGGTAAAAAGTGGCTAAAATTTCATGGACTATAGTTTCTTGTGTATCAATTTTAGAGTCGAAGGGGGACATAGTGATATGTGGCACTCCATACAAGTTCGCTCTACTGAACCAGTCAATAATTACATCATTGTGGCAGATCGGGCATAACTTTATCTTGAAGAATCCAAATCAGGTTTGACCTATGACATTGGAAAGAAGACCCAGAGGGCTACTACAATGTTGAAGTTCAAATATTGGGGATCCGAAATTACATAGATACATTAGTTTCAATATCAAGCTCCTCAAAAGCAAGAAAAAGCTGTGTATTTTTTTTTTTTAAATGCATAAGTTTTGTTTGAAAAATTAGTTTGAAGTGATTCCAAGGGCATATTGAATCATAAATATCAGTATTAGGTTCTAAAATTCCCCCTAAAAAAAATTCAACACCCATTAAGCCGTCAAAAGGATCTACTATGAATCATGAAGAGGAAGAAGTGCAACATGATATATCAAAATTACAAGACCAAGTGCCCCAAATTTCTCTCTCGCAAAGAGTAACCAAAAATGAAATGGATGGTTTCAAGAAAGGTGTGGAAGATAAGATGGATGACGTGGAAACTAATATGGATGGCATGAAAGCTAATATGGAACATCGAATATTTGAAGAAAAACATGAAAGGTTTGAATGAATTTTTGGAAAAATTGCTACAATAAAAGCTTCCTAATGGCGAAAGGGTAGTAGAGAAAACTTGTGATGAGAACAAAAGAAATGTTAATCACGATTTCATATACTCTAATGTTGGATTTAAGATCCACCATATTCCAAAGATAGATGTGAGGAAGTTTTTATGGAAAGGATACCATAGCATGGATACTGCAGATGGAGTAATATTTTTATCTCCATAATGTGCAAAACACACAAAAGGTATGCATTGCAACTTTATATTTAGAAAAAAATACATTTGTATGGTATTGATGGCTTTTCTCTCGTAAAAAAATTGTCACTTGGTCATTTTTTATGGAGGAAATTATAACACATTATGAGGACAAAGAGAAACACCTTCTTTAGCCAATTGACAAATCTCAAACAAAAGGGTTCAATGGTGGAGCAAATTGTGGACTTCCAAAAATTGAATATAAGGGTAACTAATATTCTAGAGGAACACATGGGTCATGTCTTCATATTGACTTTAAATGATAACATCCAACATGAGGATCGCCTTTGGGAACCAGATTCATTGGAGAAGGCATTCAGGTTAGAAAGAAAAAATAAAAGTAAAATTATGGGGACAAGGAAACCTTCTAATCACATCTATAAAGATCGAAGTGTTGATACTCCTAGAATTCCACAACCTACAAGGTTGACACAACAAAAATTAGAAGAAAAAATAGAAAAAGGGCTTTTACACAGTTGTGATTGAAAATACACTAAAGGTCATAAGTGTGTTGAGAAGAAATTATTTTACATAGATTTTGAAGAGGAAGAAAATTAACAAGAAACTTTAAAAGAAGAGGATATACACCAGGAATGAACATATGTTTTTTCGAGGTGACAATACAAAATAGTAAAACTAATTGATAACTAAAAGCATTGAAAAATTTGAGATTCATTTTGAAAGCTCATGAAAGCTTCATTATCACCTGGTTCTTTGTCCCATTGCTTACACCCATTATGAAATGTCCAAAAAACTCTATCCTCCAACGTATTTCACCCAATGTCACACATCTGAAAAACATCACAGCTATTCAATAGAGGAGGAAATCAACTTAGGTAGAATTGCACTATTTTCATTAACTCGAACAGAGATTGTGCTCTATATTCATTATCTCGAACTAATATTGTGCTCTATTTTCATTATCTTGAACTGAGATTGTGCTCTATTTTCATTTTCTTGAACTGAGATTTTTCTCTATTTTCATTGTCTCAAACAGATATTGTGGAATATTGAAGACAAGGAAACCCATAAAAACTACATTTTTCGTGAGTTTTGAATTTTGAAAATGAATTTTCTTAGCCTTGGTTTGGAATTTATCAACTCGCCCCCCTAGTTGATTCCCCAATTCCTTAATTTTTGCCTCAAGACATTCCGACATCATTTTCGTGCAATGTAACTCCATATAGTCCATGCTACTATGTGGGAATATGTCCTTCATATGATTGGACGCCAGAGTCAAATTCCAGTTTTGGGTATTTATTTTACTATAGAATGGAGTGTGCAAATAAAATATGGTGTCGTTGTATCCCAAAAAATTTCACGTCCAAGGGAGATAATGATTAAAAATAAACGAATCACCAATGGAATACTCTGTTCAATTATTCATGTTACACAAAACAAGTCAGCACACCCTACTGTATTGTGACATGGCCTAACCACCTGTCATGGATCCTTAAATACACTGATGCATTCAATGACTTACGCCTATGGATATTGGTCTAATGGTAAGAATGATCTACTTAAAGTGGTATCAAATCATAGGCCATAAGCTCAATACACACCAAACTTATGTCAGGGGTACATTATTACAGGAGACAAGTTAACACTCCTTAGTGTATTTCAACATGGTTTAACTACCTCTTATGGATCCTTAAATCCAACTAATGAGTGCAGGTTTTGATCTAATGAAAATTTTCTACATTTAAAGAAGTTGGTAGTGCATGTCATTGATGCCAAAAGAATCCTTGAGCAAGTATACAATGTCATTAATTTTAAGGAAGGTGCCCAAGGAAGCTTTGGTGGGGTGAAACCGTGATGAGGAAGAAGAGAGAAAAAATACAAGTCATAGTAGGTAGCTGGAATAGATTTGGGGCATAGATTGGATTTTTTTTCTCTCCATGATGTCCTGGCATAAATGAAATTTGGTGTTTTCTACATGCATGAAAGGTGAGGTCTAGTATAAAACCCAAAGGAAGGGGTTCACCATGAGAAAAATGTGTCGTACTAGTGTAATAGTCCACATGGTGTGGAAAATATAAAATATTGATGAAATAATTATAATGAAAATCAACCATTTTTTTGCAAAAAGTTTGAGCCTTAATCACGACCACTAATCCATTAATGGCCACAGTGATTAAACCATGTTGAAGTAGCTAATAAAAAAATTAGTAGTATTTAATTATATCAGAGTATGGAACCACTAAGCCTTGAATGAAACAGAAAAAATCATTAGGAAGTATGATGTGGCACCAATATGATTTTTCATTTCAAGTAGATGATAAGTGGCATATCCACTGATGTAGAAAGAATACCAAGTAAAACATGGTAGGAAGAAATGGTGTTTTGGTCACAAGGATTCGAGTATTCATAGGTGAAACAAGGAGGGTACATGTCAACACTCATAAATGTGGTAGTATCTTATTAGTAAAAGCATCCAACATGGAAAATGACTTGGTAGGTGATGTATCAATGGTTGGTCCTACACTAGGGTATTGAGGTTTCAGGCATTAGAGTGCAAATTTTATATAAGATGTCAAGACCATTAGGGAGGATGATGTGGTAGGTATGAAAGGGGAGAGATGACATGGAAAAATTACCATGTGGCACTCTATGATTAGTCCACCATGAATCGACTAGGTAGACCTAGAGGTCTTGGGAATTGTGCCCCATCATGTTTGGTGATCTTTTCTTTTATATTTTTTTCCAGTAAAAATGTCCAAAAATCAAGTTTTGTGCGAAAAATAGCACATCCAAAGGTTTTCTCTTGTGGGGCCCATATTGGGGTACCAAAATGGATACACATTTGAGTAGTATGGTATGGCACACGAAAGTGTGACAAAACAACCAATAATTACACCCAAGGAATAAAAGGTCCAACACTTACGGTTTTGTCTACTAGGTTCAGGGAGCATATTGGTACTAGAATAGTTGCTAATGGATTATACTAGAGAACTATGTTAGGATGAGGTCATAACCCACGGTCTTGGGATATGATTTGGCTAGCACTTGGAGGTAAGTTTCCTAAAGGGTCCTCAATATTTGGTATGTAACTGCTAAGACAGAGCACCAAGATATAACAATGTGACAAAATAAAGCACCCAAGGGTTCTTAGTGTAGGCAAAGATATGGTATAATTCAACTTAGTATGTAAAGCACACAGTTCCAACTCATCAAGGTTCTACCAAAGGACTTTGGTCACACAAGTTATGGTTTTTCATAGTTAACGAGTTAAATTTATTGTGGGCTAACTAGTTGGATGACAGGGAGCTAAATAGTAAATAAGCAAGATATAGGTAATAACAAATAATTGAGTGAAAATGGTGCTAATGAATAACAAAAGTGAATTAAATGAAGGTGCCATAGTTAAAACATCATATGCACTACTAAAGTTCAGATATGTGAACTTGATGTGAAGAGGAAGAGAACCATGCCTAAGAACATGGGGAAATAAGAGAATATCATGTATGAATAGATGGTGGTATGTTAAATTTTAATAGGATCCACAATACCATGGGTCAATAGGATGGATTGTCACCCATGGTAAAAAGATCCCATAAAATACAAAAGTGGTGAAAAAAAATTGAAACGAAGGATGTTGAACCTATGCACATGTGAAGTGATTAATTACTCAAAAAAATTATCAAAAACCTATAGCAAAGCAGGTGAATAAGGGTAACCAAAATCAAGTGTAGGAATGTTGAGTAGATTGTATTGCAGAGGGAAGCATTATGATAGTTCTGAGTGTGTGTAAAAAAATAATAAAAAAATATTATAATGTAGATCTATGTTAAATTTTAATATAAAGTTGAGATAAGATTTGGGGAGAGCATGATAAGGGCATGAGAAGTACAAGATCTAGGCTAGTAAAGACAATAAATGAGATCAAGGAACCTAAATGTGTAAAATTAAATGTGATTCCTTCGGATTTGGTTTAAAAATGTGATGAAAAAAGGCTTTCATAGGAAAATTAAATTGGTGCCTATAAATGAGAATGGATGGGTGTGTCCTTCATGTTGATGTATGTAAATCAAATGTGATATGTGTCACCTTCAGGTTGGTGCCTATAAATTAGATGTGAGAAAATTCTCCTTAAAGTTCCTTCTTATATATTAGAGGGAATACATGGGTTTTTTAGGTCGTTTCCTATAAATTAAAGGGGATTGATGTCCTCGTTAGGTTGGTTTTTGTAAATCATAGGGGATTGACATCCCCCTCATCTTGGTGCTTGTACATCATATGGGATGGGTGCTACATTTTGGTTGGTGCTAATAAATTAATGTAATAATAGGTTGTTTCCTAAAATATTTTTTAGAACAATAATTTTTTTGGTTTTCTCCCACTAATGGTTTCCACAAACTTTTTTTCTTATGTGATTGATATTTTGAATTTTTTGAATTTTTTTATATTATTAAATTGTAAAATCAACCATTTTACTAATTCACCCGCCAAACAACCCCCCCGCCCCACTCACCCCCCACCCTCTCAGTATAATCATAATTACAATAAATTGTATTAGCGAAGGTTCCTTCAAAAGTAGTCTGAACACTAGATGGTAGATATGAAAGGAACCATGGTTAGTCATGATGGATTTTACAAATATAAATTATCATTATTAAGTGGATAAAATTATACAATATGGAAATTAAGAATGAAGTATTATCTAATGGATTTTTATTTATATGTATAGAAATCTTTAGCTGATGGAAGGAAGAGCAATAAGTATAATAAAAAATCCATGTGTTCCATCTTCAGTGGGCTATGTGAATCAAATTATTGTAATATGATTTACTGTGAAACCATAAACGAAATGTGGGATAAGTTGCAATGTTATATATGGAAGATTATATGCATGCTTCAAAAGGAACAAAGAGGGAAAATTCATCTCAAAAAGACATACACAAAAACTCAAAGAAGATAAAATTCTATGACTACTCAATTGATGATCTCAAGAAGGATGAAACCAAAAATTAGAGGATATTACAAAATGGATCAAGAAAATATGGCAATAAATAAGAAATATCCTTCTTAGCCATGGAAGAATAAGTTAATTAGAAAGAGATATCTAATGTATTAGATGTATGATAAGTGAAAATTATTTCAAGATAATTAGGTATATTCAAGGAAGTAAAAGACATAAATGATGGAAAAAATACCCTATACATGAATGGTTAAGATAATGAAGGTGAAGAATATGTAGAAGAAGTGAAATCCATTTGTAAGATACTATTATTTCAAAATTGTAGAAGAATAGGTCATCTTGATTTTAGATGTCCACATGAAAGTTTAAAAAATAATTTAGTGATAAAGAAAAACATGAATATTAGGGAAATTTTCTTAAGCATGAAAGGGAAATATGGGGCTGATTAGAATACAGTAATAAACATGCATATAACAATAAAAAAATTGAATATCTACTCATGACCAAGGAGGGTAAATAAACTGAGAAAAATAAATATGATTCAAAAGAAGAAGATATTAATGGGAAGGTACATTCTGGAAGAGAACGTATCATTAACTTAGAAGATATAAAGAGCTTCTGCAGATAAGGATTTTAATATTTATAAAACAAATAAAATTCATTTCATCCATGAAAATAAATTAGAAGAAGTAAGAAAAATGAAAGAAGGGATTTCCAACTAGCTGAATGAAAAGGAATGACATTGTAAGAAACTAAAAGATAATATTGTTTCCCTGAAAAATGATATTGACAAGGAAAATGATCAACTAAAGTTTGGAAGGGCTTTTGAAATATTAGATATTATACTCATAATCTAAAGACCCATTGTTACACAACATTTTGTCACCTTCCCTGCAATCCCTCATCCCGTACATTGGAGGACTATTCCTGTGACTTGTGAATAGTAAAATGTCTTGAAAACACCTTGATGGTGTCCTTCTGCATAAGTGAAAGAATTCTCCTGAAGAAAATTTCCTCTAAAAAACCCTAAAAACCCATGTTTTGGCATTGGTGCAAGTAGCCAGTTCATCCCTCGTGCCAATGGGGAAAAAATACACTAGTGGGTGTGCCAGCTGGCACTCCGTCCCTATGTTGTGCCCACGCCAAGCCTATTAAGGAATTTTTTTTAACAATAGAAGGCGGAAGTTTGATTCTAACAACTTTAGAACGAATCATCAAAAATAGGTTGGGTTGTTTGGTTTTGGATCTCCCTGATTAGGAAGTGGTTTTCCACCTCTCATGGAACCTTCCTAAGAGATAGGACTCTCCACCATGATTATAGGGATCTTAACCTCTCCTTCTCCTTCTATAAAAGCCTGCCCTATCCATTTGCTAGATAGATGAACATTTGGGAAGGAAATTATAGCTAAGTGACAATCAAGAGCAGAGATAAGGGGAACCCTGTGAGAGAGAGAGTTTTTTCAAATCGCTGACGAGATTTGTGAGACACGTCCCGCTGGAATCCCGCCGAAGGAAGATCATGACGTCAGAGCACCGGTTGTAATCATTCTCTCGTATCTTAATATACATGACTCTGCTATTGGTTCCATGATTGTGTTTTTCCATTATATAACGAAATTTCATTCGTTCCTCTTTGACTGATCGATAGTTCTAAAGTGTGAAATATTACGTTGCATGTTGTCTCTCTTTTTTGCATGTGTACAGGTATCTGGATGCAGCGAGCTCACGTATCGTGACCTGTCTAGCTAGGAATGGAAGCACCACTTCTTCGTCGACAACAGCAACGAAGGAATCACGGTAAGTGATCTATCGTGATTCTATGTTTTGTAACTAGGAATCAATAGCTTTTTGTGTTTCGATTATTGCTAGACCCACTCTAGGGCTAGTGAGATTGCCTCTGTCTGCAGAGGGGATTTACCTCCACAACAATTTTTCGTCTCCACTGGGGATCAGTGGGTGTTGGTCCTTCCTCCATTGGGTTGTTTTTTGGCTTTTTGTTTGATTATTCTGCTTTTCTGGTTCACCTTCCTTGGTTTTAAAACCCTGTTCAGCCCCCAGAAGACTAGATCTAGCCCTAGTTCATTCATTTTCATAATTTTCTAGGGTAAACCTGATTGGCATGGTTATCCCTCTGACATTCGTGCCAAAGGGAATGATTTGATAGCTAGGCACCTACGCCATCCCATGTTTCGCATAGATTACAACCAGACAGACGTGCCCACTGTGGTTGGTTTTAGGGTTTTCCTATTCTTGGACTCTCTGAGCTTGATTTTTGGTCCTGGTTTATTTTTTATGATTGTTTGAGGGCTTTGAAGTCATTTTTGGCTATGTTTAGCCCTTGTCCTCCAATTTTTTGCCCTTTTCTGTCAGTTTTACATTTTAGCCTTAGGGCTTCTAGGTGCTTCAGTGTGTTGAGCCTCCCATGGGAGTTTTGGGTCTTTTCTTTCCCGGTCAACTTTGTTTTTTCTTATTTGCATTCATCTTGCTGAATCCAATTGATTCATTGTGTTTATTGAGTGATTTTCCTCTCTTTCGTTCAGTTTCGCTTTGTGTTGCTCCAAGCCTAGATCACATGGCTTGTTTGGGTCTCTTTCGAGATTCTTCTTCACTTTGAGGGATTTCGTCATCAGTTTGAGTCTTGATTGTGCTTGTTTGAGTTGAGTCAACTTGTTTTGTTTGGGCTCTCTCTTTATCATTCTCAAATTGATGTTTTCATTATTTTTTCATTGATTTACTGCATTTTCTCTAATATATTGAAAAATACAAAAAAAAAATGCATTTTTTGATTTGCATAGTGAAAATTGAAAACCCTTTCACATTACTAGTGTTGTATAAATTCTAGAGAATTTTTTTCCAGTTTCATTAGCTTGCATTGAAATTGGTAGTGGATGTTTTTGTGTGTTCATTTCGCTATCATTTGAAAGCTCTCAACTCTCCCGTAGATAGCTCTTCATTGAGCAAGTGATGTTTTGTGGCATGTAGTTTGCATCTAGAGGTTTTATGAGATCCAACATTCGATAGGGCCTTGAAATCGAAACATAAATTGAATATCAACTTTAAAATTTACAGAATTAACTTAAGGCAGCATTGAAACTTAACAAAACATCTAGTAGTCTAAGGTAGAGACGTGTTCCGGAGTCTTTAAGCCTAGTAGCTGTCGCTCACCATCTAGCGACAGACAGCGCTAGTACAACCTTGAGCTCCCCATACCGTCGCGTATATAAAGGGAGACCCCATTAGGCTGTAAATCCTTTTATCCGTAGGAAGCTGAGTCTGCTGCCTCTTACCCATGATATACCGAATACAACATTCGGGGAGATTAAGTACACGTACGTTAAGTCCTTGGCTAATTTCTCTTTCATTTTTACCAAGGTGTATTTGGCAGTTCATGGATATTTGGTACACCCATTTACCTAGATTACCAGAGAAATAATTTTTATATTTACTAACTCCCTAAATTGAAAAGATCATCGAGCTCTTATCCTTTCAAGCTCATGTCCAACCTGAAAGTGATAGAGTCACCTTTTTCTTGTTTCTCGACTCTTAAAATATGAAACAACAGAATCTGGTTTCAATGTCTTAAAAAATTAATCCCCCACGAAATATTCCTGGTTAGAATTTTTGTGCTTAGTGTTTTATTTCAAGGTCGTTTCCAATGGAAACTTTTCCGGAGTTTTCCAATCAAGGAGTCCCCTCTGAAGGGAGTCCCAGTCCTTTTCCTGCTTTAGGAAATATTGGTGCTCCTTATATGGCCATGTTATCCCTCCCTGGGTTAACTGTTAGGTTCCCTGTTTGGTTGTTTTCGATCTCTGTCGTCTCAAGTGTTCCGGCTACCGTACCATCCACTCCTATGCCTAAGCAACGCCATGTTGATTCGAAGGTGGACCTCTCCCCTTCTTCGCCTATTTCTTCATCCTCATCTTCTACTTTGCCTGGTGAAAGTTTTGATTCTAGTACCCAGGTGGCTAAGAAGAAGAAGAAGAAGACTAAGAAGAAGAGGTCAGATAAGAGAGAGGCTAATTTTACAGCTGTTGCTTCTAAAACACCTGCTCTCGATGAACCTTCCAACCCTTCATGGAAAGTTAAGTTCCCATGCATGTTGTTCCAGGGAAACCATCTTCTTCGAGATTTCCATGGCATTCCCAAGGTGCTCGAAGTATGGTCCAACGGTCGTCCACCGTTGCCTTTGGCTTCCGGGAGTCAGGTTGAGGGCACGTCTTCAGTTAGTGCTGGTAAAGCTCCTAAGAAGCAGGGTAAGCTTGCCAATCCCTATAAGTTGTGTGAAGAGCACCATGCCATTCAAATTTGTCCATATATGGATGAAGCCAAGAGATTTTTGGACAACTCAACTATTTCTGCATCGTGCCTTACAGCTGGTTACAAACAACTTTCTTTGAGTCCTTCACCAGTTGATTCAATGATCAGTCAAGAGTCATCCTTGCTTGATCCCACTCCCCTGGAAATTCACCATCATGAGTCCATCCCTGACCAACCATTGGTCATGGGATCGGTTGAGCTGGCCCCGTTTACGGTGCACCAAGTCTTTTCCATTGAGAGTGGATCTCACATCCCTCGTGTTATTCTTGTTTCTTCAGATTCCTCAGACTTGGAGAAAGATTCTCCCATCCTTGTACCTTTGGAAGCTACTCCTCTACCTCCCATGATAGAGGCCCCGGAGGATACTCCTTCCGCCTCCATGATGGGGGTGGCGGAGGATTCTCCTTCTTCTCCCATAACACCAGGGGAATACCATCTCAGTTCAATGGTAGCCCCTCCAAGTAGCTTGGTCGCTTCCTTCGATTGGGGTCGATTCGCAGGTTATCCCCTTCCTTCTTATGTGCCCTTTGCGATCACGGTACAAGCCTCCCATCTGGTCATACCCAGAACCATTATAGATGAATTATTTATCCTCAACTGCTTGGAAAGATTTTGGTTCACCGCCGCTTGTGCCTATTACGCAGAATATATTGGCATTTAACAGAGGAACTAGTCAATCATTAGGGATCCTTTCGAAGTTTCTTGTTACTTTGGGAGGGAAAACTGTCCATATGGACGTGACGGTTGTTCCTAGTCCCTTGGACTTTAATTTACTCTTGGTCCGTGATTATACTTATTCCATGGGAGCGCTTGTCTCCTCACTCTTTCGTGTGATGTGTTTTTCGCACCAAGGTCGGATCGTGAGCATCGATTAGCTTGCATTCTTTGGTCCGAATATGAAAGCTAGTCCACCATCATCCCTGCCAGATCTTTATCCATCGGTTGTGTCCTCCCCACTACATGTCAATTATGTGGCCACCTGTCTTGTGCCCATATTCAGTGATAGTGTCGTTGTAAATCATGTGCTGGGGGCATTGGGTCCAGACTTCCAAGATGTTTTCCTTCCATTTGACAGGCAACCCTTAGAAGATATGAAATATTATTCATTATGATGAGGTCTGTCAGATCATAGTTCCTTTTCTTGTGTCAAGCTCCCTAAAAAATGAAGCAAGCTGGTCGGAGCATAGTTCCTTTTCTTGTGTTAAGCTCCCTAAAAAATGAAGAAAGATGGTCGGAGCATAGTTCCTTTTCTTGTGTCAAGCTCCCTAAAAAATGAAGCAAGTTGGTCGGAGCAGAGTTCCTTTTCTTGTGTCAAGCTCCTTAAAAAATGAAACAAGTTCATTCTGAGGATGGTTCGTTTTCTATGTCAACCTCGTTAAAAAATGAATTAGGTTATGAGAACAGTTATTTTAGTGTGTCAACCTCATTAAAATAATGAAATATGGTCATGTTCAATTCGAGTATTTGATATGATCTTAATCTTGTAATTCGAACCTTCACTGCATCCTCTTTGGATATGCACTGAAGCTTGGGTGCATGTACCTCGAATTGAGACACCATGCTAGAGGCATGCCCAATTTTCCTTGTCATTTTCAAGCATACTTTACTTTGTGTTTCAAGCTTGTGTAAAAATGAAACCCATCTTCAAGCATAGTTTACATTTGTGTTTTAAGCTTGCATAAAACATAAAATTCATTTTCAAGCACAGTTTGCGTTTGTGCTTTTAAGCTTGTGTAAAAATAAAATATGTTGGTTTGATGCATTTTGGGAACTTTTAACTTTTCCATTGGGTCGTTACTTATGCAAATTATTTAGCTGATACATTAGATAACATTGTATTAGACATTTTCATAACATATAAAACATCATCAAGCATGTAAGCAAGATCCATGTAGAAAATAGATGTATATATACATGTCCAGTGTTTGCAATGTGTGCATCATATAAAATCAAATATCTATATGTTTGTTTCAGTTACATCCAGAGATGACATGTCTCTCAAAAATATGCAAATAGAAATCCTAGGTGACTAATTGACATGGTGCTCATGGTAGCATGTCACTGCCCGCACCAACTGCCTCAGTAAGTAGTGGAGACAACTCGGCACCCCTACAGTGTGCCTCTGATAAGCGAGGGGAACATTAGCTAAACAAGAATAATCTGGAACTCTGTAATCAATCCCCTCTAGGTTCTGTACAAGCTCCTCCCCCTCGCCCCCATCACCTTGAGGGTCATGAGCAAGAGGGGTCGTCCTCGCTATTGGTGACATTCCGACAGGCCTCTCTGGGCCAACATTTGCATACATATACGAGTAGCTGTTAGAACATGTATGTATACAAAAAAATCATAAGACTCGTAAAATTAAAAAGAGTCTTACCAAGCTCCTCGTCTCAGTCCTCTCCCTCTAGGAGCAGAAGGTCTAGGTCTCCGGTAAAATCGGTGCCCGTATAGGGCTAGTCCTCCACGACGATCAACTGTCGTCGGAGCCAGCCAAAGAAATTGGGCCGCTAGGACATCTGCTATCCGCCCCCTGCCCTAGGCATCAATTCCACCCATCGAGCCATCTGTGGCTCTATCAGTGGTGGACCTAGGACTATGGCCTCCTAGCGCTGAAAAATTGTTAATCATTCCAGGAAGAAGGACACTAGGATTGACCCATATCCAAACTGTTTCAGTTTTGTCTGCTTGCATTTTGTGAGTTGTCGTTTAATGTTCATGGTCACAGCTGTGGCCCCGTCAAAGATAGTTGGGTTCATACACTCTGATGCAAGCAATAGCTTTGTCTTTGTGGCCTCGTGCGGTGCCTGCAATCTTGTAGCCCACGTAATGGTGTGTATCACTACTCTCAGTGCTAAATCGGGGACGGTCTGAATGTCTACTTTACCGCTCCTTGTTCCTTTATGTGCCCCTAGGAACACCTTGTTCATGACCATTTTCATGTTTTCTCCTGAAGGCCTGGTACTGGTCAGAATAGGGACTTGACCCTTGTGTGACAGTCTAGTGATAAAGTATACATCTGATACTTCGAGCTGAAGTTCCTGGTCTTGAAGTTTCAATTTCTCCTCATCCTCATCCCAAATGCCGATGAGATACTGCAGTAGTTCGGGCTAAGCCCGAAGACATGGCATAAAAAAGAATTTTTTCAGCCCACAATTTCGAAGAGAATTCATACAATTCTCATTTCCCATTTCTAGTTCATCCTCTTCGATATGATCTCTCTCTTTCCATTCAATAACCATCCATTTTGTTGGATACCTGCATCAATAAATTATAGGAACATTATAAACCTCGGGTATTCAAAATTACATTTCATTGGTTGTTTTTTGAGAAATTTTAGCCGGATTTTGTGTTGCGTCATTGGCGCAGCTGTTTGGCTAATAGTCGTGCCAGCTGGCGCGACCTCTGTGGAAAACAGAGCTGATTGGCGTGGGTCCGTGCCTAGAATCCATGCTAACTATGGAACCCTAAAATTTCAAAATCCTTCCCTAAAGGACCTCAAACAATGATTAAATATTTTAAAATGTAACTTAAAAGATGGATAAAGAGGTTGGCTCTTAGTTGAACTGGACGAAGTTCAATTTGGTCCATTGGATTGGTTGCACTCGTCGCCTGAAGATCGAAGCATAAAAGGGTCACTGTTGCTCTGCAAAGAGGTAAAAAGTGAAAAGTAAATATTTTTTACCACTGTTGGTATTTTATAGCTTTTCAAAGTCAGAAATGGGTTTTTAAACATGTTTTTAAATATATTTTCACATTATTTTCGTCAAATATGTTTTACACATGTCTTTTTTTGCAGCAAAGGTTTTTCACGTGGTTTTTACTAACAGACGAGTTTTATTTTATACTTTTTCGAACTCAGTAAAAAAACGAAAAAGTCACTACTAGAGTCACCTTTCAGCTCTTTTCTGACTCTCTAAAATTGAAAATATTTTCTAGTCGCTTGTAATTTTGAGCTCATTAAATTGGCTACGAAATGACATCTACCCAGTATACATTTGCCCCTTTTTCAGGCCGGGATAGATTATTTACGAAAAAGGAATACCCTAGCCTATCGGGACTAGGAGGTTCTCTCAGACATAGTTTTCTACCTTTTCGGATCTATGGGACCACCTACGAAAAAGGACTGCTGGAGTCTTATTTTCCGTTGTCTTTTCAAACTCTCTAAATATGAAAATATGTCGAGTTCTTCCTTTGTTAGAATCGTTAAAAACTGATGAAATCGGACTCCGTCGTAATGAAGTTACTCGAGTTCCTCCTTCTTAGGGCTCGTAAAATTTACTAGGTTGGATTTGTCCGAAGGACAAACTTACATCGCCAGCATATGCTATCTCCTTCACGCTTGTTTTCAAAAATAATTGGGGTACTCACCAGAAATGGTGGGGGAAAATGGAACCAATATTATAGTCGTGTCAGCAATATGTCGCTCTTGAACATGGCACTTGTCTGCATTCATGTCGAGTTGGGGACATCCCATCTCCTTACCTGCTTGCCTTCATCGGTTTGGGTAATCTATTTTGACTGTTCATCTGATATTTTCCACGTCACCATGACCTCAGATCCCTTGATGTCAAATACTGCCAAATCCAGTGTCGTGCCGCCGATATGTTCAAGAGAAGTTGGCCTCTGCAGTTTTCAACCTCCCTCTGATTCCCTGTTGTTCTTGATTCACAAACATCATGTTCCTCTGTCTCATGTCGATGATGTGGGAAAAATTATGGCCCGCCTTCGATCAAGGTCACCTCCTATCGACTTCATCTCATTATCCAGGAAGCTGATCTAGAGACTCCCTTCAGGTGCCTTGGAGCCTGTATGCCTCAATGGCAGGTTCTTCGCATTTGATGCAAGGTTTTCATTATTGGCCTTTGATCGAATGATTCTGCAGATGTTCAACACCAACTCACTGATCACATTCCGTGGATTGTACCTCTTCTACCTTGAGATCTATCATCATTATTGGTGATTTCTCTCACGTTTGTTAACGACTTTCATTATTCGCTGGTAATCAGATGATGTTCTTGCATGTTTGAATTCAGTTCACATATTCGCATGCTCGAACTTGTACTCTGTTCGGGTCGAGATCGAGTGCAAGACCCTGGATTTTGTATGATAACATCCAGGCTATGAATTCTTTGTGGATTATTATGATTTATTACATGACTCTTTTGATTGAATGGCTGCGACAATACCTGAGTCTACTTGTTGATCCTTATTTTACTAGACGGCTGCATCCATACCTTGGATCTCATTTTGTACACTTTATTATGGATGGTTGTGCCCATACCACATGTCATATATCAGAGATATCAGTTGTATTTTTACTCGCGAGTCTTCCGACGGTAGTGTTTTCAGTTGAATGCATTCTCATAAAGCATTTCACCCCTCCCTCTCTCTCAAGCCTCATGATTTAGGGGGCATCTGTTACACAGCATTTTGTAACCGTCCCTACAATCCCTCATCCCATAGATTGGAGGACTATTCCCATGACCTGTTAATAGTAGAATGTCCTGAAAACACCTTGATGGTATCCTTTTTCATAAGGGAAAAATTCTTGTGAAGAAAATTTCCTCTGAAAAACCCTAAAAACCCATGTTTTGGCATTGGTACGAGTAGCCAGTTCATCCCTCGTGCCAATGGGGAAAATATACACTAGTGGGTGCACCAGCTGGCGCTCTGTCCCTGTGTTGTGCATGCGCCAAGCCTATTAAGGAATGTTTTTTAACAATAGAAGGAGGAAGTTTGATTCTAACAACTTCAGAACGAATCATCAAAAAGAGGTTGGGTTGTTTGACTCCGGATCTCCCTGATTAGGAAGTGGTTTTCCACCTCTCATGGAACCTTCCTAAGAGATAGGAATCTCCCCCATGATTATAGGGATCCTAACCTCTCCTTCTCCTTCTATAAAAGCCTGCCCTCTCCATTTTCTAGCTAGCTGAACTTTTGGGAAGGAAATTATAGCTGAGTGACAATCAAGAGCAGAGCGAAGGAGAACCTTATGAGAGAGAGAGTTTTGTCAAATCCCTAACAAGCTTTGTGAGACACGTCCTACTGGAATCCTGCCAAAGGAAGATCATGACGTTAGAGCACTGGTTGTAATCATTCTCTCGTATCTTAATATACATGACTCTGCTATTGGTTCCATGATTGTGTTTTTCCATTATATATGCAATTTCATTCGTTCCTCTCTAACTAATCGATAGTTCTAAAGTGTGAAATATTACGTTGCATGTTGTCTCTCTTCTTTGCATGTGTACAAGTATCTGGATGCAGTGAGCTCATGGATCATGACTTGTCTAGCTAGGAACAGAAGCACCACTTCTTCATCGACAACAGCAGCGAGGGAATCACAGTAAGTGATCTATCGTGATTATATCTTTTGTAACTATGAATCAATAGCTTTGCATGTTTCGATTGTTGCTAGACCCACTCTAGGGCCAGTGGGATCACCTCTGTCCGCAGAGGGTATTTACCTCCACAAAACCCATTTTATTGAAATAGGAATTGTTTATCATGGATTTCTCAAGGAAGAATCAAGTGCAAACAATTAAAATATAGAGAAACTAAGAATTATATCAGTATTCTTATAGGAACCAAAAATCAGTTAAACAATGTGAAAAAAATACAAATATTAACAAAATATTGACTAAACCAATGAAAAAAAAATAGTAAGAAGCTAAGGATCAAATAAAGAAAAACCAAATTAGTCCTATAGGAAGATGAAGCATGAAATTAGTAGAGGTTTGAAACTCCTGACGCAAACAACCAAAGAAATCCATCTCCTTCAAAATGGTCAATTCCTCTAAGAATACCCTTCACATAAATTTACTCGAATATATTTAACGGATATTATTTTATTTGTCATAACATTGACCACAAATAAGACTACTGTTAATCAAGAAGAAACAAAGGTCCTTATCATACCACAGTGAGTAGTCTTATCAGATAAAAAATTACTACAATGGTGGAATAAAAAATTTAATTCATTTTCTTCTTTATTTGATCACATTTAATGTTCCAAGTGTGACTAGTTAGGAAATAAATATTATGATTGTAGAAGAAATATATTAAGGTCTCATGATCAAATAAAAAAGGAAAAAATAATTATCAACATAAACAAAGGGAAGAAGGTGTTGATTGAACTAGTATATAGTGGGTTTATTCGCTTAGTTTATCCACTTCAAACATGATTGAATCACGTTTTCTTATAGTTCTAGGTAGCCACATAATAAAATATAAAGAGATAATTTCCCATTTCCATTGAGGAATGGAGAAGGGGTTTAATTATCTAACAATATGTTGGTGTTACACTTTAAATTTTTTGGATTACAGACTATTAAATATTTATCTACCTCTTCATTCATTCATGGCTTGTAGAATTCCTTCCTAAGTGTTGTAATAAATTTTTGGTATCCATGATGAGATGAAAAATTATTTTACATGATTATCTAGGATTTATTACTTGAATTTAGGAAGATTAGGAATGTAAATTATTTTTCTGAAGGTTAAGAGGTCATCCTTATTTAATGCATACTCTAATTTTTTTATTTGGCCAAATTCATTTATCAGTTTTTCCCATATTTATCTATATAACTAATCCTATAAGGCTATAACTTTAATTTTCTCAACAAAGTCTATTTAAAAAATTCTTGCAGAAGTTCCACAACCCTGATTTTCACTTCTTGTCAATGTATCTCCAACTTTAATTTCTTAACCTTTGATATGTTTGAGATAAAAATAAAACTCACTTAGGAAATCTATTTATCTATCATATTTTGCTTTTAAATTGAGTTATATGAAAAGTAATTCATACTGGTGTGATCAATAATCGGTGTAAATTTCTTGCATAAAAAAATGCAAACACATTTTTAAAGTGTGTATTATCGCCCCTACCTCTAATTCATACATAAGGGTAAAAATGTGAAGGTGGGTTACACTTTTGTGAGAGTCGAGGGCGGAAAGTCATTTTCCCAATACTTCGTCCAAACATTTATAACAGTTCGACTAAACTGTTTTAGAGTTTGGCTGAACTTTAGAAATTAGTTCGATCGAACTAATTCTTCCATTTATTGACGACATGGGAAAATATATTTTTGGCCGGAGATGGGAAAATCGACAACTAAAGTTCGAACGAACTTTTAAAATAATTTGAACGAATTTTTGTTTATAAATATACCATCCCGTAGCCCCAAGGGTTAGCTCAAGTGGTAGTGAGCCAATACGTGGGTCTCTCTGTTGAGGGAGGTCACGGGTTCGATCCTTGAGTCCTTTGGGGTCAGGCGCCGAAAGTCTGCTGAATGGTTTAACACGCGTACCATACATAAATTCTGAGGAAGTACACCTGGGTTGCCCGTGAGCTTTCCCCTCGTGAAAAAAAAATATACCATCCCGCAAAAATGAATATATTTTGGGCTTACTACCGTTGTTGCATGCTGTTGTAGGGACTTTAGTTTGTTTTTTTTTGTTGTAGGGCCTTTAGTTTGCTGTTGTAGTTGCAGCATCATGGTGTTGCACAGTTGAGAAATTTTTTGGTTTTCTGTTTTTGGTTTTTTTGTGATTTTTTTTATGGTTGTTTTTTTGTTTGCAGGTAATTTTTAATCCACGTCCTCCGTGATCTCCTACTTTTCTTCTTGTTGTGGCCTTGACGTCTTCAGCAATCTCCTGCCTTGTCTTCTCATTGCGGTCTCGTCTCCAAATTTCCAAGTACATGTGTCAAAATATTGTTTAAATGTAATTTTATGTGTCTAAATGGAAAATAGGTTCATGAAAAGTAAGTTTGAAATCTAGACTTATTTGCTTGTTTTTCATATTTAAGGTTCGAAACTCCTTTTCCACCAACAAAATATTCACCTAGGTTGAAATTGAATTCACTAGTTTTCCTCGGGCACTTTTCTAAATGTTCTTCATCCGCTTATGGTGTATTTGTATATCTCTCTAGACCTGTAACTGGGATTTCTCCTGGGTAATGTATTTTTTCATGTCAATATTGAATAAAAATTAAACTAGCTCGATAGGAAAGATTGAAAGGTGTCAAGAAAGGATATATAGTTTATTTTCTCTGATTTTGTTATTTTCCCAGATTGCCTACTATATCTTATTCTCTTTATACATTTTATTAATTCTTCATCTATTAATATATTGTAGTCTGGGAAGATCTGTTTTTCACACAATCATTTTCTATAAGTACACTAGAATTCCTTTTATTTTTTCCCTTTATCATCTGCTCATTCTAATCCATTGACTTGTTTACAATAAAACCATGGATAAATTTAATCAAATCTCGACATCCTCCTTTGGGCTTATCTATTGTTCATCAGTTTGAAGCATCTGCTATTGATGTTGAAGTTATAGGTAATAACTTAACACGATAGTTAAATGAATATAAATAATAAAAATACTATCCATCCTCGAGTGAGTCATCATACATTTGAATCCATGGGTTTCAGTTACAATTACAGGCACATTTCCGTTATATTAAAGGGTCGAAACTCCTTTTCCACCAAAAAAATATCCACCTCGGTTGAAATTGAATTCACTAGTCTTCCTCGAGCCCTTCTAAATCATTCTTCATATGTTTCTAGTTTATCTATATATCTCTTTAGACCTGTAACTGGGCTTGCTCCTGGGCAATGTCTTTTTTCATGTCAATATTGAATAAAAATTAAACCAGATTGATAGGAAGGATTGGAAGGTGTTAAGAAAGGATAATGGATGCAAGCAAAATTCATTTTGATGCAGGAGCATCCAAGCCAAATTTTCATTATTCAATAATGTAATAAGGGGGTGCGACATTTTAGTTATTTTATTAATTAAATTTCTTATTTTTAATAAATTAGGAGAGAAATTCTAAATGGGAGGATTTTTGTAAATATTCTTTAATAATTAAAGCGTATGAGTGGAATGGAATTAGGTAGCTAATATAGGGAGTAGGAATTCCATATACGGGACTTTGTTGAGTCCAAAACTAGAGTAAATCCAAATTAGATTTGTAGTCGAGATTTATATGGAGGAATTTAGTGAGTTAAATAAATTCATTATTTATGTATAAATAGGAGTGTTTTGTAGGGATGGAAGAAAATTGAGAGTAGTGAGAAGTACAGTGAGAGTGAGAGATGGTTTGATGGGCCAAGAGCTAAGAGGCTGCACAATGTAATATTTGGCCAAAGAGTTTTATGTTTTATTGTCAGTATTTTTTGTGGCTCTCTTTCCTTCATGTGCATTTTTTAGCTGAATATTTTTACGATTTTAAATGAAGAATTGTTGAGAGTTTTCATGTTTAAGAAGGAGTGTGGTTTTTGTATGCTAGGATTCTGATTTAACCCAGAATTCGTGCATCATTTGGTATCAGAGTTGAAAGATGTCTGTTCTACATTTTGTTTGAATATGCAATTTATATATATATGTTACATGTATATTTTTTGGAGTGTGTGAAGTGTAGAAGACTGACATCGAAACAAGGGAGCATATTCATGAAAAGAGAAAGTTGAAGATACATTCTGCGCTGGCAAAGAGCGTTGTTAGGGCTATATCTGGAGTCACATGCTGTAGAGAAAACATGCATTTGAGAATTTCTGGTGCTATTCGTGGATGAGGATGTGGACAAAACCTCTACATAGCAAAGATGCAGATGTGAACAAGTGTTTTCCAACACATTACAAAGTTTCACTTGAAGAAACACATGAAAATTGAAGAACGCTGAAGCCAAGTGTTGTTAGAGATTTGCTGAAGTGGTGCGCATAAGGAGCATGTTATCAACCTATAAGAGTTTGTGTGCATTTGAAATTTGAGGTGTGGTTGCTGGGATTCTGGAGTAATCTAAGCTTACAAGATGGGATGAGAATCCATAGGAGGGTGGACCACAGAAACTATTAATTCCTGTTAATATTTTTGTTCAGCCTCAGTTCCATAGAAAACTGCTGTGCATAGACATAGCCATTTGCAAAGGCTTAAAAATTTAATAAAATTCAAATGGTGGAATGAAAATGCCGCTGATTCATGGTTGTTAACGTGGTGTTTTGCGGCATTTTAGTCATGTTCAACACAACCACTATTTTTATTTCTAAGGGGCGAGAGTGTGAATATGGATTGTTGCTCGCACAGGTGGCTGTCTTGAAATTATGTGTATGACTACGCATTTTTATAAGTTGAATGCTAAGTTTGTTTCTATACCAAGGCATGAAATTGTTGATCATGAGTGAAGGGCCACTTTTGAAAAACTGTTATCATAGTTGTATGGAGATGTGTGAGACACCGTGAGAATTATGCATATCAAGACCTCAGAAGAATAACTTCAAAAGAATCAACTCACTTGTTGTCACATGGAACGTGACTAAAAAAATAAAGGTAATTCACCAAGAGAAGTCGAGGTGGAATGGAATTGCAGGAAGCTAAAAATTGAGAAGAAGCTGTGAATAATTAAAAGCAAGTGTGGAGCGTAGTATCAAAGCAGTGCCGCTGGTAAACCTGGTGACGAAGGGTCATTTTTTTGATGGAGGTATGTTTCTTGATTATGTTTTGAACTTGCTCGTTTGACTTCGTGGACAAGTGACCCGTGATATGAATCTTAGAGCCAATACAATTGTGTGATATGTGTTGCATTCTTGTTACGAGAGGATGTGATTTTTGTGCTCTACATGTTCTAATGGAGTGAGTCATGAAATTCAAAAAGGTATTTTATATATCTTTCATTCAACATGATTATGATAATAGATACGAAATGTTGGTATAAAAAGGAGATTGATTGAGATAAAGGAACTTGGATTAAGCTAAGAGGGGAGATTGTCTGTATTTTGAAGGTTTCTAACATTTGTTTGTTGGGAAATATTTATGTTAGAAGATTACAAGGAAGAGATTTATTTTCTGGGGAGAAAATGGACCTTTCACGTTCAAAGTAAGTATGTAGAGGCTTGAATGTATTCATAAAAGAATACGTGAGAGAAGGATTGGATTATTTCAACCACGAGAAGATTCAAGGTAAGTAATCATTGAAAGAATCAATATTCATTGCGTAGAGGTATTTTAAAATCTGGATGATTAACTTTCCTTGCCATACTTGAGAAGATGATATTTTGTAGATGTTATGGAAGTATGGAAATGTTTCAAATGCAGAGGCATAAATGAATGGGAAAATGTGCTAATCCTGGGTGATATGAAGGAAAACATGCATGTTTATATGAGGAGGTTTATTATGAATTGTGTGATGATTTATTATGCATAATGTGGATTCTTCAAATTTTTGGTTAAGTCATTTTGAACCAAAGCCTGTAGTTGGGAAAAGAAGAATTATTTTGATTGGTGATTGAAAATATAATTTTTTGATGTTGTAAAGCCTTTTTTTTACCATCATGTGATGATATTTAAGGAGGTGATATTCAAGATGAAGACAATGCACGGGTTGTACATCGAAGAGGTTGAAATATGAATAACTTATTCTTTATACAAAGGTGAAGAGATGTGAATTGATGTTGCGTGGTGTATAAAAGTGCAGGGAAATGTTTGCATTAAGATGAAGAACTTTCTGAGCATGCAAGTATTGACAGTGAAAAAGATGGTATAGAAGAGGGGAAATCAAAGAACTGAAACTGCAAAGAGAAAGGTTAATCAATAACCTTAACAAGAGCATGAGGTATGATACTTCAGGAAGGAATTTTTGAAAATTGAAAAGTGAATGGTTTGTCTATTTTCACATTAAAATAAATCTTGAAAAAAACATGAATTGCATTTCGACTAAAGACTTCAGTATCATGTGAAATGATAAGGGCAACTGATGATTTTTCATGAGAATGAAGTATAAAAGAGAGTGAATATTTTACATCCTAAAAATGTAATAGGAGTGTATGTTTGTTGGAGGATTGTATAACATTAACTAAGACAAAACATCCATCACCAAAATTATTGGGTCGAGTCTTGAAGTGAAAACAGATGTTAGAGTAAAATAAAATTTTGGATAGTTTGAATTAAGATTGAGTATTCTCATCCAAGATGAAAAATTAGTGTAAGTCTGAAGTCAAAGAGTCGTAAGCTAATTCAAGAGTCTGAATTTAATGGGGTGCATGATCAATGGAGCTCGACACCCAAAGAATTAGTCATTATAACACATGCGTTGCTAAAGTGTTGTTTGCAACAAAGTGAAACAAGAGGGTTGCCAAATATTGGTTCCAAGATAGAGAACAAAGAGAAGCGAAGTACAGGAGGAGAACTTGCATTTTGATGAATGAAAAGTGTGAAGGATTGCTGAGAAGTGGATTAAATGAAGTCCACACGTGAACATATGCAGTTCACAAAGAAGGGGAAGATGATTGTTGATAGTCATTTCAAAAGATCTGATGAAGACTACAGTAGAGGGGAGAAGAAGGAAAATGCCAAGGTAAGTGGCATATGTGAACAGTTGATGGATGAATAGTACGAGCGGGAGAAGGCTGAGATAACAATTCACCTTGAATTTTTAATGGAGTTGTTGCAGGAAAATGTGAAAAACTAGACACATGGTTAGACCATGAGAAAGAAGGTAAAGTGGCAGAAGATACACGCAAAAAGGGAAAAGCAGGTAAACATATAGTTGGAAAAAGAGCTAAGGAAGCTTGAGCAGATGTTGAGTTGTGAAGAACTCAAAGAGGCTGAGTTAGAAATAGATTTTTCCATTTGTGGCCCAGAACATGGTGAAATTTTGGGTGAAGAGATCAGTTAGGAAAATCTCATGAACTATTGGGATAGTTCAAAAGCATCCGAAGATGTGTTGGTGAGAGAAACAGATGAGGCCATGAAGCCTTACATTTTTTCTCAGAATTTATATATGTTTGCAGGATGTGCGAAAGATGGTGAGAAGCTTGATGGAACTGTCACAAAGGAGAATGAAACTCTTGAGGTAAAGTCTGGCGGAGAATTCATTTTAGAGAAGAAAAGTGTTGATTGGTTACAACAGGAAGAAATCATAAATGTATTCTTGTTTGGGGTAAGACAACAAGTCGAAATTGTTATGGAGCAGGAGAAAAATGGAAATGACGAAGAAAAATTCCAAGGAGGTAAACAAATGTATTTGTTTAATGAAATTGCTGATGAAAGTTTACAATGTAATGATGTTGAAACCAGGACAACTCAGGAAGATTTCCAGAGGAAGAGTGAAGGTAGTGATGAAGTGCAGAAAAGATTTCATATGGAAATCAAATCTTTGGAACAGTGGCTAAAGGAACCTGATGGAGAAGAAAAACTTGCAAAACATGATCCAGAAGAAATTACAGTTACTATGCATGATAGAGATGAAATATTTTTAACATTTCTGGAGTTGAATGAATGCTATAAATTTTCAAATAATGAAGTATTTGTAGGTATAGAAAATGACATTAACAGATATGATGTCGAAATCAGAGAAATCGAGCAGAAGTTATTTGGCATTGAGATGGAAGATCAGAAGCAGTGAGGGAGTTATGTCTGTAGGGACATAAAGGAAATAGTGAATCAGCAGGATGAGGATGGAAGCAACCAATAGTTTGGAACAGAATGTATTGAAGTCTAGAAAATCAATGATGAGAGATTGATGAATAAAGAATAAAAAGAGACCAAAAGGTCTTACCTTTTCAAAGCTAACAGTTTGTTGGTGAGTGCAGGTACAACACTGGACGAGATTGTTGTTACTAGTTGTAGTCAAGAAAGGGTTCTTGATTATTTTCCATTGCAAAAAGTTGAGAATTCAGCTCAGTTGGAGATGACAGAGTTCGACAGAGAGGAATTACTCCGAGGAATTGGTGAAATAAAGTGTTGGATAAGCCAATGGAATCCAATCGATAGAGTGAATTATGAGTTACCAAATCAAGTTGATACTTCAAAGGACTAGCGACAAAACAAAGTTTGGAATCCTGGAGGGAGCAAGTCATTAGGACTTGTGGCTGTTGCATTGTTACATAAAAGTGACGGACCTGATAGACAGGAGTCTATGGAAACTTCTCTACATGGGGAGTTTGATGCAGGAACATCCAAGCCAAATTTTCATTATTCAATAATGTAATAAGGGGGTGAGACCTTTTAATTATTTTATTAATTAAATTTCTTATTTTTAATAAATTAGGAGAGAAATTATAAATTTGAAGATTTTTGTAAATATTATTTAATAATTAAAGGATACGAGTGGAATGGAATTAGGTATCTAATCTAGGGAGTATGAATTCCATATACAGGACTTTCTTGAGTCCAAAACTAGAATAAATCCAAATTAGATTTGTAGTTGAGAATTATATGGAGGAATTTAGGGAGTGAAATAAATTGATTATTTATGTATAAATATGAGTGTTTTGTGAGGATGGAATACATCTGAGCGTAGTGAGAAGTACAGTGAGAGTGAGAGATGGTTTGATGGGCCAAGAGCCAAGAGGCTGCCCAATGTAATATTTGGCCAAAGAGTTTTATGTTTTATTGTAAGTATTTTTTTGTGGCTCTCTTTCCTTCATGTGCATTTTTGAGCTGAATATTTTTATAATTTTAAATGAAGAATTATTGAGAGTTTTCATGATTAAGAAGGAGTGTGGTTTTTATATGCTAGGATTATGATTTAACCTAGAATTCCTGCATCAGATTCCCCCAACTTCCACACAAACATGGATACCCTATCCTATCTTCTTATCCTAAATAGCAATAGGTATTTCTATTCCTTGTTATTTCTAGCAATGGAGTTTTTTCAAATTCCTGTTGAATCGTATGCAGGCATAGAGCAAGGTACAAAAAGAGCTGCATTCTTGCTGAATAATCCTGTTTGCTAGAATTATGGCATACTATACAAATTTCAGGAAATTTTGGCAGGGTTGATATGAGGGAAAAATTTAGAGTTAAATATAACTATTTTTCTAATTTTGCGTTTCTATTTTCACAAATATATTTTTTATTTTGGTTTGTACTTGGGCATATTTATTGAAAATTTGGTATAACAACCATTGAATGTGGGCATGGGAAAAGTTACCATCCTACATAAGTGTCTTTTTTTTTTAAACCTTTACAAAGTCTTTTAACATGCTCCATTTTCTTTACCAATTCATCTTTATGTGCATTCTCGTTTTCATGTTTAAGAATTGCTTCGATATTTTCAACATCTTTATTCTCCATCTTTCCTCTTAGTTTTTCCCTATTCAATATTAGCCTCATATATGTTTGGAGATTAATGTCCCAAAAGAAAACAAGAAGATAAATTAACATGTATGTTGTCAGGCAGTCTCTAGTTGTATCTTCTCTTCAAGTTTTCTCCAAGAAACATATAGTAGCTTTTTCATCCTCCATAGTATAAGCCACATGGTACATTCACTGTTAGTTCTGTCCCTCCAACATCTAACATGGCTTTATTTTATTAATGTACCTAAATTTACACCTTCCATGATGCTTCTAATATTGTAAAATGATAAAAGTGTAGTGTTTTATGATGTAATGGATATCAATAATCTAGATTGACATGGTTGTATTTTATTAATGTACCTAAATTTACACCTTCCATGATGCTTCTAATATTGTAAAATGTTAAAAGTGGAGTATTTGATGTTGTAATGGATATTAATAATCTAGATTCACATGGTTGTATTTTATTAATGTACCTAAATTTACAACTTCCATGATGCTTCTAATCTTGTAAAATGTTAAAAGTGGAGTGTTTTATGATGTAATGGATATTAATAATTTAGATTATCATACAGTGATATGATGATAATGTAGGTTGATGTTCAAGTTGTAAAATTCTTGTACATATCAAGGATGAATGATAGTGCAAGCCAAAATTGACATTATTATAAATTATTAAACAAACTGTTAGGTGCTAAATCATACTTCTTATTAAGGACATAACTAATGTGAGTTGAAAATTCCTTTTTAATGTTCATAGCCTATTTATAGATGTCAAAGTAAGGGTTTCTAGATGTGATTTCTCCCATAAACTTCAAGGAAAACTAAACTCTAAGGCAAACCCTGTACATGTCATTTCTCCCACAAACTCATAAAGGTGTGACTTTTGACATAACTTCATCAACCACTACCACTAGTTGTTTTAGTAACTTCATAATATAATTTTTCAAACCATGTACATGTAATTTATCCCACAAAATCATTAAGGTGTGAATTTTGACATAACTTCATAAACCACTACCACTAGTTGTTTTAGTAACTGCATAAAATAATTTTGCAAACAATGTACATGCCATTTCTCCCAGAAAATCATCAAGGTGTGACCTTTGACATAACTTAATCAACCACTACCAATAGGTGTTTAAGTAAGTGCAAACCACTACCTCTTTAAGCAAAACCCTGTACATGTGTCATTTCTCCCGTAAACGTTTAGGAAAACTTTAAGGCATGTGTCATTTCTATGTCATTTGTCTGTCATTTCTCCCATAAACTATAAGGCAATGCCATTTCTCGCATGTATTATAAGGAAAAATTTAAGGCAAACCATGTACATGTCATTTATCTCTTAATCTATAGGCAAGGAAAAATTTAAGGCATGTCATTTCTAGATGCGATTTCTCCCATAAACTAAGGAAAAATTTAAGGCAAACCATGCACATGCCATTTCTCCCACAAACTAAAGGTTTTCTCCCATTAATTCAAGGCAAACTTTAAGGTCTAAAAACTTAACCTAAAGTGGCTCAACATCCATAGGATTTTGATCTTCCATAAAATTTTAGTCTGTCTGTTGAGTGTTGACTTCTACAAGTTGTAAAGGTAGAGTCTGTAAAGGGCCAGGTAGCCTCTGCATCTTATCTTTTCTCAAAGGTGAAATATCCAGTAAATTCCCCTACATTCAATCTCTGGAATAGATCTAGATAGAATTTCTTCATTGTAATATCCATAAACCACTAGCACTTTAAGGAAAACCATGTACATGTGTCATTTCTCCCACACATGTGTCATTTCTCCCATAAAATTTTAGGAAAACTTTAAGGTGTGTCATTTCTATGTCATTTCTCTCGTAAACTATCAGGCAATGTCATTTCTCCCATAAAATATAAGGCAAAATTTAAGGCAAAACATGTACATTTCATTTCTCTCTTAAACTCTAGGCAAGGAAAAGTTTAAGGCTTTTGTCATTTCTATGTCATTTCTTTGGCATTTCTATGTCATTTCTCCCATAAACTATAAGCCAATGTAATTTATCCCTTAAACTATAAGGAAAAATTTAAGGAAAACCATGTACATGACATTTATCTCTTAAAATTTAGGCAAGGAAAAGTTGAAGGCATGTCATTTCTAGATGTGATTTCTCGCATAAATTTTAAGGAAAACTTTAAGGAAAACCATGCACATGTCATCTCTCCCACAAACCCTTTCTCTATCATGTGTTTCTATGTCATTTCTCCCATAAAATATAAGGCAATGTCATTTCATCGTTAAAATATAAGGCAAACTTTAATGAAAACCATGTACATGTCATTTATCTCTTAAACTTTAGGCAAGGCAAGCTTTTAAGGCAAGTCTTTTCTAGATGTCATTTCTCCCACAAAGTCTTTCTCTGTCATTTCTATGTGACATTTCTCCCATAAACTATTAGGAAATGTCATATATCCTTTAAACTATGAGGAAAACTTCAACACAAATCATGTATATGTCATTTATCTCTTATAATTTAGGCAAGTAAAATGTTAAGGCATGTCATTTCTAGATGTAATTTCTCCCATACGCTTTAAGGAAAAATTTAAGGAAAACCATGCATGTATGTCATTTCTCCTATTAATTCAAGGCAAACATAAAATTTAAGGCAAACTTTAAGGCAAACCATGCATGTATGTAATTTATCCCATTAATTCAAGGCAAAATTTAAGGCCTAGCAATCGAACGTAAAGTGGCTGAACTTCCATAGGATCCCCAAAACTCAAGGCTTTCTCCCATTAACTCAAGGAAAATTTAAGGGCTAAAAACTGTACCTAAAGTGGCTAAACTTCCATAGGATAGGATTCCCCAAACTCAAGGCTTTCTCCCATTAATTCAAGGAAAAGTTTAAGGCCTAAAAACTGAACCTAAAGTGGTTGAACTTCCATAGAATTTTAGTTTTTTTGTAGAGTGTTAACTTTTACAAGTTCTAAAGGCGGAGTCTGTAAAGGGCCAAGTAGCCTCTAGATATCTTCCTTTCTTAAAGGTGACATATCCAGTAAATGCCCCTACATTCAATCTATGGAACATATCTAAATAGAATTTCTTCATTTTAATATCCATTTATGTACATGCCATTTCTCCCATAAAATTTAAGTCATTTGCTAGTGTTTTTGGAACCATGTACCTGTTATTTCTATGTCATTTCTACCATAAACATTATTATTTCTATGTCATTTTTCCCATAAAATTAAAAACAAAATTTAAGGATAACCATGTACATACATGTCATTTCTCTCATTTCTCCCATGAACTCAAGGAAAACCTTAAGGATAACCATATACATGTCATTTCTATGTAATTTCTCCTATATATTTTAAAGCCAAATTTAAGGATGACCATGTAAATGTCATTTATATTTCATTTCTCCAATAAATTCTAAAGAAAACTTTAAAGATAACCATGTAGATGTTGATTAGCGTTTGTCATTGATGTCAACCCAAGCAGCACAAGGGGCTACCCCAATATTGCATGGGAAATTTGACCTACCAGATTAATATATTATGGGTCAATAATTATTTTAATGGTTTCTACTTGTTGAGATGTTTCCGTTGATATATGGCATGCCATGTAATTCTTCACGGTTTGAGAGATATTCATGTTTGAAGTTTGTACCTCCAGTTAGTGGGCTAAAACCCCATGGGGTTGTGGCATGGGTCATTGAAAAGTCATAATAAATTTTTTCTAAGCTCCTAAAATCCCTCCCATGTTCACTTGTTAAAGCCCCTCTCAACCTAATAATTTATATAAATTGTGATCCTCATATCCTCCTTATGTAAGGGATTTCGCCATCTAAAACAGGTCATTGTGGAATTTTCTCTCTAACTTTGTTTCTACGATGGTTCATAATCTCAAATTTTTATGAGGTGAAGCCAAAATCCTGAGGAAGCTCCTGTAAAAATTTTAGATTAAGGTGCACAATATTTTCGGAGATATGATCTGTGGAAGTCAATGTTTTTGCAGGGTCCTAAAATTCATCTCAAAGAAGTGACCTTGGTAAAATCGTCATAACTCTCACTATGAGTATCATATTGGAATTATGTAAAATGTTCCAGATAGTGCATGAGCTGTAGTTTTCACTCTATCAATTTCAAAGTTGAATGACGAAACAGTGACACGTGGCATGCCGTACAATTTCACTCTTTTGAAATAGTCCATAATTAGGGCATTGTGAGAGATTGGGAATAAATCTCCCTTGAAGAATCCAAATTGGGTCGGACCTATGGCATTGCATAGAAGACTCAGAGAATACTACTGGATCAAAAATAACATATTGGGGATCTAAAATAACACAGATACACCAGATTCAATATCGAGCTCCTAGAAGGCAAGTAAAAGCTAGATAATGTGTTGTCAAGGGCTGCAAAGGACTAGACTTTCTAGGGAAGAAAATAAAATCAAGGTGCAGTAGAGGATAGCATGACAAGAGTAGAAACAAAGGTGCAGAATAGAAGAAATAATTTCATCACATGAAGTCTTCAAGTGGGCAGCACTGCATATAATCACTGTAAAGGTATCATTGTACTAAGTCATTGTAAATACATTATTGTAAAAATTGTTCTAGTTTCTATATGCCAAGAGTTGAAGAGGCAGTGTCGGGAGGTCCAGGATCATCATTAGATGGTTTTTTCATAGTTGGGGTTATGTTCTAGTGTGTCTTCTTCTTCTACATCATTCCATATCATTGTAAAGTGGACCATTTTCCCTGGTATGGGAGTCCATTCATCTTTTATTCTTCTATAGGGTGGTAGGGTGGTGCTACGGTGAGTCGTAGCTCATTGGGTGTTGGGGCATCCGTTCAGTTGACTACTAAAGAATCTTTAGTGTTGGAGCATCCATCCATTGGGTGCTAGAGAAGAATGCTTTTCTAGATTCTAGGAAGTTGGAGCTTTATTTTCAATTGGAGTTGAATATTAAAGAATTATTAGAAAAGCAGTAGGTGTTTTTTGTCTCGGAGTGGGTTTCCACCTTAAAAACTGTGTGCATTTGTGTTCCTTTTGTTTTCTTCTATCATTGTACAAAAACTGATAATAATTGAAGATTAACTAATGCTCTAATTGAAAGGAATACTGATTCACCCCCCCTCTCAGTATTTCCAACAATTGGTATCAGAGCTTGGTTCCTTCAATAGTAGTTTAACAGCTGGAAGGAGGTCATGGAGCATACAAAGAATGATGTACCTTTTTTCAATGAAAATAATTATGCACTCTAGAAAGGAAGAATGGAGGTCTATCTCTTGGCACAAGGTTATGAAGTATGGGGCACTGTTCAAAATGGATTTAGATCAACCGCAGATGAACACGGTAAGAAGAATTTGGTAAATGATGCAAAAGAAAAGAATATTATTATCAGTGAACTTATTGAATCTGCTTATAATAAGGTTTTAGGTTGTAAAACTCCCAAAAATGTATGGGAAAAGCTTGAGAATATATATGCAGGTGACTCAAATGTCAAAGAAGCAAAGCTTCAAATCTATAGAGAAAAATTTGAGCGACTCAGAATGAAAGAAGATTGCAACATTGTTGCATACTTCCAATATGTTGATGAAATAACCAATACTCTGGAAGGATTGGGAGACCCAGTTGATGAGAAGAATATTATACGAAAGATTATTAGAACGTTACTGGGGAGATTCAACCCAAAGGTATCGGTCTTACAATACAGTGCAAATCTGGAAAAACTCATCAAAGAGGAATTACATGGAGTTCTCATAGCATATGAAATGAGACTTTATGAAGAAGAGGGTACTTCACATCTAGAAACTGTGTTTGTTGCATCTAAGAAAACCAATAGGGACAAACAACCTTCAATTGAAAAGACATGCACCTGCAAGTGTGAAGAAAAGGGATATGATGAAGAAGGTCTTTCAGATGAAGAATATGCTTACTTTATGAGAAAACTAAAAATTGGTAAGGAAAAATTCAAAGGTAAACTTCCATTTATATGTTTCAGCTATGGTGAGGTTGGGAATTTCCCATCAAAATGTCTGAACATAAGTGATGGCAACTCAAAAGGAAAGAAAGGCTTTTATAAATTCAAGAAGCAAGTATCCAAAAGGAACTTTCTCTCTAAATAAGATAGTGCATCATTCGATGAAGAAAATGACAATGAAGAAGAAGCCAATGAGAGAGTATTGTTTATGGCCAAGCTCAATAAACAAGAGGTATCAAACAACGAAGAAGAAGGATTGACCATAGAAGAATTTTCTAAGGAAGCAATCAAACTTATAAAAGAGCTCAAGGTAGAGAAGATCTTTTCCAATACTCTTGAAGAGCAAGTTCAAGGTCTCAAAATTGAATTTGAAGAACAAAAATGCATTAAAGAGTCACTTCAAAAGAAGTTGGAAGAAAGCAACCAAGAAAAGGAAGAATTAGAAGCCGAAGCAGTCTCATTGCATAAGGAAGTGAAGAAAGGAAAAAAATCCAAAACTATGCCAACAACTCAAGGGCATTGGAAGAACTCATCAACAATCAATGATATTACTATGACAGAACTGGCATCAGTTACAAAGAAGAAGAAGCAGGACCTTCTACAACACAATAAAATGAACCTATGAGATCTGACATTAATGTAGACTTCATTGGACAAGATTCACAAGAACGACCTTGGAAGACAATTCCTCGACGAAGATTTCCATCCAGCGACCAACATATTTTTTATGGCTATTGTTATTCATTTGGAAAATTTGGTCATAAAGCTATAGAATTTCGCACGTACCCCAGGAAAAAATACAATTCAAGGAGATCTATCAAATATGAACCTCCCAGGACTCAGCGAAACATCAATAGATTTGAACATTTAAGAAATAATATTGAATGTTACAAACGTCGAAACTTTGGACACATAG
Organism: Pinus albicaulis; assembly: GCA_034641835.2. Classification (NCBI taxonomy): domain Eukaryota; kingdom Viridiplantae; phylum Streptophyta; class Pinopsida; order Pinales; family Pinaceae; genus Pinus; species Pinus albicaulis. Next base: position 861,978,486 of record CM076578.1, read on the forward strand.
CCAGAGACTGCAGACTTGAAAATACTCCAAAAGAATCTTCGAAGCCACAGAACGAACGAACATGAAGGAAGAAGAATAATGATAATTGTGCTCTCCCTCTCAAAGCTCAAGACAACAAAGATGTGTGGTATGTTGATAGTGGTTGCTCAATGCATATGACTAGAGATAGAAATAAATTTGTATCTCTGAAAGAGAAGAAGGATGGAACTATGTCCGTTGGAAATGATAGATCTTCGGATGTTATAGGATCAGGTACTATAACTCTCAGAAGAAAAGATGCTCTAGCCAAGAATGTTCTATTGGTTGAAAACATGAATCACAATATGGTCAGTGTTGGAAAAATTTGTGATCAAGGACACTCAATACTATTCAACTCCACAAAATGTGAAACGAGGAAATGCAGGTACAGTAAAATTGTGGCTACAGCATGTCGAGCTCCAAAAGACATATATGTTCTAGATGAAGCAAATAAAGCATGTCTAATAGCTAAAGAAGATGATATAATATTTAGTAGCAATGATGATCAACTAAGTAAGAAGTTTTCTACAAATATGCAAAGTGATTTTGATATGTATTTACTTGGTGAGCTGACATACTCCTTAGGGCTTCAAATATCTCAGCAAGAGAAAGGAATATTTATATGTCAAGCCAAGTACATCAAGGAAATGCTCAAGAAATTTAAAATGGAAGATTGCAAACCCATCCTTACTCCAATGGTAACAGGTTGCAAATTGAGCATAGACGACTCATCTAAGGATGTGGATCAAAGGCTGTACAAATCTATGGTTTGTAGTCTTCTATATGTAACAGCCTCCCGGCAAGATGTTCTGCATGTAGTTGGAGAAGTAGCAAGATTCCAAGCAGCACCAAGAGAATCAAATATTATTTTCATCGAAATAATTCTTCAATGTCTAAAGGGAACAAGAAAATATGGCTTGTGGTATCCCAAGGATAAAAATCTCATTATTCATTCCTTTACGGATGCAGATTGGGCAGGAAGTGTTGATTATCGTGAGATTACTCCTGAAACATTGGAATATCTTCACCAGAAGCTTGGGATTCTCCCAAGTTCTCATTAGATTTCATTATTCAGAATATAAACGGGGAATGGAAGTGTCTATAGGTCCACAGGATGGTTGTGTGTCAAGGGGAGTTACCCTTTTCCATTGATGTCAAAGGGAGAGAGAATGTTGTAGGAAGAGGTGTCGTGATCACAGGGGGAGTACTTGTGTTTCCATCAATGCCAAAGGGGGAGATTCTTTATCAACGATTATCATTGATGTCAACCCAAGCAGCACTAGGTGCTACCCCAATATTGCATGGAAATTTTTACCTACAAAATTAATATATTCTAGGTCAAGAATTCTTTTTATGGTTTCTACTTGTCGATATGTTTCCATTGATATATGGCACACCATGTAATTCTTTACAGTTTAAGAGATATTCATGTTTGAAGTTTGTACCCCCAGTTAGTGGGCTAAAACCCCATGGGGTTTTGGCATGGGTGATTGAAAAGTCATAATTAATATTTTTTAAGCTCCTAAAATCCCTCCCACGTTCAATTTTTGAAGCCCCTCTCAACCTAAGAATTTATATAAATTGTGATCCACATATCCTCCTTATGTAAGGGATTTCGCCATCTGAAACAAGTCATTTTTGAATTTTCACTCTACCATTGTTTATACGAAGGTTCCAAAGCTGAAATTGTTATGAGGTGAAGCCTAAATCTTGAGGAAGATCCTCTAAAAATTTCAGATCAAGGTACGCAAAATTTTCGGAGATATGATCTGTGGAAGTCAGTGTTTTTGCAAGCTTCTGAAATTCATCTCAAATAAGTGACCTTGGGAAAATCATTATAACTCTCTCTGTGTGTATGATATTGGAATTCTTCAAAAAATTTCAGATAGTGCATGTACTTTAGTTTTCGTTCTATTAATTTCAGAGTGAAATGAAGAAACAGTGACATGTGGCATGTTGTACAAGTTCACTCTTTTGAAACAATCCACAATTAGGAAATTGTGAGAAATTGGGAATAACTCTCACTTGAAGAATCCAAATTAGGTTAGACCTATGGCATTGGATAGAAGGCTCAGAGAACTAATATAGGACCAGAAATCACATATTGGTGATCTAAAATAACACATATACACTAGATTCAATATCAAGCTCCTAGAAGGCAAGAAAAAGCTAGATCATGTGTTGTCAAGGGCTGCAAAGGACTAGAATTTCTAGGGCAGAAAAGAAAATCAAGGTGCAGAAGAGGGTAGCATGACAAGAGAAGCAATCAAGGTGTAGAATAGCAGCAAGAAGCTCATCATATGAAGTCCTCAAGTGGGCAGCACTGCATACAATCACTGAAAAGGTATCATTTTACTAAGTCATTGTAAATACATTATTGTAAAAATTGTTCTAGTGTCTATTTGTTAAGAGTTGAAGAGGCAGTTTCGGGAGGTCAAGGATCATCGTTAGGTGGTTGTGTCATAGTTGGGGTTATGGTCTAGTGTGTCTTGTTCTTCTACATCATTCTATATCATTGTAAAGTAGATCGTTTTCCCTATTACGAGAGTCCATTCTTCTTTTATTCTTCTATAGGGTGGTAGGGTCGTGTTAGGGTGAGTTGTAGCTCATTGGGTGTTGGGGCATCTGTTTAGTTGACTACTGAAGAATCTCGGGCATTGAAGCATCCATCTAGTGGGAGCTGGAGAAGAATGCTTTTCTATATTCTTGGAAGTTGGAGCTTTATTTCCAATTAGAGTTGAATACTAAAGAATTATTAGAAAATCATTAGGTGGTTTTTTTCCTGGAGTGGGTTTCCAACTTAAAAACTGTGTGCATTTGTGTTCCTTTTGTTTACTACTATCATTGTACAAACACTGATAACAATTGAAGATTAAATAATGCTCTAATTGAAATGAATATTGATTCACCCCCACCTCTCATTATTTTCAACAGTACATGTCATTTCTCCCACAAATTTTAAAGGAAACTTTCAAGATAACCATGTACATACATGTCATTTCTCCCATTTCTCCCATAAACTCAAGGAAAACTTTAAGGATAAATATGTACATGTCATTTCTCCGACAAAATTTAAGGCATAACTTGCTAGTGTTTTTGGAACCATGTACATGTCATTTTCCCCTTAAACTCTAGGCAAGACAATCTTTAAGCCATGTTATTTCTAGATCTGATTTCTCCCATAAAATTTAAGGAAAACTTTAAGGTAAACCATGCACGAACCATGTACATGTCATTTCTCCCTTAAACTCTAGGCAAGACAATGTTTAAGGAATCTCATTTCTAGATGTGAATTCTCACATAAAATTTAAGGAAAAATTTAAGGCAAACCATGCACATGTCATTTATCTCATGCACATGTCATTTCTCCCATGAATTTGCAAAAATATGTTAATTTGATATATTTTATTAAATTTGTTTTTTTTAAGGATAAAAAAAACCCACTAAATATGGTTGAAAAATGGACATTATGCATAGATGTTTCTTGCTATCCCAATCCATGGAAAGCAGTGATTACATATCTACTTTTCAATATTGTGACTAGCAAGGTCCTCCAAAGGAAAATGAATATACCGAGAAGAAAAGCAAACAAGGAGGCATATTATATTTCATTCATATAAGGCTTGGGAACATCTAGGGAGTATGGATCAAATGGAATTGTAGTTTTCACCAATTCTGAACTTGTGTACAACCAGATGAAATGCGTGTACCAAGTTAATAAGGAGAGGCTAAAACAACTACATGGAAGAGCGAACAATGTTGTTAGCGAATTTCATTTTTTTAGTATAAGACATTGTGCAAATGTTAATAAGATGTCTGATGATCTATTGTGTGCGGAAATGCCAATTCAAGATTCATCTATCAAAGATGAATTAATAGATTAATTATTATTATATGGGTCAATTCCAATTAAATATTCATCTCTCAAAGATGAATCAGTGTTGAGACGCTCTTTTTCAAAAATTCAAGATTCATCTCTGAAAGATGAATTAGTGTAGAGACACTCTCCTTAAAAATTATTGATGGAGATTGTAACATATATTTGATATGTGTGTTTTTTTTTACTTATAAATGCGTATTTTTTAATGACCATGTGTTTTTTTCAATTATATACCAAGTGTGCTCCCACCATGTAAAGTGCAACTTGGTGAACTTCACATTTGCAACTTGGTGAGCTTCACATTTTCAACTTGGTGAAATTCACATTTTTAAAGTTAAAATGTGAGGACTTCAACAAATTTTTGTTTAAATGGAGTTTCACACGTCTTTTTTAATGACTACGTGTTTTTTTTCAATTATATACCCACTACGCTCCTACCATGTATAGCGCAACTTGGTGAACTTAACATTTTTATAATTTTTTTGCTTAAATTGAGTTTCACACATTAATTAGTGCTTTGAAAGTTGTGTTTTACATAATTTGTGTACACTAAATTACATTAATTTTTTGAAAATTATTTTGAATTTATTTTAAATAGTAATTTAAAAATAATTATAAATGTCCATTGTAGATATATAAATATATATCATGGAGGATGAAAGGCGAAGATCAATAGAATCTCATATCTCTGCGAGAGAGGGGGATCATGGATCAAGGGATGTTCATGGTATTTAAATATAATATTATTTCCATACATACACGTGTGTACATACGGAATTGATTTTTTTATCAATTTTGTGAGTTAAATTAGTTGTTAATAAGTTTCATTTCTTATTTTTTATGAGGTAGGAGGACAAGGGTGTCTACTCCATAAACAGAGCATGGCTATGGATCATATGGCCATGGTTCATGCAATTGTTGTATGGTTCACACAATTTAATCAATGAATATATACATGTATTTATATGTATGAATGTAGTTTTGAATTGATTATAAATTCATATTTTTTTATGAAGTTTCTCTCTCGTCTCATGAAGTTGTTAGTGGTACACATTCCCTTGGAGGGCCATCAATAGGTGGTGGTGAATTGCGTGAAGGTGGTTATATGAATTCCCCCAGAGGCCAATCAATTGATGGTCATGTTGGTTCTCAACCAATCGGTGGTGATTCTGGTTCTCAACAATCTCAGGGTGGGTAGGATGCTAGCCAGCCATATCGAGGTGGCCATCAATATGAATATTATTTTCATTCAATTTGTAAAAAAATGTTTACATGTTTTTTTAATATATGAAATTTTATATATTGATGCAGAGGGTGAAAATGCTACTCCAAATTTTTCTCAAAAAAGACATCTGAAAAACGTTTCATTCAAGAATAAGGTTGTACACCAACCATGACTTATCTGTCTGACATTTCCTATATACTTTGGAAATCAAACATGTAGGAATGCACCTTAAAAAGGTGTCGAAATATTCATTCAAAATTGAAGAGAGATCTCATGTCTTTGACTGTCACTGCTGAGAGTCGACAAATATTGGAAATAGTTGCTCACTCATTAAGAGATATAGTAGATGTGTACCTAAATCTTAAGCAAACCACTAATAATTTTATAGAAGTGATGAGAAAAGGAAAGGAAACAGTGATCGGTCCCAATACATGGGAGGTTGTTAAACAAAGAGCTACAAAAAAAATGGCCAAGTCTATGTTTAATTTCAAGGAAGGGCTGAAAAGAAACATGCTAAAGGTGTAATATTTCAAGCACCCTAATATGGCTAGCTATTTGTATGATAGGCACCTTGCTGTTTATGGAATACTCTCATGGAACGACGAGTTTCTGCTTTATTTTGCAAAATTATTTAAAAAGAATTCTTTTCTGGAATGAAACCTAATTATAATGACTTTCCCTCTGAATGTTTTGGTCCTAGGAAAGGTTGATTGTGTGACCGTAGGGGCACTAGGCGTGATGTTGAGTTGCCTCACCCTGAACCACCATTGGTTAGTCGTCCTCTTCGTGTCGAAACTTTGCTGTCAAAGATGGATGCCACTTCTCAAATTAGTCGAGAATCAAGGGATGCCATCATTGACAATGTTCAGAGTGGTTTGGGTGGAGTAGATGTTTGTCTAAATTGAAAAAGATCACGTGAGAATTCACACGCTATTTTTTTGTATTATACAGATGAAGAGATAGACAATATGAGTGTTGAAGATCTCAGAACACATGAAAATAATTGTCACAATGGTTGGCAAGACCTAATTATTCATGAGCAAGAGGGCATGAGAATAGTATGTGTTAATGGTTAGGGTGATTATTTTAACACATGTACAATTTTTAATAAATACATATATACATACATTTATTTGTATACATTAATCTAACAAAAATGTATCATTATATGTTAAGACCATTTGCAGTTGGCACACTTGATGAAAGAAGATGATGTTAATATCACGGTCCGAGCCTCCGATTAACACAATTAAGATGGGTATCACCATCAATCACACAATCAATATGGTTCTCACCATCAAGATATGTTGGCAAATGTTACTATTTTTTAATTGAACATGATGATGTACAATTATTTTTTATCTATTATTATATATATCTAAACATGATGACATATTCTTAAAATAAATAATTGTGCACACATGTACATGTATATATAATTAAATTTTAACAGATTTTGATTCCATCCGATGTTTTTGGGATGCTGCACATACCAAGTGACTATATTGACAACTTATGACATCGGGTTCTTAGTCTTCAAAGTAAAAAAAATCCCCACTTTGATTAGTTTTTTTGAAAAAATAACCTTTCAGTATAATAGACCTTCTGACATATGTAAACCCGTGATCATTATACTTTTCTAATAATTTCATCTTTCGTTCAATGCAATGTATCAAATAATACTTCACATTTTCATCATTGATAGTAGGTGAAATTACATCAAAAAAATCTCTTGCACAATAAAACAAACTTATGTATTTAAATTTAGATCATAATTAACATGACAAATTAACTTGAAAATTCACATACATGTACTTTATTTTATTATATATTTCTAGATCTCTATCATTTGAATGAAATTGAAATGTTATCTTCTCTAACAAGATCAAAAACTCGATCACCATCAGATGATATTGTAGTCTCCTTTGGTTACATTTCTTCAAAAATTGCAATCAACATTTTCCCCTTTGTAATTAGCTTTGTATGTTGCTAATATTTTACATACATTTTGTTTTCTAAAACATTATTGGATTATGTGTTGTCTATGAAAACATAACAAAAAGAAGAATATTTTCTTTTATCCAATGCAAACACATTTGCAGACAATGTTTTTTTAATTGAATGCAATTTTTGAGTCCCTTTTATTGTTTCAACATCATTTCCAATCGATCTATCTACATCTTCGACCCCAATATGCAAAAAAAACCTATATGGAAAATTTAAAGAAGAATATAAATATGATATCTAAATACCATGAAAGGTAATCATTGTGATAAATGTACAATGTTTAAAATTAGAAATTTTCCAATAAAAATTAAATTGAATATAACTTCGCACGTCCCTTGATCGGTTAGTATCATGGCTTAGTGTAGTGATGCGCCATTGAACAAATTATTTTGCTGAGAAAAGTTGGTTTGCAGAGGGGTCCATTTATATCTTCGAAGTGCTCATTTTATGCATGCCCCTGCACTGTCATGTTCTCCTTCTCCATGACCTGTCTCAAATAAATTCTAGCAATGTTTAATGTAGGTTTTCATATGATGACAACAGAACCAAAAGAATGATCGTGAAGGTTTGAATTGACCTGCGCATCCATTTGACCATATCCAATGTTCATTGAATTTTATTCCACGACTTTTCAAGGAGTAATAAATCTTTCCAAAATAGTGTTGTGCAAAATATGTATCATGTGTACAATCGTAACTGATATAAAAGTGATATTATTTAATAACATACCAATTTTCACTGGAACTTTCTATATGATCAACATTTTGTTGAGCATGTCTATATATAATATGGACAAGCATGGAGACCTAATCAGAATGATAGTATTCACTCGTGAATTTATTTTTGTGGAACAAATGTGTAGTTTTATGCAAAATCAATTACTAACAAAATGGTCCCTGGTGGAAAAATTTGACGAGATGTTTTGAATTGAAAGTCCTGCCATTGAGATCTATGAGATTGCTTGGTGTATTTATAAATTTCTACGTCAAACTTTCTCAAAAAATCTATCACAAAAATTTCTTCCTCTTGTAAATCAATTCTTTTAGCACTTGAACCTTGAATCGATGTATGCATATATTCATATCTCTTCCATTTCACTTTCAGGTTGAACAATGATTGATCATTTATATCAGTACGATATTTGTTTTGAAATTTAATCAAATTGCCACAATCATCACATTTTTTACCGCAAACACATTTTGTTTCGTAAAATAATTCATGGCTTTCACTTCCACATAATTTGAGATATGAAATCATGGATAATGGAAGGAGGAGGTGAATCTTTCCAAAATTTTCTACCAAAATTAAGGAATGTGTCATAATATAACTGAAATTCCACATGATAACGACGAAAACAAGTGTCGTGTACGATGATAGGTTTTACATACCATGGTTTTTATTGTACAAAAGCATTGATTGAGAAATCAATTTCACGATTCTCTTCTTTGAACATGGTGAACAAATCTATCTGAGTGGTGTCTAAGAAATGTTTTGGATGATTTTCGTACTGATTTTGTGCTATTCTTCTTCACATCACATCCCTTGCTTTTGGTGAAACATGTGAATTTTTCATCAAATATTCATATATTTTTCTTTTAACATTTTCTCCAAGTCTATATTTGTATATTTTCCTACCAATAGTTATCCAACAAGCTAGTTCATCATTTACATCTATTTGCAACCGAATTTTTTGATGTTCGTGCAAATTTTTTCATTAGGTTCCTAATGCTCGTGCCATAGATTTTACCAAGAAATTCTCTTTAGTACTTGATGAAGCCACTACCATATTTATCACTCTACGTGCATCTGAAACACTTTTTTGTCTAGATATTCTAATTGAATTTTTAGCACTATTTATATTTTGTCTCAAATTTTCATTCATTTTTTTTTATCTTTTGTTGTTTTTCTAATATCCAATAAAGTCATAGATTCTTTTAATTTTCTTAATGTTAGGATACCTTTCAACAATTGGGCTTGAACTGCCACATTTTCCTTTATGAAGTACGAATCAAAAATGTGATTAACACAATATCGTATAACATGGTCAGATTTTTTATCTCCATATGTGTGAGTGTCAACATTTTCTAACATCTCATCATCGATATTGATTTCATCTGTACATATTCGAATTAATAGTACATAATAAGTTTACATATTCAATAACTAACTAAATTAATAAGTATGTATAATTTCAATAATACGTGTATGTGTTGAACACACACACACACACAGATATAGCTGGTGATTCAATTTATTCACTTGAATTTCTTTCAACATTTTCACCATCTTATATCATTGGTTCAATATCTCTTTCACTTTCTCATTAAAAATTGTGTATCTCATCGCCAATGTTTTGAGGAATATCTCTCTTTGATTACATTGCAAAATATTTTTCAAATCAGTTCATCAAATAAAAATTAAGCTTCACAATTTAACCTAGGAAAAATTTAAATACCAAATTTATAATATTTACATTTACATACCTGCGTCAAATTCTAGTTAAGGTTGACCTTCCCTTTCAATATTTGAGCATTCTTCTCTCTTTTTTTTGTGATATTCTCTCCCATGTTCTCTACGTTCCTGAGGCTATCTTTTTCGATGATATTTTATTTTGCAATTCCTTTGGTTTCCCATGATAATTGGGTATGAAGTTCAAAAAATTTCCTTCAAAAATTTAGACAAAAACTCAATTAAAAAAAACATCACAAAAGATTGAATTTAAAAAAAAAAAATCATTTTAAAAATTTTGCACAAAATACATACTGCAGTCCAAAACAATTACTTTAAAAAATCCGAGGAAACAAATGTCTTCTAAACATGAAATTAAGCTCAAAATATTTCCTTCCAAGTCCTACAAAAAAAATCATTTAAAAAGTTAGACAAAAACCCATTTTAAAAAATCATTATAAAAGATTTACTTCAACCCAAAACACGTCCTCTAAAAAGATGTCACTTCAAAAAATACCTCCAAAAAATGTCCATTGAAAATTAACCCCAACTTCTTAAAAAATGTCACTTTAAAAAATACCTCAAAATAATGTCCATTGAAAATTAAGTCCATAAACCTCTAAAACAAATGTCTTTGAAAACAAAATGCCTCCAAACAATGTCCTTTGAAAATTAAGCACAAAAAGCCTCTAAAAAAATATCACTTTAAAAAATACCTCCAAAAAACTTCCTTTGAATATTAAGCCTAAAAAAAGTCATTTCAAAATTAAGCCCAAAAAAAGTCCAAAAAATGTCCAAAAAAATGTCTTTTGGAAATTAAGCCCAAAATCCTCTAAAAACAAAATACCTCCAAAAAATTTTCCTTTGAAAATTAAGCCCAAAACCTCTAAAACAAAATACCTTCAAAAAAATGTCATTTTAAAATTAAGCCCAAAAAGCATCCAAAAAATCTATCACATGCCTCCAAAAAATTTCCTTTGAAAATTAAGCCAAAAAAAATACTTTGCAAAATTATACCAAATGAAGAAATGTGTGAAATTATGCGAAAATAATGAATCTGTTTACGCCTACTTATACTGTCAAAAAATGTTTTTTTGGAGGGGCTTCGTTGAATTTTCCAGCCGAGGTAAAGTCAATTAAAAGTTTGGTCGAACTTTTGTAAAAAATTCAGCCGAACTTTTGTGTCGTTAGACTTGACGGACTGTTGGGACCAAAAACAATTTGGCCTAACTTTTTTTAAAAGTTTGGCTAAACTAAAATGTCTGCAATTATGTATAGCCGAGGTCTGAACACATTTCTTCAACTTTGGATAGATTAAACTCCATGAAAATTTATGGATTAACTGTCAGAACTAAGACAAGCATTTTCATAATTCAATCTACTTTCAGGAAATATAACTTTTATGGAATTTCATAAATATTTACTAATTTTAATTAATTTTGTAATAAAACGGGTGCAAACAATTTCTCAAGTTCATTATGATTGAGTGAATCAATGTTCTGTATCTTCCAAAATACATTGTAAAAAAAATTGAAAAGTTATGGTGCATTACATTGGTTCTTCGTCTGTAACGGGTAGTTTTTATATTTTTAGTTTATAACTTATATGTTGAGAATTTTTTTGTGAGCCGAAACATATTCAAAATATGCATTTATTTCATATTGAATCAGTTCAAAAAATTCTAGTAATTATGATATGTAACTGTTGGTTTCGTAAATATAATGAAAATGAAGTAGACTCTGTCTAGATTGTTGTAACACATTTTGTTTCTCAAAAACACAAAGTTTTCAAAGAATACACCAGCGCGTTTGAACGTGACTTTTTATGAATCCTTTGATTGTTAAAGAATATACACTCAAATAAACGCTAAGTTGACATATCATATGTGTATAAAAAAAATTCCAAAAAATAAGGAATAGAAAGAAAATAAAATTTTTGACAACTTTTATTTTTATCGCAAAATGAAATTCTAAACAGAAAAATTGTTTTAGCTTGCAGAAAGTTGAAAAACAGAAAAAAATCATATTTTTTTCTCAAAAAAGGGCAAAAAGTGTAACCCAACTTCACATTTTCACCCATATATATATATATATATATATATATATATATATATATATATATATATATATAAGTCACTAGGAATTTTGTTGTTGATGTTAGGATGTAGAAATTCATCGAATGGGGTAGAATTACAGTGAAAGAGATTTGTATGTCTAACTACATTTGGTTTTTGGGTAATGTCTTAGACCCAAGGATGTTTGCAAATATATATTTTTTATTTTCTACATCAAAAATTTTCGTCTATCTTTTATATCTCAGGAGTTTCGTAACTTCATTGATTTCAAATGCTAATGTCTAAATCTTGGTGACTTTATTATGTATGCACCTACAAAGGTTCAGAAGCAATTGTTTCATTTGGAAGTGAACTTTTTAGATTAATGTGAGCTTTTATTAAACCATTTACCCCTTTTTTATCGCATGTCACTTCAACTTCAACACTGGGGAGTCCCCTCATCTCCTATAGACATGCACTGAGAAGATTGGTTCTACATTGGGCTTCTAGGAGGTTTTTTTCTCATGGAAAAACACTCAGTCTGGATACCACAGGGCCAATATACACCACATGTCATTGAAACCTATGAGATAGATTTGTCCCTTAAAGAGTACTTCCCACCAGTGTTAGGGGAGCTTTAGTGGATGGTAGGCATCAACTCCTCACATCCTGGTCCCTGGTCTTCTTTGGATTCTTCAGATGACATCCCTAAGCTTAATCATCGGCCATTAGTCCCTTATCAACAACATATCATGAAATGGATTCCCCTTTTCCTCCCTCTAGTCCTCATATCTCCCTCAATGATGAAAATGAGCTAGGGCCTTGCTCTTATATCTAGGATATGTTCCTTTTATTTATTTATCGTGACATTTCTTGATCATTATTTTTCAAATATTTCCCATGTATCAATAAGTTAAGCCTACGTTATGTTTTTTGAGCATCGTTAGATATTACTGCAGGTGTTTATTGTTGATTGTATGTTATTTTTTAATTTATTTGGCTGCGTTGACCTAATATTTGTCATTTGAAATATGTGAATATAATTATCTTATATCTCATCTAATTTTTTTACAAAATAAAGTGAAAGCCATATTTTTTTTTTAATTTCTCCAGATTTTTATCCTATTGTGTAATTAGTGACTTTTGCTGGTAGTTACAGAGCTTTCCTAATTGAGATTTTATCCTCTATGGAGTTATTATGTTGATGAACGACGAAAAATAGAGTGTACTTCCTTGTTATCAATTCTTGCTTGGTGTTGGTGGAACTTAGTTAAATAAATAAATTCATGCCATAATTTTAGTGCATTTATTAACAGCTAATTTTCTGGTGGCTTGTGAAACTAAATATTTTTCTGGAGAGGTGACTTATTTGCAAGAAAATTCATTTTGTAACTATTATTTTATGGAAATATATAAATCCATATAATATATTCTTTCTTAGATCAATGTTCAGGGATATTTTCTGTAAAAAACAATCCAAGGAACAATTTTCTATTTGATAGTTATTAGTCACGATGGTTTCATTTTATAAAATTTAGAGCCACTGTGATGTTTTCTTATTCCATTTCATTTTTATCAAGGGGATAGCTATACCGTTTATTCTTGAATCATTGGCGATGCAACTTTGAGAAAATAACACAGGTCATTATGCAAAATTGGGACGATACTTGCTTTAGATTAACAAAGTATTCTAGTTTAGTGTTTTCCAATAATTTTGCGTGGTCATCGTATCTACACATAATATTTGTGCCAATACAAATATTGAACTATATGTGCACATGGGGTACACAATGTTGTTTTCTATATTGCTTTGTTCTTGTTCAACTAAATTTTCATGGTTTTCTATTTCTAGATAATTCTTTGTAAAGGTCTCATATTATGTGCAAATGAAATTTCTTTTTTTATGATTTATAAGTATTTTTTATTTGTATTATTCCAATAGGATGACCATATGAATTACTTATCTATTATTTATTTCAAATTTTAGTCAATGTTAGTAAGGCTAAATTTTTAAAGAGATTTTCTTCAAGTTTATTAATTCAGTCTGGTCATATTTTTCTGTTCATGTTTTGAGAGAAGAGATATTTTGGCTGGAGTTAATGTGTGTTTTTTATTTATAGAGGATCATATGGAAATTTTTGTGGATGGAAGAGTTATCTATGTTTTGGTTCAACATCTTCAAAGACCTGGAAATCGTAAGGGGGGCAAAACAATTTCTTGTTAACATGAGGTTGAAAAGGATGCTTCATTTTATTTGGGACTTATTAAGGTGAAGTTATAACTTGATTCAAGTAATTTTATCATCTTAATGGATTGAAATATTTCTTTTCATGCTGAATAGTAGTTGGAATCCTACTTGTAGTTAATTATTACCTGTATAATCTATTATAACATACTACAATTTTTTTTCCTTTTCCTTATCAATGCAATCCTCCTCATATTGTACCCATATCAATATTTTCCGATAATTAATTTATGAAAATTGAAATTCCTTGCTCTTAGCCTTATATTTGAAGAGTAATATATAAATTAAAGTTGTGTTAGGATATTAAAATCTCTCTAGTACGGAGAATTATCAATGTAAATTGGCGAAGCGACCCCAAGAATTATAAACCTGGTAACTCTTAAAGATTCCTTGTATTGATTCATATTTATGTAGAGTGTTATGCATGTAATATTATCGAGGAGGAAATTCTATGGCCTTATTATGTCGAATAATTTGTTGAAAGCAGAGATTGTAATATCCTTGGGGAATTTTTTATCCTTAGGTATTTAATTTTAACTAGGGTTTCAATAAATCAACAATACAAATTTTGCACTCGTTAATATAATAGTATGATACTTATGATATGCATGAATACTATATAATATTTCTCCAACAACAATACTATCAATCACAATAAACTAGGGCTAAAAGATAGATTTGTCCAACCAATGTTTCACGAGTATAATTGGCCCTAACAATTTGCACAATATTATTTCTAAGAAGAAATATCATAACAATATTCCTTACAACATGTTGATTTTCCACTAAGGCCAATATAAAAAATATTTTCAATATCCAAAGTAGTCATTATCAAAAAAAAATCTCCACAACACTAGTTCAACAGTAATGATTCCAGACTACTAAATCTACTTACAAGATGACCTGTCGGAAGTACATGTCTCCTAATGACGTCTTAATTAGGTTGTTGTCTACATTCCCAACTTATCTATTTTTTATCTAATAGAATGTGGTCTTTTTCCCTACTATCACAACCTGTGAATTATGCAAAAAATTTCCTTTACTATATCATATTTAGAACTATACCTTCATCCCTTAAGTTCCTGCAGTTGCAGACTGCCAATTATGGTTGCATGTCCCAAAAATTATTTTTTCAATAAGTAATACACTGTAGTAGCTTACCCTACCATGAATCCAACTAGGTTTTCTCAAGATATAAATTCGATAAGGAAACCAAGCATGTGTAAACATGAACATGTTTGTCATTGAAAAGAAATGTATTAGGCTCTGTACTCAAAGCATGAGAAAATGGTATAGAATATATATCGATTAGGCTATTATGATTGTTACTCAAAATGTCAAAAATTTAGCTTCAAATATTAGTAATATATAAATTATTTATTGTTCACCTCAGTACACCTAAAGAAGTTTGGAAAACTCCATAAAAGAATGTTGTAGTTAAAGATGGTTGCAAATAGATGACAAGGATATCAACTAGAGAAACCTCTTCCCTGAGCATGGATGCTAATAGTAGATTAGTTATTAATACATGCCCAATGGAAAGGTACTCTAAAATCCCTAACACATAATATATTAGAGGTGGTAAAATACTAGAATCTCCAAAATGCAAGAAGGAGAACATATAAAAGTAAAATCATTTATAAATAAACAACTTAAAATTAAACTAAATTAAAAGGATAAAAATAAAAATTGTTCTACATGGTTTCTTGTCATCCCTTAACTCACATAGATCATGTATAGTTGGCATATTTGCAATTTTAGAGTAAATTATGCCCTAAAATGTAACCAAAATGAATAAATAATTACTAGAGAATATTAACTTATTTACAGAGAGATAATTTAATAAATGCAGCAACAATAATAAAACATAAACACACAATATTTAATCAGGAAAAACCCCAAAATTCGGGGAAAACCTATCCTAATGAAATTTCATTAGCCTTGGCCAAAAACCCTAGCCAATATAGCCAAATGAGTCTTCACCACTCACATCGAGGTCTGCATTACAATGAAGTCCTTCGAGCCTTTCATAGGCTCCATTACATGCAATACCATGAACCAAAAACCATGGGTACACAATACCATGTGCCCCAAAACCATAATTGTTTAACTCAGTAAAACTTGACTATAACCCAGAGTAAATTTACCTAAAATTCCCCCCTTAAACTTGACTTGGGGTTTCCTAACTAAATCGAGCCAAAAATGCTAAATGAGACAACCCTACTCACTCTAGCTCTTCCCCCCTCAAATTTTTACTCAGGGTAATTGTTAACTTGACATCCCCCTATCACCTAGATATAACTAGACTTTACCAATGATTACCAAGGGGTATGCATGCCATACCAGGTCTTACAGCAGTATGCCCATTTACATGTAATAAAATTTTGACTCCATTACAAGATTTTCTTTTCTTTTCTTTTTCTCATTGTTGTGACTATTCTCTCTCCTTCCTACCCTTAGAGCCACATGATCTTATCTCCTTTTTTCCTTGTTACCTTCCACGATGAAGCCCTTTACTTACACATCGATAAATTACCAGGATATCATCATCATTTTTATTGATGCTGATGTCCAACTCTAATTTTGCCTTATTACCATAGCTCCATTGCATGGCTTTTCTTCCAACAATCAGGCTCATCTCAGTCTTGTGATTGTTGTACCTACCTTTTAATTGTCGAGCATATATTCTTCACAATTTTGTAACCGCACTAGTACACAAAACACTTAACCATTACAATACGTTCTCCATGATATGCTACGCTCGCCTTTGCCCAGATATCGAGTTCAACTCTCACGGCCAAATGCGCTTCAAAACATTTGTGAGAACCACAATGTGATAGAATCATTCTTATTCTTCCAGAGGGTGTGACCGCTTAGTGCTAATAAAATAATTGTCACTATTCGCATATTATCACGGGAACTATCATAAATATTGTTGGAATTTATGGTTATTCCTGAACAACAGTGAGGAAACAAAATTCCTCTTATAACACAGAGATAGCGACAAAAACAATATTCATAGTGATGGAGTAAAAATTCTATTTCATTAACATTGATGGACTATTACAAAATGAGATTTCCTCAGAACTACTGTTCTAGATTTACAAACAAAAAAATGCTCCTCTCTATGTTTTTCATTTGCTGCTACACTGCTACGCACATAGCTCGTTTGCAATCTCTTTGTCTTTGTCTTCGCACACTGTTTAACACACAGTCTCGGCTTATCGCACACATTGCGTTACATTACAATTTTTTCTTTATATATATGTTGCAAACATATATGTTTACAAAATATATTAAAAATAAACCTTTTAACGTACGTTTTAATACATAAAAATATTGTAACGCATTAAACAAATAAAACATTAAAACAAAGTTTTAACCCTTATAACATTATTTCACAATTCATTTTCAAACAATGCAATGGGATTTATCACGTTGATAAGCCTGCCCGATGAATGGGCATAAAAACAATGCCAAAGAGCATCATTGGTCGACGATGGATGTGCTGGCAGAGGTAGGCCATATCTTATCGCATGGTTTCAGAGGGTTGGTTACATCAGCACGAAACTATGCGATATCGATTTGATTGGTTGATGGGTTTTGACGTGGCGCAGTGGTGGGGATGGCCCATCGCTCATGTTGCGGGTGTGGTGACGTAGGCCTCAAGGGGATGCGATAAAAAGTGATTGGTCGAGGAGATAGGTGACGTGGAGTCATGGGGAACACAATAGCTGGCGTGGAGTATTTAAATTTAAAACAAATGCACAGGTGTATTGGCAGTTGGTGCAACGGTTTAATGGTGGGTAAGTGTGCGTTTAAGAGTGTGGATATTATGT
This sequence comes from Pinus albicaulis, assembly GCA_034641835.2. Classification (NCBI taxonomy): domain Eukaryota; kingdom Viridiplantae; phylum Streptophyta; class Pinopsida; order Pinales; family Pinaceae; genus Pinus; species Pinus albicaulis. The sequence continues at coordinate 861,996,201 of CM076578.1, forward strand.
GGTTTAAACCACGACTTTTACCACAGAAAAGGGCTACGACCTTCATACTCAAAAATGGTTTTGCAGGTGTATTGAAAACCAAAATTGAATGCAAGATGGAGGAGTGTAAAACAAAACTGAAAATTTGTTGCTGCTTCATCCTTCATTCTTCAAATAAAAAATTGAAGTTTATTCCTCCTTTCCACAGGTTTGTATTTGGGGTTATCTCCAATACTCCCCCTTAATCACAACTGTTTTTCTCTTGCATATCCAAACATTTCCTTAGATAATTAAAAATTTTATGCCCCAATGGTTTTGTTAAAATATCAGCAAACTGTTCTTGTGTTTTGCAATGTTTAAAAACAATTTCTCCATTATTCACTAATTCTCTGATGTAGTGACAGTTTGCATCAATGTGTTTAGCTCTCTTATGAAACACTGAATTCTTGGATAAAGATATAGCTGAGCTATTATCACAATAAATGGTTGTGCCTTTTACCTGTTCATGACACAAACTTCTCAACATTCTTCTCATCCAGACTGCTTGACATGTTGCTGCTGTAGATGCCACATACTCTACCTCTACTATTGACAAAGCCATAATTGGCTGTTTCTTAGAAGCCCATGAGATGGCTCCTGATCCCATCTGGAAAACATATACAGAGGTGCTTTTCCTGACATCTATACTTCTAGCCCAATCACTGCCAGTATATCCAATTAATTCAAAATTTTCTGAAGAGGTGTATAAAATGCCATACCTTTTTGTTCCTTCCACATACCTCAGAATTCATTTTGCTTCTAGCCAATGTGCCTCCTTTGGAATTTCCATAAATCTAGAAATTAAACTCACAGCGTGCATAATATTTGGCCTAGTTGCAGTCAAATACATAGGGCTTCCAACTATGTTCTTATACAACTTGGATCAAAATTCTTGCTACTGTCTTCTTTGCTCAGTTTCAATCCCATCACTATAGTAGTAATTGTTTCCTCGCAATCCTGCATGTTAAATATTTACAAATTCTTTTTTACATATTTTGCTTAAGAAATAAAAAAAAATATTTTCATTTCTCTTTACTTCTATTCCTAAGAGGTATCGCAAAAATCCCATATCAGTCATTTCAAATTCATCCTTCATGACTGTTTTAAAATTCTCAATAAGGTAAGCATCATAACCTATGAATATCACATCATCAACATACAAAAAAAACAATGAGCATCTTACCATATTTTACTTTGATGTATAATGTGGGTTCTCCTTCACATTTCTCAAACCCATTTTCCAGTAGATAGGCATCCATCCTACTGTACCATGCTCTTGGTTCTTGTTTCAGCCCATACAGAGCTTTCTTCAATTTGCATACCTTGTGCTCTTCGCCTTCTTTCTCATATCCCAGTGGTTGTTCAACATATACCTCTTCCATCAATACTCCATTCAGGAATGTTGACTTCACATCCATTTGGTAAAATTTCCACTTGTTTTGTGCTGCTATGGACAACACTACTCTTATTGTTTCCATTCTTGCAACTGGTGTAAAAGTTTCCTCATAGTCTCTTCCTTCTTGCTCCTTGTAGCCTTTGACAACAAGTTTGGCCTTGTGCCTTTCAATCATACCTTCAGTATTGCTCTTGTTTTTATAAACCCATTTTACTCCAATTACTTCTTTTCCTTTTGGGAGATGAAATAATTCCATTGTCTTATTTTTCTCTATTGCATTAATCTCTTCATCCATAGCATCTATCCATTTCTTATCTTTTAGAGCTGATTCAAAATGAATAGGATCTTATGCATGACAATATAATGCAAATAAAGAGCTCATACCTTCTTCTTGCTCATAAATTTCATTCAAAATTCTAAATCTGGTTCCTCTTTCACTTGCTGAACATGTGCTTGTAGAAGCACTCAAATCTTGTCCTTGTGATGTGCTTGGAGAAGCACAGTAAACACTTCTCAAGGGTGTTCTCATACCTACTTGTGGTGTCCCTTGCTGTCCTTGTATTGGTGGAGGTGGTGCTACTAATGAGGGATATCTTTCAACCATTTCTTCCTCATCTTCATCATGAGACAAACAACTTTTTGCATTCACTCTTTTCTCAATGCTTCCATCCTAAGATTCTTCTTCAATAAATTTTACATCTCTGCTTATCATAAATTTCTTGGTGGATGGGTTATACAATCTATATGCCTTGGATTCTTCACCTTATGCAACAAATATGCGCTTCTCCCCCTTACTTCCAACTTCTTCCTTAGGTTATCTGGAATGTGTGTATAAGACACACAACCAAATACTCTCATGTGGGTGACAAACTGTTTTATTGCACTCCATGCTTCTTCAGGAACATTGTTCATAACACTCTTTGTTGGGCATCTATTCAAGACATATGCTACACAATGTACAACTTCAGCCCAATATTCATTTGGAATTTTTTTTTCCTTCAACATTCTTCTTACCATATCCATGATGGATCCATTTTTCGTTTTAGTAACTCCATCTTGCTGTGGTGTATACATTGCTGTAAATTGCTTCTTAATTCCATTTTCTTTGCAAAAATGCATAAATTATTTGGAGATATATTCTCCTCCTCTGTTTGTCCTAAGGACTTTAATTTGCTACCCATTGTCATTCTCAACTAGAGCTTTAAAGTGTTATAATTTCTCAAACACTTCACTCTTAAATTCAAGAAACAAACCCATGTTTTTCTTTTGTAATCATCAATAAAGGTCAGCATATAGTGGCTACCTGCTAATGATGGTGTTTGCATTGGTCCACAAAATCAGAATGGGCTATCTCTAAGGGTGCTTTTTCCCTTATGCTCTTTCCTGATGAAAATATTTCTCTGTGTTGCTTTCACATAGGCTATCTAGCTTCTCAATCAATGGTAATCCCTTTACCATTCCTTTTCTCTGAAACAAATTCAGACCTCCAAAGTTGAGATGTCCAAATATCAAATTCCATAACCAGTTTTCATCTTTTGCTTCTCTTTGAAATGTCTCTTGTGTTACTTCTGTCATTGCAGCGCCTTTCTTAAAATATGCTCTCATCTTGAGAGGAAACATTATGTTTCTTGTCATCTTCATTTGTGAAATCCTCTGTTTTCTTGATGGTATGTCCATGATGGTACATACATCATCCTCAAAGGACACATTGTAGCCTTTCTGAATGAGTTGTCCAATGCTCAAAAGGTTACACTTCATACTAGGTACATAGTAAACATCTAATATGGATCTCCTTTCTCCTTTCCATGTTAAAACATTTATTCCACCATTTGCCATGACAGATACTTTACTGTCTGTCCTCCATGTTACTTGAGACTTCACATTAACATGGAAAACATAGAAATGTTTCTAGTCATATGGTTACTACATCCTAAATCTAGAAACCATATATCTTCATTTTTCTATTCAGCCATATTACATGCTAAGAATAAATTCTATTGGCTGAGATTCTCCTTAGTAAAATTAGCACTGGGTCTACTACCCATTTCACTTTGTTTCTTCCTACATTCATTAGCATAATGCCCATACTTCTTATAGTAATGACATTGGACTTGGGATTTATCATACCTTTGTCCATGTGCTTGATTTTGTTCACCTTGCTGGCTACTACCTTAGCTTTGATTCTAAATTTGATTGCTGCCCCTTCCACTTGTATTTGCAGGGATGTTTCTTCCTCTGTTTTGGCTTCTGCCTCTTTCTTTTCCTCTATAGTTTGATATGCCTTGACCTCTTCCTCTTCCAAAGGACATTTGAGTTTGTTTTCCAGCTCAGCCTTTGTTCATGTGTCATCAATGATGCATGAAGCTCATCAATAGTAAACATTGATAGATATTTTGTCTATTCAATGGTTGTTACTATCACATAAAATCTTGAGGGTAAGCTCCTCAATACTTTTTCCACTATTCTTCTTTCTTCTATGGTCTCTCATGAGATCTCATTTGGGTAACCAACCCAATCAACAATGTGAAAAATGACTATATTGTATCAGACTTTTTCATGAAAATGACTTCAAAATATCTTCTCATTAATTGAAGCTTTGTTGTCTCTACCTTCTCCATTACTTAGTAGTCTGTCTGGAGGGTATCCCATGCATCCTTGTACTTCTTTGCTGCTGCAATTCTTGGAAATATGCTTCCATGCACTGCCTGATACAGATCGAAGAGGGCTTTTGATTCCTTCTTTATATTACTCCTTAAAAAATATTTCTTTGCCTGTGTTAAGGCATTAAATGCTTGTTCATCTACTGGTTCTTCTAGACCATCTTCAAATAGCTCTCATAAATATTGAGAGGCAAACAGGGCTCTCATTTTCATTGGCCAATAGTCATAGTTCTTCCCACTGAACTGTGGGATTTGATTATTTCCCATACTCATTCTTGTGATGGCTCCTACCATTGCTAGCTTACAGAAATATGCTAAAACTTGATTGTATTTCTTAAACAAACCTTCTCACTGCTGGAGAGATTACCTCTGTCTCTAAAAACTCTTGAGACTTCTTCTTTTATAGCTCTCTAGACTATATTCTAAAACCAAAAATACTATGTTTTGGTAAATACCTGACTTTGCTGAACCTTCACTCTGCTGGACAAAACTTCAACAAACTCCTTCTTCCTTCATCTTCTTCAGCAACTGCTGAGAGCCTAAACTAGCTCTGATACCATGTTGGAATTTCTGATTATTCTTGAACAACAGTGAGGAAACAAAATTCCTCTTCTAAAATAGAGATAGAAAAAAAAATAATATGCACAGTGATGTAGTCAAAATTCTATTTCATTAACATTGTTGGACTATTACAAAATGAGATTTCCTGAGAACTATTGTTCTGGATTTACAAAGAAAAAAATTTCTCCTCTGTATTTTCCATTTGCTTCTACATTGCTAGGCACACAGCTCTTTTGCAGTCTCTCTGTCTCTGTCTTCGCACATTGTTTAACACATAGTATCGACTTACTGCACATGATGTGTTACATTACAGTTTTGTCTTATATTTATGTTGTAAACATATATGCTTACAACATATATTAAAAATAAACCTTCTAACCTGATTTTTAATACATAAAACTATTGAGCACATTAAACAAATAAAACATTAAAAAAACGTTTTTACCCTTACAATATTATTTCACAATTCATTTTCAAACAATGTGATGGGCTTTATCGCATCAATAAGCCCGCCCGATGACTGGGCATAAAAAATGTGAAAGAGTGTCATAGGTCGATGGTGGATGTGGTGGCAGAGGTGGGCCATATCTTATCGCACTGTTTCGAAGGGCTAGGGAGATCAACACAAAACTCTGTGATATCGATTTTAATGGTTATGGGTTTTGATTTGACACGATGGTGGGGACGACTCATCACACAGGTTTGGGGTGTGGTGACATAGGCCTCAAAGTGATGCGATAACACATGATTGGTCAAGGAGATAGATGACTTGCAGTCGTGGGGACTACAAGAACTGGCGTGGAGTATTTAAATTTAAAACAAATGCACGGGTGTATTGACGATTGGTGCAACGGTTTAATGGCGGGTAGGTGTGGGTTTAAGAGCGTGGAGATTGTGTTGTTCAAACCAAGGCTTTTACCACAGAAAAGGGCTATGAACTTCATACTCAAAAATTGGTGTTACAAGTGTATTTAAACCCAAAATCGAATGCAAGATGGAGTGTAAAACAACACTGAAAAAATATTGCCCCTTCGTCCTTCATTCTTCAAATCAAAAATTGAAGTTTTGTCCTCCTTGCCACATATTGGCAGTTCAGGTTGTCTCCAAAAAATATCAAGCATTATTTCCATAGTCACTTTGAGAGCCTGTTCCATGTGCATCTCTACCACAAGAGAAACATCCCCATTGCATCTATCCACTAAATAAATCAGGTCATGCCAGACCTTCGCACCGTTGGAAATCCAACAAATTCTTCACGTCTATGTCCTCCTTGACCTTGTCATTCTCCTCCTACTTTCGCGCGTCGAAATGGGCTTGTTCATGGCTTACCTTATTGAGTCCAGCCTCATGTACATCGTCACACCGTACAAACTTCACTTTTGACCGCATTCTAACCAACTTTTGCAGTCACCTCATGCAAGGCCAATGCAAGATTATCCATTGCATTGTTCTTTTCCCCTTGAATAATGATGTACGCTCACCATTGTAACAGAATCTTGTAGCATTTACCCTTTGATGACAAGCCTCTCGTCATAGTAGATCTTCGGAGATCATTGGAGGAGAAACTTCTCGACCAAAACCACTTCACCTTTTCCACAATCATCGTTCTTCTTGCTGCCTACAACTCTGACCTCTGCCCACAACAACATTTTCATCCTCGCTGATGCCTCGACCACCGATGTTCTCTTCATGACTCTCTCTTGTCATATTTCTCATCGATGTGTTTGTCTAGCCAATACATCGCTCACATCTCACGTTGTCAGCTCCGACCACCTACAACATATCTATAAATAGATTCACATACGTTGATCCAAAAGCTCTGGAAGTTCAACAAGAAGCAGAGCGTGAGCCCCGGCACGTCCATCACTCTTTCCCCATCCACCTCAATTTTCCCGGCCACGTCCACCACGCTTTCCCCATCCGCCTCAATTTTCACGGGACTATGTGGCTCCCAAGAGCAATATGTCAAATGCATTGTCCCTCCTACAGTGGAAGTGCTTTCTCCCGCATCAACTCTTCAACCTGGTGAGTCAAGAATGTTCATCTGTTTTCCCAACAGTAGAATCTTTGAACAAACTGAACATTGATCTATCTAACGTGTACGTCGGCACTCCGTCACAACTTGACTGCTCACCATAGCCCTCTCATGTCGGTTATTGGAGTAATTTTTCAGCTCTTCTAAAACCTACGTTCGAGATCGAGATCTGCATCAGTGCAAAAAATCATATATGCATTCACACGCCAATAAAATGCTTGGCAATAGAAGCGTCCCTCTTAAGTCAAATATATCTTTGATTCCAAATGAAGAAATAATTACGGGAGAATATTAACCTATTTATAGATAGATAAACTAATAAATTCTGCATTCACATGCCAATAAAACCCTTAGCAACAGAAGTGTCCCTCTGAAATCAAATGTAGCTTTGATTCCAAATGAAGAAATAATTATTGGATAATATTAATTTATTTACAAAGAGATAAACTAATAAATGCAGCAAAAATAATAAAAAGTAAACACACAATATTTAATTGGTAAAAACTTCTAATTCCGGGAAAACCTATTAGTGTTTAACTGTGCCAAACTTGACTCTAACACCGAATCAATTTACCTAACACAAAATACTTGTATAGTTAATGCTAGTGCAATTTTTATTTTTATTTTAATAACAATTTAGATTCCACAAGTTGAAAAAACTAATTGATGATCTAGAGTTTTATGATGAGGTGTTTTTTACTATGTGTTTGGATGAGATAGCTTATCATGGATAGGCATGCTCTTGGTTTTCATTTATGATGGTATTGAAACTACGAGGTTTCTCTTGTGCTTGGCAATGGTCGGGGTTATCATACATGCATTTATGATATATCATATGATAACATGCTTCCCCCTTTGTGTTTGTCAGTTGATGATGAGCTTGATGGCATGTGGTGGATTCAAGAGAGTGCCCTAGTTTACTATGGATACATGATGATTTTGTTGGCACTTTTATTTATGATATATAGCAGTACATTGACAAATTTGCATGATTTTTCCATCTTATCACTAATTTCTTGTTGATTTTAGTTTGATCTAGTAGGACAAGACCATAACTTAAAATCCTTGGTTCTCCAACATCCTTGTGTTTTTTTTAAGGTGACATATATGGTGGAAATATATTATAATAATTTGTTAGTGGTGTGGAAAACCTTCCTAGACTCCTCAAGGCATTATAGCACTAAAATAGTCCTTCCCAGCATCTGTTCCCATAAATCAAGCTATTTCAACAATTTTGTTACCCTAAATTTGGAGGGGTAATTTTCTAACGCCCTAGGTTAGCTTGTAAAGTGTAATATATGGTTCAAAACTTATCTCAGACATATTTTGAGTTGTATAGAGCGATCCCCTAGGGGCGTTAAATATCTCTAAACTTATTTTAGGCCTATTTTTTCAGTTGATTCTGATCACCAAGACATTTCTTGTTGATGGTTTGAACGTAATTTTGGTGTATTTTTGGAGGCACAGGTGTGCGAGTTTGCTTTATGCATAGATATGTTGTTTAAAATTAATTTCTCTACTTACCTTGGGATTCAAATTTTCTCAATGTTTGGAGGCAGTTGTACACATGGCATTCTAATGTTCATTCACATTCCACATGTGTGGTTTCTTAGGGTACATTTTACACTTGGAATTTGTTTCATCGTGAAATATCATCACTAATCTGTATTGACACATATTTTGAGGCACTTTTGCAGACTTACATCCACTTGTCATCTCCCTAGCTCACATGTGTGTTTGAGGGGGTGTTTCTTACATACTTTTTATTTACTTGGATGATATGTCCACGGATAAAAGGTTTATGCATCAATTAAAATGCAACACTTGAGTTTTATTGAAGTCTTTGACTTATTTTTATGATTTCTTCAACATGACATATTCACCTTATCATCATTTAGCCCATAAGCATAAGCTAACTTGAGGAGGCCATTTAGAGACACACATGTGGGATTTTTTACACATAAATAGAGAACGGTTTTGACAACGACATGATTTTTGGAGACATTCTAGGGGCTAAAACCCTAGTTTTATGGTGGTTTTACGTAGTTGGAAATTATTTTTTGATTTGGTGACCCTCACACCTACTCTTTGCTTCCTGTTGAGGCTTGGATCTCACTCTTTGCACACTCCTATTGCTTGATATGAGCACGATCTACATATATGAAAAAATTCCACACTTATGAAGGCTCATTTTATCGGGTCTTAGGAAATCTCAGAAGTAGGTATTTTTCGGCTCCAAATTCACGTTTTATCAGATATTTTCTCATTTAGTATCAAATTATATTTTAGGAGTGATCTGCCTTCTAGTATTTTACTACATATTGTGTGAATTGGTTCTTTATAGTTTTCTTAACTATTTCCAATTCACTATAAATTAAGCTATATGGAATGTCTCACCTAAAAAGTAGGATATTTTATGTTGCTATGAGTTGAATTTATTTGAAATCTAAAATCTCGTAGCATGGTACTGCAACTCAGATTTGGTCAGTAGCACCCAAACAAAATTCTGAGTTATTGGATGTTAGTTATGGACCACAAATTTTTTGGTGGGGTGGCATATTCCCATTATCATTGTTTTTTATATAAATATTATCAATAATGAGGTTTTGGAAATTATTAATTTGAAATGAAACTGCTATGATAATCAATATCCTTTCTATAGTTAGCATGAGTTTTTCTCAAATGAATGTCTATTAAAAATTATAAATAACATTATTTATTTCTTTTCCCTTCTGTTATTTCTAGGAAACAAACCTATTATGATCATCTCCTTTTATATCCCATTGGTATTCATGTACAAAATGTTATTTGTATCTTTGTTGAGTTTGTTATAAGTAAAATGCTCTTGTTTAGAAGAATATGTCTTTGATAATCAAATTCTTAATTGAGGCAGGGCATGGTATTTTCCTTGCATAGACTTACTTTTTGCAACATGCAATAACGTTGTTACATTTAGAAAGCTTTCATTTGTGTCATCTACTAGTTAACCTTTATGGGTGTTTGGATTTGTAGTTAGAGGTTTGTTAATCCTAGCTCAATTTTTTATTTATTGTCCATTAACAGGAAGTAATGAAGGAAATAATGCTATATATGAATGTATTTTGCTAGATTCCCTACTTTCTAAATATTCTTTTTTGCAATGGAAGAGTTCCTAACATAGGAGGGGGTGAATTAGACATACATTTTTCGTACATAGAAGTAATTGTTTGTGGTGGGGTTGAATAGGTATACCTCATTTATTTCTTATATTGGGTGATTCTGGAATTTTGAGAAACCTATAATTTTTTATATGCAACATGTATTACAAATTCATTAATTTATAGTATTAAAATGATTCGTCAAATACTATAAGTTTATCTAGCTGATTATCAACACTAGCAGTACTAAACAATGAAAGAACATGCAATAACTCAAGCTATGAGGCATTGTAGATTTTGGTTTTTTGTTGCTACTGTGTTTAAGAGCTATACAATATTTTTTCAAACACATTGGATTGTAAGTGATTGAACTACTTATGGTCTATTTATTATGTCAGCTTTTTCAATTTCATTCTATCCTTTTCATAATCCACCATCCATTTATTTTCTATACATTGGTATTAATCAATCCTTTTCAATGATAAAATTATAAATAACATTAGAGGGAAATAAACACAACAATATACTTACATGTATTTTTCTGAGAGGTTATAGATGTATTTATTATTTCTTAGTTATGTTTTCTTATTTTCCTTCACATAGGAATCTATATGTCTTCTAACTAGCTTTAATTATTGTTAGTGAAAGAGTAAATTAAAATTTTGAAAAATTCTAATAAAATGGCTAGTTAATTTTTAAAAAAATTATTTTTTTATGAGTGTATGCAATTTATGTATTGGCAGTTATAGTAACCTGAATTTTTATTCAGTGTTTTGTTTTCTTTTAAGTGACTACCTCAATTGATCATATTATCATGTCATACAAAATATCTATCAAAACATTTATATTATGAGCCTTTATGTGATAACTACAGAATTGGGAGTCCAAGTCTCATCAATGAGCTAAACCCATTGTAGACATGTCAGATGATTCCAAACAACTTCATATTACATACACTTTAGACTACAATCACTTGGTTTGGAGCCCACTAAGCACTACTACGTTTTGACCATCAATGTAGTTTAATGGAACATAATAGATAATGCATAAACCAGAAGGATGAAAGGAGTCCAATGGTGCTTGTGGAAAGCATGATAAAAAATACCATAAGCAGAGAGTAGAAAATATATAAATCAAAAGACACAGGAAAATTGAGGCTTCATAGAAAAAACATCAAATAGATTAATGAATAGAGAAAAATCTAAATTGACATGGATATTGATTCAAAGAATGATTTCCACCACCACTTCCAATATTCCACACACTAGTGCATGTAATTAATACTTAGAGAAACCTCAACATATAAAACTACAATTAGAATCAACACAATAAAGAGAAATCCAAAAATACAAAAACTCACCCCAACTAGATCCTTGACATGATGAAGAAGATCTCAGTAAACAGAGTGCCAAAAGGAAGTGTTCCTACACCAAGAACAAGCAACCAAGAAGGATACTTCTGGGGTGGAATACCTCTAGGAATATGATTCATATACATGTGATATTTAATATGTGGTGCCTTGACTCCAAAATCTCATAGAAAAACATCATAGGTAGAAAAATTCAAAACCAGAGGGCCATAAGAACAATAAATAAAGAGATCAGTATAAATAGAGTTCTTTGAATTACCTGTTGTCCTCCGAGATAATTATAGCTTACTTAATTATGTTGGAGCATCAAAAATATTTTGTATTTTAAGCGGTTTTTTTTATGACCAATGTTATGAGAAAATTACAGCCAATTACCTAAACTTTAATAATACAGAACATTTAGAAAGGGTTGTCCTTTTACTTCTAAACATTAATTTGATTTAAATATATGAAAGGAATAAATGTAAGAAGTTGCGATGCACTCGATATCTATATTTAATTTTTAGTTAAACACAAGACAGAAAGATTATAAACAATGTCTAGAGCTCAATAATATACATTTAACCTGATGAAGATGACTGATAATTTATAATTGTAGAGAGACTTATAAATAAAAATAGTCCAATAAACCAACATATAAAATAAATGATAGTTCTAGAGGGGAATTAAGATAGAATGATATTCAGTTTTCTCTTACCTAATTATCTTCATAAAACTTAAATACATGTGGAAAAACAGAATGAAATGAAAACTAGAAAAACTCACAAGGAGACAAGCTATTTGAAACAAATCCGTAGTCCTTTAATTAATATGCAGTGATCTCAGTTCAATACAATTCCACCTTAAAATAACCCATCCTAGGATTCAACCCCTTATAATTTGTTTTATGGAAGTATTTATACAATTTTCTTCAAAATATCTAGATACTTTTTGAAATATCCAAAATTGTATATCAAGACAAAAATGAAAAAAAAAAAATCTGAAACTAAGCAAGTTGTTGGCTATAAAATAAAGGATTTATGGTGATGACTGGATATGGAAAAGATTATTCTTTGTTTTTGAATATGTCCTAGATACATGTTGCCTGTTCATTGTAATAATCCACATAGTTTTTCCCATTTGTCCTAATATGACAGTGAAAACTTATTCAAATTTCGATAGATCTCATCTACCACAGTGTATCTTTCGAAAGTGGGTTTGGTAAAAAATAAATGAGGTAATTCATGCCTAATTGAAAAATCCAAGCTAAGTCCTTCCATAAATGATTTTCCTATAATTCTCCCTATAACCTTTGCAACTTTTGACCTGTCCCTTTGGTAGCTAAATCATTCATGGCTTTAGTAAAAAATTTGCTATTGTAGTGGTAGATTGTGAAACTATTGTTGAAGTTGATGTTGAAGCTATTACTGAGGTGGATGCCTCTCCTGTAGATGTACCTATTCTTGGAATGACAACCAATGTAATGGATTTTACTAGAACAATGTGGAAGCTCCTCCTGGGTTTGCTAAAACCTTTGAACAAATGAGAAAACCGTGATGTAGTCGAAAATCCCAAAAATTCTGATTTACGATTAAACTAGAGATTTTAACAACATGTTAGTGAACATTACTGGGTGTGGGAGAAAATTTGTTATTATGACATTACAATTGAAGGGATATTTATAACAATAATTTTATAATGGGTATTGAAGGACAGATGGCAGGCACTTATTTGACAGGAGGGTTGACATGGAGGCTAACATAAGATGAACGGAAATGATGTAATGGTCAACAAGTGAGAAGAGTGGTTTTGGAGCCGACCCAGAGGGGGGTATAAGTGGTAAGTGGAATTAGATGGGGGGGGGCGGGGGGGGTGTGTAGAATTGACAAGAAGGTAACACATATGGATGGCTAGTTTAACTGAAACAACTCTACTTAGACCCCCCCCCCCCGCTAGATATCGTTCGGAAGTGCTGGGGGGTGTGGGTTAGTGTGGATGTCATTGATCTAGGCATGCCACATATTTACTATTCAATCTTCTGCATGATTTATTATATACGACAGAAATATCACATCATGTTAGTTTATTTCAATTTTTCTATTACCCATATTAAGGTATGGTTAATTTTTAAAAAATGATATAATATAATAAAAATCCTAAAGCAGCATTGAGACTTGCTCGCTTATAAAATAACACCTTTTCAAAATATTTATATCAAATATTTTTATTTTATTTTTCTAATCTCTATGCCTAACATTTTGTTTTTGTTTCCTTTTCTTTCTATTTATAATGCCTAACATTTTTTCATTTTTTCTTTTTTGAAATACTTATGCCTAACATTTTTATTTTTATTTTTATTTTTCTACTACAATATGTAAATTATCAAAACTAGATATGTTAGGACATCGGCTTCAACTAGGGATTCCTTCCTCCTATAGGATGTAGAGAACTAGCAGATCTAAGTGCCTTCTCCTTGGGCTAATGTAGTCTTTGTTGAAAAATGAACATACTTTTGTGAAAATGAAATAAAACTGGTTACATACAATGATGGATAATTGAAGCATTGCTTTGTTTTTTCAATACTGAATGTAATGCTTCAAATACTTTCCATTGACTGGCAATGAATAATATTGACCCTTCAAGTTCCGTATGACAAAATTATTGTTTCCTTTAACTTCTGAAATGCTAAAAGGTCCAAAACTGATATTGTCAAACTTTCCATGTTTTTGTTTATATTACATTCAAGCATGCCATGAAATGAAAGGATTTTCAAACTTTCCATGTTTCCCTTTATCTTCCCTATGACTTCTATAGCATTAGTTTTCATGTCTTCTAAGGTAAGAGATGCTCTTTCCTTAAGAACGACTGCAAAATAATCTTCAAAAAATTTGGAAAACCTATCTTTGGTTGCTGCTACTAGTGGTTTGAAACCAGGAGGAATTTTATGATAAATTTTATTAAACCTCTTTATGAAATCAGCCACTGGTTCTCCAGGGTTTCTTTTTAGTTCTTCAAATTAGGCAATAAAATACACATGATCCTTTTTAACCCACCATTTCTTTTTAAATATGGTGGTTAATTAATTCCAAGTTCGAATAGAATTTGTTGCTAATTATATAAACCAAATTCTGGCATTTCCTTCTAGAGTTTGAAAAAACAATCTCATATAAAAATTTTCATTTTCAATCTTCATTTTATTAGGAATTTCCAAGAAATATGGTAATTGGTCTTCAACAGACAAACTAGTATGAACATTAAACCTGGGTAGGTGCTTTAAATACCAATCAAGAAAGTTGTTGAGTATATTGGGAAATTGTAAAGCAACATATCTAGCTTGAACTATAGGCTGAAAAGTAGCCAAATTTGGATATAGTGATGGATATGAATTAGAAGAATATGTGGTAGAAGATGATGAGGATGTAGGTGAATATGGAGGTGTAAAGGTTGGTGGGGGAGAAAATGAGGATAGTGGTATTCTTAAATATTTTAAAGGTGTTTGAATGAGTAACTTATTAACCTCTATTTCAAATTCTTCTTTAGTTTCAAAAACAAGGTTTCAATATACAGGAAAAGTTTCCTCACATTGGGCAGTAGCACATTTTAAGGTATAATGGGTTGGAGAGATAAAATTAGTAGGTTTTAACTCAGGTAATTGTACATCCAATTGTCCTTCTGATTTAGGTGATTCAAAAGGTACTTCAAGTATCTGATGTGATTCCATTGAATATACTAAAAGAGATAACTGAAGATTAACTCCTTTAGGTAGCAGTTCTAATATCCTTGGTGGTAAATCATCCAAATCTAGAGGAAAATGATAAAAACCTAAAAGGATCAGGGACTGAAATATCCTTAGGTTGAAGTGGTAAAAATAGAAGAGGAAGAAGCTTCGAGTCTTCTTGTTAAAGAGGCTACTTTTACTAGTCCCTCATAATATAATAAAGGAGAAACAATTTCAGAATCAAAATGAGATCTGGTATGTCTTGAAGGAGCCGGTTTGGGTCATGTGAAGTCGCGAGGTGACATATTTTAACCTACTAGTTCTTTATTCACCTTAAAGGAAAATTTGTATCAGTGTTGCATGGAAAAAAAAACAATATTCGGATCCCTAGCAATGACACCATCTAATATTTTCATTTGAGATAATTATAGGTTAATTAATTATGCCTCATCGTCTAAAATATTTTGTTGTTTAAGGGGTATTTCGGATGACCAATGTTATGACCAAATTACAGGTAGTTGCTTAAAATTTAATAATATTGAACATTTAGAGAGGGTTGTTCTTTTACTTCTAAACAATCATTGTATTTAAATATATGAAAGGGATAAATGTAAGAAGTTGTGATGTACTAAATATCCAGATTGATTTTTTAGTTAATCACAAGAAATAAAGTTGATAAGCATTGTCTACAACTCAAGAATATACATTTAACCTTATGAATATGTCTAATAGTTTATAAATGTAGAGGGAATTATACATAAAAATAGTCCAATAAAAAAATCTCTAAAATAGATGATAGCTCCAAACGGGATTTAAGATAGACTGATTTTCATTTTTATCTTACCCAATTATCTTCATAAATCCTAAATACATGTGGAAAAACAAAATGAAATGTAAACTAGAAAAACTCACAAGGATACAAGTTGTTTGAAATGAATCCAGAATCCTTTCATTAATATTTAGTGATCTTAGTTCAATACAATTCCACTTTACAAGAGCTCATCCAAGGTTTTAACCCCTTAAAAATTGTTTTGTGGAAGTAGTTATAAAATTGTCTTCAAAATATATAGATACTTTTGGAAATATCCAAAACTATATATCAAAACAAAAACGCAGAAATATAGCTATCTGAAACTAAACGAGCTACTAGCTCTAAAATAAAGGATTTTTCTCGATGAATGGATCTAGAAAATATGAGTCTTTGCTGTTGAATCTGTCATGGATACCTATTGACTGTTCATTGTAAAAATCAATAGTTTTTCCCATTTGTCTTGATCTAACAATGAAAACTTATTAAAATTTCGATAGAATTCATCTACCTTAACGTATCTTTTGAAAGTGGGTTTGGTAGAAAAAAATGAGGTACTTCATGTCTCATTGAAAAAAATAAGCTAAGACCTTTCATAAAAAAATTTCCTATAATGCTCCCTCTAACCTTTGCAAATTTTGACCTGTCCCTTTGATAACTAAAACATTCATGGTTTTATTCCTACTATTGCAGTGCTAGATTGTGAAACTGATGTTGAAGTTGATGCTCATGTTGTTGTTGAAGTGGGTTCCTCCAATTTTGATGTATATGTTGTTCGAATCACAACCAATGGAATAGTTTGTACTGGAAAAGTGTGGAAGTTACTCTTAAGTTTGCCGACACCTTTAAACAACTAAGAAAACTGTGATGTAGTGGAATATTGTGAAAATTCTGATTTTCACTGAAACCAAAGCTTTTAACAAAATGTTGGTGAACATTACTTGGCGTGGGAGAAACTTTATTATTATGGTGTTATAATGGAACAAATAGTTATAAAAATAATGTTATAATGGGTAAATGAAGGACAGATGGAAGGTATTGATTCGACAAGCCGGATGACACGGAGGCTGACAAGATAATGGAAGGAAATGATGTAATGGTCAAGAGATGATAAGAGTGGTTTTGGAGCTGACCCAGGGGGGGTATAGGCGATAAGTGGAACTACAGGGGAGTGGGGGTGTGGACTTGACAAGAGGGCGACATGTATGGCAGGATGGTTTAATTGAAACAACTATACCTGGAACTCTCCCCCCCCCCCCATCATATATCCTTCAGAAATGCTGGGGGGTTGCAAGTTACTGTGGGTGTTGTTGATCTGGGCATGCCACATCCATACCATTCAATCCTGCGCATGATTTAGTGTTTACGAAATAAATACCACATCATGCTAATTTATTACAATTTTTTCAACAACCATATTAATGTATGGTTGATATTGGAAACATGATATAATATAATAAAAATACTAAAGCGAAATTTAGACTAGCACACTTATAAAATAAAACCTTTTGAAAATATTTATAAAAAATATTTTTCTTTTCTTTTTCTACTCTCTAGACCTAAGATTTTATTTTTGTTTCTTTTTCGTTTACTTTTCTATTTTTCTTTCTATTTCCAATGCCTATAATTTTTTCATTTTTTCCTTGTCTTTTTATTTTTTGAAATAATTATGCCTAACATTTTTATTTTTATTTGTCTAGTACAATATATAACTTATCAAAACCATATATTTTACAACATTTCCCACATAAGTAAATTCGGCATGGTGAGAATCAAGAAAGGAATTCCTAGGAAAAAGAACACAACATGATAGGAGATTGATTTCTATCCCTTGTGATCTAGCCCCCCTCCCTCCCCATTCAATGGTTCTCCATATTTTTATGGAAACATAACCTGTTGAAACTCCAAGAACAAGGTAGAAAAAAAAATTCCAGTGATGAGAGTTCCTCGAGATGCTGGAGACATGAAACCAAGGGTAACAAAAAAAATAGTCACTATCATCATACCCAATATCTGCGCTCCATCACGCACCTTAATGAAGAGAAAAATTGAGTGATCAGGGGACCAAAAAACATCACCCATAATAAGTTTCCATCCTAAGAATTATTCTTTCATGTGAATTTCCTTTCACAGTTCCTCATAATAGGTTAGATCACGTCTTAGAGTTCAAAGGAATATCACAAGCACAACACCATCAAGGAAATAAATTACCATGAGTGAGTTGAGAATTGAATACGAGTGCATCTGAGATCATTCCATATTGAAGTAGGAGTCCCATCTTGATGTTCATTTGATATCAATCTCTATAAACAAAATTTCATAAGAGAAATAAATTGGATGACCTTTCTCTACAACTTGATAAGGTCCTCGGCTATATGGGATACAATCAATTGTAGTAGGATGCTTTCCATACATTTTAAGATTTTAATATGCCTTTATATTGTGTGCTAGTAACTATAGGGTACAACCTCAAACCCCACAACCATGAATCTAGGGTTCATGCTACAATATTTTTTTTCGACTGACATTGTATCAATGTCATCTCCTATCCCAATGACCTTAGAAACATTATCACAATCATACTTGTGCACTAGAATAGTGAATTCCAGGCAGTTGAAAACATAATGTGTTTTATCAACACAAAAGCATGTTAGAAAATTGGGCCACTGAAGGCTAAAATTATTCCACTTTGGGTACTGAATGGCATGAAGGTTGTTGAGCATCTAATTCACCTGGAGATCGATCTTATGCTTCAACACCTTTGACTTCTCTGCCCAAATATTTTATGGCATGTCCTTCACACGATATAAGGGTTTGTTGAAGGGCAGTCTGTAATATATGTAGGGAAGCTCTGTCTCGACTTAGGTAAGCAATATGGGTGATGAGCTCTAGATCTTATCTCCAATGAGGAGCTCCACAATATTTTCTTCCATTTATTTCACACAATATAAAGGTTTGTAGAAGGGAAGGTTATAATAATTGTAGGGAAGCATTGCCTCAACTAAGGTAAGGGCCTCAAGATATGAGTGGTGAGCTCTTGATCCTGTCTCTCATGAGGAGATCCAAAATATTTTATTCCATGTACTTTTCACCATATAATGGTTTAAATAAGGACAGGATGTAATAGATATAGGGAATATTTATCTCAATCGAGGTAATGGAATTGACCTTCACCCATAAATATGATCCATGGGGATATGATTTGAGATAACTTCTAGGAATATAGAACACATTTGTGGTGTGTGTGTGTTTCCCAACATAATTAAAACCCACATCTCAAACCGAGGCCATACTCCCACGCCTATATCCATCTCTCCTATTTCTAAAACTTTTTTATTGTTAATGGGTTTATTGTTCGAATAGAGATCAATAACACAAAAACCCAAATCTACATAGACGCGCATGACTCTTTACAAACCTTTATCAAATCTTCTTATTTATGATTCTTCTCACATTGGTTAGATAATGAGGTCCTCCATTCCGAGGAAATTTCTTTTACACTTCTATACTTTATCATAAAATGCCTCTTGACTGCAAACCAGCTGTAGCAGTAGCCAAACTTATGTTTTCCAAAGGTTATGAATATGATTTTTCAGTCATACTTAGGGAAATAAAATCTCTTACCTTAGAAGACGTGAAAAATAATGTTATAGAAGTCAAAGCCAATATGTCAACATTAGATAAACTTAAAGTTATGGCTTAAAAATAATAAAGGAAAATTAAAGCTAAAGATGAGGGCTCCTCCTCACCAAAGTCTAAAAATTAAGATCAAAAGATTGATGAAATAACATCATTACTTAGAAACCTTTCAAATAGGATATCTAAGGTAGAAACTTTGCCTAGAACACTTCCAAAAATTGTTGTTAGACACCAAACTCAATATAGGAGAGCACCAGAACCCAAAATTCTTCAAAGGCCAAATACTTATAAGAAAATGCAACCTCCTTTGTCGATTGATGATCAACAACGTGAATATACTACCCTTATGATCACCGAGGATATCAATAATCTTGATAATTCATATGTTCAAATTTCCATGATCTCTCTCCATTTCAATAAATCTTCTTAGGAAGGTCTAGAAAATTCAAAAGTTTCTAAATATCAAGCCTTTTCTAAATTTTTAATTGCAAAATTGAAGAGAAGATATGATTTAAGACCATGGTCAGGGCATAGTAGGCCTCATAAAAATCACATTGTAAATGAACCACAAATCAAATCTTCTGAAACTCAAACAACAACAGGTCTACCATTAAATCAGTCAATTTAAACAAATTCAATTGATAAAAATGTTCTAACCATCTTCAATGTTGAAATAGAATTATAAAGAGTTAAAATTCTCATTCCATTGCGTGAAATTTCAAATAACCCAAGCTATAAAAAATATCTTTCCAAATGGATTCACAATTCAAGTGTCGACACTAAAGGAGATGTAATAAGCCTACAAGATGAAAAAATTTCAGTAATATTTGGTCCCAACTCAGATATGATTGATTAAAATGTACCGCATTTCTATGTTACCTTGAATGTTTATGATTTTTTTTTATACAATTGCATGTTAGATTCTGGAGCTTCTCATAATATGATGCCAAAAGATATTATGGATCAAATTAATTTGGAAATCACCCAATCTTATCATGATTTATATACTTTTGATTCCAAGAAATTACCATGTCTTGGACTTATAAAATAGCTAGTGGTAACTTTAACTCAAATACCAGTGAAGAGTGTCGTATTAGACATTGTGGTCAGTGATTGTTAGTATGAATGTTTCGTCGTAAAATATCACTTTAGCTACGCATAACAAATAGCCCTAACATCGATTATGGCTGCAAAATATCTTTAACTTTGCCGCACAAATTCAAATCTAAGCACAAAAAGACATTAAACATATAAAAAGTAATATGGCTCCATACATCCAATAGACAAGACAAGAACAAAGTGTTTAAAAGAATGATTTATATTATATTAAAGAATGGGTCACCTGAGAGGAAAACAAGAAAGGTGTTCTTCGGTTCTCCTCAATGGGATGGGTTCTTGAAAGTCCTCAGCGTTTCAGATCTAATTCCTCTCTCTTATTGTTGTAGAAAACCCTGACAAACATAGAACTCAATGGGAGATCATAAAGCAAAAATGAAAAATGGTGACCAAGAATAGATCTAGTGTGATCTAATTCAACGAAGGTGACTAATGAATGGGGAAAACCCTTCTATTTATAACAAAATATTGGGGTGTTCTAGAACTCGGTGCACGAATAAAATATTATTAATCAAATTCTAGAATCACCCTTTAGGAATATTTTATTATATTTGTTGGAGGGAAAAGGTCTTTTGACTTGGGTCAATTCCTTTATTTATAAACAATAACTAAATAAATGATTTATTTAATTATTAAAAATGATTTAGTCAAATTTAACTAGGAATATTATTTAAATAATGATTTGAATAACTTATTCCTAGGAAATACTTAAATAAATAATGATTTATTTAATTAATTTCCTTGTTTTGGGTTAAATATGACCAGGAAATATAGATAAATGTTATTTTATATGGTGAAAGAAATTTTACTTAGAGTAAAATTGGTCTTACATGGTGTACTTGGGTTCATCTAATGATAATGAATTAGATGACCAAAAAAATGGTGTAACAGTGATATTCCCCCTACGTTTGGAATTTTGTTATCAAGGCAATGTTGTGCCAAACTAGGAGGAAGCCTTCAAATGGACATGTCTTATGCTACCATTCCTGTATATAGGGGTGAATATCTTAGCTTATACAAAGTGGTGAGATTCATGAATACTGTCTGTAAATCAGATCAAGCTAGAAATCATCCTATTTATGCAGTAGATGAAGATTTTGGTTTCTTTTAATTATGAACAAATAACATTCAAAACACTCAGCTTAGCATTGAGGAAAATATGGAAAAACCAAAGGCGATTATCAATGATATTTGGAAGTTATATTTTCATGGATCTTGTTCAAAGGAAGGAGCTGAAGCCTTTCTTCTAGGATTCGAGTTAGCCAAAAGTCTTAAAGTGAAAAATTTAAGTGTATTTGGTGACTTAAAACTCATTGTCAAACAAGTTAGGAATATTTTTTTAAAAAATCATTCTTAAATAAATGATGTCCTAGATTCAGTGGAAAACCTATTTCAAGCATTTAACATCACTACTATTCCAAGGATTGAGAATATTCAGGAAGATTCCTTAGTTTTTTCATCTAGTTCATTAAATATTCGTCATCAAATTCTCTTACAATATAAAATTCAAGTCAAATAGAGGCCTTCAATTCCTAATAATCTTAAACATTGGAAAATATATGAGGATGATTAACAATTGAAGTCAATTATACAAGTGCTTAATGAATTTTTAGCCTTACAAATTTAGGAAGAGTAGATGGATATCAATGAACTAAATAACAAAAATTAAACTCTTGAATTAAAGTAAAAAATTTTTGATCATAACATCATTCAACTATCTAAGAATTTCATTCCTAAAGACTTGGTTCCTCTTGAAAATACATTTCATGAAAATGATGTTCCTAGCAATCCATTATCAAATTCACCAAAAGAAGATATAGAAGAATGTAATATTGGAACGCAAGAAGAAATAGAGAATATTAAGATCTCCACATATTTACCTAAGGAAGTGAAAAATGAATATTTATATCTCCTTAAATCATATAAATATGTTTTTTCTTGGGCTTATAGTGAGTTAAAAACATATGATACAACACTCGTTGAACATAAAATCCATTTGAAACCTGAAGCATAACCTTTGAAGAAAAAGCTAAGGAGAATTAATCCAACTCTGCTTCCTACCATTGAAAAGGAATTTAAAAAAATACTTGATGCCCAGATCATATTTCCATTAAGGTATTCATATTAGGTAGAAAATTTACTTCCTGTTAGAAATAAAAATGGTGAAATCAGACTATGCATAGATTTCAGGAACTTAAATAAATCATCTTTAAAATATAATTATATATTACCCAAGATGGATCAATTGCGTCAAAAATTTCTAGGTGCTAATATAATTTCTATGTTATATGGTTTCTCTGGATACAACTAGATAATGGTGAGGCTAGAGGATAGAGAAAAGAAAACAT
The DNA here is from genome assembly GCA_034641835.2 of Pinus albicaulis. Lineage (NCBI taxonomy): Eukaryota > Viridiplantae > Streptophyta > Pinopsida > Pinales > Pinaceae > Pinus > Pinus albicaulis. Next base: position 862,018,985 of record CM076578.1, read on the forward strand.
TCACAACTCCTTCGGGTACATTTATGTATGCCAATATTCCTTTTGGATTAACTAATGCTAGAGCTAAATTTAAAAGTGCTATGGACATAGCATTTGTGGGTAAGACAAATAAATTTGTTGTTATTTATCTTGATGATCTCATTGTATTTTCTAATTCTGATCAAAAACATTTAAATCACTTAAAGAAGGTTTTTGACAGGTGTAGGAAGTTTGGCATATCACTCAATCACAATAATTCCTGGTTTGTAATCAAAGAAGAAAAAATTCTATGACATATTATTTATAAGGAAGAAATGTTCATTGATCCCAAAATAATTTCAGCTATTCAAACACTTTCATTACCAAAGAAAAAAAAGGAAATCTAGGCTTTTATTGGAAAGATTAATTTTATAAGAAGACCCATACCTAAATACACTGAATTAGTTAAGGATATCACTAATATGTTGAGGAAATATCATGAGGTTCAATGGATAGTTCCAACCGAATTTGATTTTAACCATATTAAAAAGGCCATTTCTGAAGCCCCAACATTAGGCTGTCCCAACTATTCTCAACCATTTAGCGTTTTTTCTTTTGCCTCTGAAAGGACCTTAGTTGTTGTTCTGTTAAAAAGAATGAGGATGGACATGATCAACCTATTACCTTTTTCATTAAGGTCATGAGATATATTGAACTCAAATATGATATTATTGAAAAGGAGGCCTACTCCCTAGTTCAAGCTTTAAAAACTTTTAGAGTCTATGTTCTTCATTCCTCCATTACTGCTTATGTTCTCAATAGTGTTGTTAAAACTGTGTTAACTCATCCTGATACTGATGGGAGAAGAGGAAGATGGATTACCAAGATATACTAGAGTTTGATCTAAATATAAAAACTACAAAGTTAGTAAAATCTTAGGGTTTAGCCAAACTCTTAGTTGAATCAAATTGTAAATTTTTGGGAATAAATTTTGTTTTGGAAATATCAGCAAAGAATAATCTACAAGAACCATCTGAAATAGGATCAAAGGAGAATCCACAAGAACCTTCTTGAATTTAAAAAGAGAAGAATCCACAAGAACGTTCATATTCAACACAATGGAATCCTATTGACATTGATAAAAAATTCTTACTGTCAGAATGGTATTCTGATATTGTAAATTTTCTAACAAACTTTTAGTGTCCATCTGAATTTTCAAAGAATCAATGTAAGACACTAAAGCTAAAGGCCATAAATCTGTATTGGAAATATCCACTCAACATATTTTTTCTTTTCTTGACAGAAAGTGAGATTGAAGGGATTATTGATCAATTTCATGTAGGTATTTCTAGAGGGCACTATGCCTAGAGAGCTACAATTGTATAAAATGTTGATGAGAACTTTTCTAATCCTATGTATTTTTATCGCAAGTTCGATGTTTCGGGTGAACACTTCACCCATCCTTAGGAGCAATAATCTTGATATATGGTAGGAAGAGAATGGACTACTTTATATATATAAGAGGAGAGAACTAGCCATTAGCTAGAGGGAAATTAAGGGGTGACGATAAATTGGATAGGTCAAAGGATCAAAATTAAAATAAAATTAATAAATCAAAATAGTCATTAAAGAAATAAATTATTTAACGAGAAGGAAAAATTTTGAATAGGTCAAAGGATCAAATTTAAGATAATAATAATTAATAAATGAAAATAGTCAATAGAGAAATAAACTAGTTAAAGGATTAAAAAAAAAATTATCAAATAAAATTAAATATGTTGGATAAATAAGTTAATGATAAGGAGATATATTTAATTAAATTAAAATTTGATTTAATAAGATTAAGTTAGATAAACAATTAATTAAATTAATTTAAATGAAATATAAATTTTGATTTAATAAAATTATGTTAGATAAACATCAACTAAATTAAATTAAATTAAATATAAATATAAAATAGATAAACCATGAAAATAATTAAAATAAATGAAATATAAATTTAAATTGAATTAAAATGAATTTAAAAATTATATTAATTTAAACTAAATTAAAGAATTAAAATGAATGAATAAGAAATTAAGGAATTAGGAATTTAGCTGAGGATAACGATATTTCATTTGATCCTCTCCTTTCATTGGATGCTAGAAGGGAATATAAAGGGAAGATAAAGGAACACGTGATTGTCAAAATTTCCATGTTTTCCTTTATCTTCCCTTTGAATTATATAGCATTAGTCTGCATGTTTTCTAAGGAAATAGATGTTCTTTCCCTAATCATGACTGCAAAATCATCTTCAAAAGATTTGCAAAACCTAACTTTGGCTGTTGCTACTAGTGGTTTGTAGTAAGGAGGCATTTTATGATAAATTTAATTGAACCTCTTTATGAAATCAGACACTAGTTCACCATGGTTTCTTTTTAGTTCTTGAAATTCTCTAATAAAATACACAAGATCCTTTTTAACCCCTCATTGGTTTTTAAATATGGTGGTTAATCCATTCCAAGACTAGATAGAATTTTCTGCTAGTTGTCTAAAATAAAATCCAAACAGTTCCTTCTATAGTTTGAACAAACAATCTCATAAACATTTTCATGTTAAATGTTCATGTTATCAGGAAAGTCTGAGAAAGTTGTTAAATGGTGTTCAGTAGACAAACCTGTTTTTCCATTAAACCTGGCTAGGTTCTTTAAATACCTATCAAGAAAGTTGTTGAGTATATTAGGAAGTTGTAAAGAAACATATATAGCTTTAAATACAAGCTAAAAAGTAGCCATATTTGGAGATGATCATGAAGATGAATCAGAGGAAGATGTGGTAGAAGATGATGAGAATGTAGGTGAAGATGGAGGTGTAAAGGTTTTTGGGGGATAAAATGAGGGTAGTGGTGTTCTTAAATATTTTCAAAGGTGTTTGAATGAATAAATTTTTAATATTTATTTCAATTTCTTCTTTAGTTTCAATCAAATGGTTTCAATATAAAGAAAAAATTTCCTCAAGTTGGGAAAAATTATATGGAAAGGTATAATGGGTTGGAGAGATAAAATCAGTAGGTTTTAACTTAGGTAAATGTACATCCAATTCTCATTCTGATTTAGGTGATTCTAGAGGTACTTTAGGTATCTAATATGATTCCAATGAATGGACTAAAACAACTAATAAGATCAACTCCTTTAGATAAGAGTTCTAATATCCTTGGTGGTAAATCATCCATATATAGAGGAAAAGGATCAAACCTAAAAGGTTCAGGGACTGAAATATCCTCAGGTTGAAGTGGTACAGAAGAAGAGGAAGAAACTTCAAGACTTATTCTTAAAGGGACTATTATTACCAGTCTCTCTGGATCTGATAAAGGAGAAACAATTTCAGAATCAGAGTGAGATCTGGTATGCCTTGAAGGACCCAGTTTGGGTTCCATGAAGTCGCCAAGTGAAATATTTTATCCTACTAGTCCTTTACTCATCTTAAAGGAAAATTTATATCTTTTTCCCACGGAAAAAGAAAAATCATTCTTTGGATCCCTATAAATGTCACCAATCTGATTTTTTCCTCAGAGATAATTATAGATTAATTAATTATTGTAGAACATCTAAAACATTTTGTTGTTTAAGGGATTTTTTTAGATGACCAATGTTATGAGAGAATTGCAAGTAGTTCATTAAAATTTAATAATACTAAACATTTAGAAAGGGTTGTTCTTTTAGTTCTAAACAATAATTTGATTTAAATATATGAAAGCCAAAAAATGTAAGAAGTTGTGATGTACTAAATATCCAAATTGAATTTTTAGTTTATCACAAGAAATAAAGTTGATAAACAATGTCTACAACTCAACAATATACATTTAACCTTAGGAATATGACTGATAATTTAAAAATGTAGAGGGACTTATACAAACAAATAGTCCAATAAACCAATCTCTAAAATAGATGATAACTCCAGAGGAGATTTAAGATAGACTGATATTTAGTTTTCTCTTACCCAAATATCTTCATAAAACTTAAATACATGTGGAAAAACAAAATGAAATGTAAACTAGAAAAACTCACAAGGAGACAAGTTGTTTGAAGCAAATCCAAAATTCTGTCATTAATATGGAGTGATCTCATTTCAATACAATTCTACTTTACAAGAGCTCATCCAAGGGTTCAACCCCTTACAATTTGTTTTGTGAAAGTATTTATACAATTTTCTTCAAAAGATCTAGACTCAAATATCTAGATACTTTTGGAAATATTCAAAAATGTATATGAAAAAAAAAGAAAAGTTATAGCAATATGAAACTAAATGAGTTGCTGAATCTAAAATAAATTATTTCTAGCGATGAATATATCTAGAAACTAGGAGTCTTTATTTTTGAATCTGTCCTCGATAAATGTTGACTGTCCATTGTAATAATCCACATGGTTTTTTCCATTTATCCTGATCTAGCAATGAAAAATTATTCAACTTTAGATAGATTTCATATACCTGAGTGTATCTTTCGGAAGTGAGTTTGGAAAAAAACAAATGAGGTACTTCATCTCCGACTGAAAATCCAAGCTGAGTCCTCCCAAAAATTATTTTCTTGTAATGATCCCTGTAACTATTGCAAATTTTGACTTGTCCCATTGATAGCTAAATCATTCATGGCTTTAGTCAAATCTGTTGCTGTAGTGGTAGATTGTGAAAATACTATTGAAGTTGATGTTGAAGTTGTTACTGAAGTGGATGCCTCCCCCGTTGATGTACCTGTTGTTGGAATAATATACAATGGAATGGCTTGTAATAGAACAGTGTGGAAACTTCTCCTGAGTTTGTTAAAACCTTTGAACAACTGATAAAACTTTGATGTAGTGGAATAGTGCAAAAAATTTGATTTGTGTTGGAATTAGAGATTTAAAAAAAAAATTGGTGAACTTTACTTGGCGCGGGAAAAAATTTAATATTATGACGTTACAATGGAGCAGATAGTTATAACAATAATGTTATAATGCGTAAATGAAGGAAATATGGTGAGTATTGATTTGAGAGGTGGGATGACACGGAGGCTCACAAGATAATGGCAGGAAATGGCATAATGATCAATGGATGATAAGAGTTTTTTTGGAGCCAACTCAGTGGGGGGTATAGTTGGTAAGTGGAATTAGGGGGGGGGGTGGTGTGGACTTGTGAAGAAGGCGACACATATGGCGAGGTGGTTTAATTGAAACAACTGTACCTGCCCCCCCTGATCAAATATCATTCAGAAGTTCTGGTAGGGTGTGGGTTAGTGTGGGTGTCACTGATCCAAGCATGTCACATCTTGAGAATTCAATCATGCACATGATTTATTGTATATGATAGAAATATCACACCGTACTAATTTATTAAAATTTTTCAATTAACCATATTAATGTATGGTTAATATTTAAAACATGATATAATATAATAAAAATCCTAAAGCGGCATTTAGAATAGCGCGCCTATAGAATAAAACCTTTTGAAAATATTTATATCAAATATTTTTCTTTTCTTTTTCTACTCTCTATGCCTAACATTTTATTTTTGTTTCTTTTTCTTTCTATTTCCAATGCCTAACATTTTTTCAGTTTTTCCTTTTTGTTTTATTTTTTTCTTTTTTGAAATAATTATGCCCAAATTTTTAATTTTTGTTCTTTTAATACAATATCTAACTTATCAAAACTAGATATGTTACAACATTCCCCACAGAGGGAAATTAAGTGTTGTGAAAATCAGCAAAGGGATTCTTAGGAAAAAGAACACAACATGCCTTAGATTTTTTTATAGCCCTTGTGATCCTCTCCCCCCATTTAATGGTTCTACAAATTATGATGGCAACATAACCTATTGTAACTCCAAGAACAAGGTATTGAAAAAACATTCCAGTGATGAGAGTTCCTCAAGATGATGGAGACATGAAACCAAGTGTAGCAAACAAAATAGTCACTACCATCATACCCAATATCTACACTCCATCACCCACCTTAATGAAGAGAAGCTTTGAGTGATCAAGGGACAATAAAATATCACCCACAACAAGTTTCCACTCTAATAATTATTTGTTCATTTGAGTTTTCTTTGACGGTTCCTCATAACAGGCCAGATCACATCTTAGAGTTCAAAGGAATATCACAAGCACAACACCATCAAGGAATGGTATGACCATGAGTGAGTTGAGAATTTAATATGAGTTCACCTAGGCTCCTTCTATATTCATGTAGGAATCCCATCTTAATGCCCATTTGATATCACTCTCCATAAGGGAAATTTGGAAAGAGAAATAAATTGGATGCCCTTTCTTTACAACTTAATAAGGTCCTCGGATAGATGGCATACCGTTAATTGTAGAATCATAATTTCCATACATTTTAAGATTTTAAGATGCCTTTATATTGTGCTAGTTACCTCAAGGAACAACCTCAAACCCCACAACCATGAATCCAAGGGTCATGCTACGATATTTTTTTGTCAACTGACATTGTATCAATGCTATCTTCTATCCCAACGACCTTAGAAACATTGTCACAATCATACTTGTGCACTATAACAGTGAATTTCAGGTGGTTGAAAAATGATATGTTCTATCAACACAAAATACTGCTAGAAAACTGGTCTACATAAGGCTAAAATTATCCTACTTTCTCTACTGAATGGCATGAAGTTTGATGAGCATCAATTTCACCTGGAGGTTGATCTTATGTTTCAACACCTTCGATTTCTCTGCCCAAATATTTTATGCCATGTTCTTCACACAATCTAAGGGTTTGTTGAAAGGAAATCTGTGATATTTGTAGGGAAGCTTTGTCTCCACTTAGGTAAGGGAATTGACCTTTACCCATAAATATGAGCCCTGGGGATATGATTGGTGAGCTCTATATCCTATCTCCCATGAGGAGCTACACAATATTTTCTTCCATTTCCTTCACAAAATATAAGGGTTTGAAGAAGGGAAGGTTATAATAAATTTAGGGAAGAATTGTCTCAACTAAGGCGAGGGCCTCAAGATATGAGTGGTGAGCTCTTGATCCTATCCTCTGTCAGGATCTCCCAATTATTTTCTTCCATGTACTTTTCACTATATAATGGTTTACAGAAGGGAAGGATGTAACAACTATAGGGAATATTTTTCTCGATCAAGGTAAGGGAATTGACCTTCACGGATAAATATGAGCCATGGGGATATGAGTGGAGATAAATTCCAAGAAGATAGAACACATGTGTGTTGTGTGTGCTCCCCAACATAATCAAAACCCACCTCTAAAACCCCGACCATGCTCCCACGCCTATATCCATCTCTCCTCATTCTAAAACCTTTTGATTTTTAATGGGTTTATTGTTTGAATAGAGATCCAGAACACAAAAACTCAAACCAGCACATATGTGCATAACTCTTTACAAACCTTTATCAATTATTCTTATCTGGGATTCTTCTCAGCATGGTTAGATAATGACTTCCTCGATGCCTAGAAAATTGCTTCTACACTTCCCTTTGAGCTTGCCGAAATCCATATTTTGCAAAGTGTATTTGTAATCTAATTTTTTAGTTATTTTATAGATTATATATTTTAAAAAAATTATGCCACTATGTTTAGATCATTTTTTAAGAATCAATTCCTATATATGAAATTTCAAACACTGCCATAACTCCTCAGATAATTCTTTAACATGTGCTAGTTCAATGTCAAAGAACCTACCTTATAAGTAGGATGTTGGTGGTTCAATTCCATTGTTTCATAACATGAATTAGTTAAATGATTTTTGTACTGATTTATTTCAATGGTGAGATATTTTTCTGAATTCATTGTTTTATGTTGTCTCCAAGAAGAAAAAAGTGGTTATATTGTCCTTAAATATAATTTTTTATTTTCTATGAAGAGACAATAGTTAGGATTAAAGACATATTTTCCCTATAAAGATAATATGTCATTAGTTCCAATTATTGTCTTTCGAGAGACAAAAACAAAATTGTCTCGTAAAAGGCAATAATGCTTGTGTTATAAATTTGTCTTTATAGAGACAATTTTTAAGACAATAATTTGAGACACTCACTTAAAGACAATACACAAATTTTTTTGTCTCAAGTTAGGAAAATTTACCTAAAAAATGTCTTAAATATTGTCTTAAAACCCCCTTATGTGTTGTAGTGAAGGTAATCTATTCTCTGGTATTCGTTGCATATCAAAGAGAATGATAGCAACTAGTTCTATAATCAATACGTTTGGGAAGTGCATAGGTTAAAAGATTACAACGCAAGAAAACATCGATCGAATTCAAGATCGATGCTATCATTAGCCTAGAGTTTTTGGGAGTCATCTCTATGGGTGCTTAAGGCATAAAAAAACATATCGTCTAAGTAACCAAATGTGTTCCCAACCGAAGGTAATTCAAGTTTGGATAGTTAAACCCAATCTCCACTAGGTTAGTCGTGACTAACACGAAGTCGGTGTGGTTAGGTTATGCTGGAATTAGGATTGCATGGAGGGAATTGCAGGAAGGATAATCTCCAACCTCTGACATGAAGTCAAGATCTAACCTCAACTAGCTCTGAAGTGGACCCCAAGCATGACATATACATCTATATAATTTTTTTGGGGGGTTATGTTTTTTCTTACGAGGTAAATGGGCTTTGAATTATTATGAGATAAAAAGGATATGGGGATCTTGTTTAATTGGAGATTGCACCATATTTTTAATAATATATTGTGGAGGTGTGAAGCTCGCAAATACAAAAGAGAAGATGGAGAGAAAAAGACTCCAGAGGTAACCAATTCCTAATTGATTCTCACAACATTTGAATATTTGATTCTCAAAACAATTTCTAATGAGGTAACCAAGTACAAACTCCACTAAGTTAGAGAGAAACATGGTTGTTCTCATACAAACATTCCATTGAAATGGTATATCCAACATACATAAAATGAATGGAAAGAAATGATTGCACTATAATTAGGAAGTAGCGAAATATTGGAAGATAGTAAGAAATAAACCATTCTGAACGTGGTTGAACTATGAAGTAGAGGATACTACAAATATAAAAAAATAGATAAACATTTACAACCACCTTATAAAATATTTAGATACGAATTGGTAAAACCTATAATAATGGATTTAAACAAAATAATTTACCATCAACCAATAGTTAAATAGTGAGACCTATAGACACTGAAAAAATATGAAGTATGACAAACTCATGTAGAAAACATATTACATGACAAAGCTTCCCCTTTCTTTTTTTCTTAACTCAAAAGCTAAAGGTTGATGAAAGAGAGTCAATAATATCATATAATTTTTTGGTTTTTACCATGTAAAAAAATTACGTGCAAACAAATTATTAACAAATAAAATATAAAATGGCGAGAACATAAAACATAAAACAAATATACACAGATATTTTCCCCTGGATACAAAAACTGGGACTACCAAATTTATTTTTCTTTATTTTCCTTTCAATGTTACAATACATATATATGCATACTGAAGCATTCATAAACTTCAATCCATTAATTTTGGATTAGAACATAACTGTAGTTCCCTTGATCAAATCTACAAAATACCATGGGAAGAAAATCATCGTGCCAAAATCCATGTGTAAACCCATGCACAAAACCATATGTAGGTCCACCCACCTATTATAGTGTCCAAAAATATTTCCTAGGGCACTCCACTACACCCCATGCATGGGGGTTACCACTCCCCTACAAAACCCTTGAAGGGGGGAGGGGACTATGTGCCCCCCTGTGACCCCCCTGTTGTGGCTACCACAATGAAAAAAGGGTTCTATCACCCCCCGTTCCCTCGCGTGTGCGAATAGTCATGGAAATAATATAAAAAAACCAAACATTATCCCACTTGTTGTTTTATTTTCCACACAGGGGTCATAACAAAGCTTAGTCATTGGTCTAACCTTGAAATTCCCATTATTTCTTTGCACCAAGAAAACTTATAAGTGCTCACATATTTTTAAATTCATACGCAACATTCTTCAAATTGTCCACCTTTACCAGCAACACCTTTTTTTCCTCAATCGTATCCCTCACAAAGTGATACTAAAAATCAATCTGCATTTTCTTTGAATGATAAGTGTTATACAACATTTTGTCACCATCCCTGCAATCCCTCTTCCGGCATATTGGAGGATCATTCCTGTGACTTGTGAACAATTTCATACTCTACAAACACCTTCTTTGCATCCTTCTGCATAAGGACATCATTTATCTTGTTGGACATTTCCTCAAAAAGCACAGAAAACCTATGTTTTGGCCTTGATGTAGATAGCCAGTTCATCCCTTGCGCCGATGTGGAATATTTTCACTAGAACCTACGCCACCTGGTGCTCTATCTTAGTGCAGCCCCTGCACAAAGCTATTTTAGGAATATTTTTTAAAAATTAGAAGCGGAAGTTTCCTTCTAACTACCTCAGGGATGAGTCACTAAAAGTGGTTAAGTTGGTGAGCCACGGATCTCTCTCTTTAGGTAGTGGTTTTTACCTCCCATGGAAAACTCCTTTCATATAGGACTCACTTCCATGATTATAGGGATCCTAACCTTTCCCTCTCCCTCTGTATAAATAGACCTTCTCCCTTTATAAAAGCTAGCTGAACATATAGCCAAGGAGCTGAACTTGGAGAAGAATACTATAGATGAGTAATTGCTATTGAGAAGGTAGAACCAAGGAGAATTCTGTAGAGAGAGTCCCATCCGAATTCTCGATGATTCTTTGTGAGACGCACTCCAGTTGAATCCTGCTGGAGGATATCGCAACGTCGAAGCTTGGTTGTACTCTTCCTTTCATTTATTAATATACTCGACTATGGTGTTGGTTCCATCATTTTGTTATGTTGTTTATGTAATGAAATTTATTTAGTCCTCTTTGACTGACTGATAGTTACGAATGTGAATTAGTATGTTGTATATTTTCGTTGTTTCTTGTGTATGTGCAGGTGTCTGATCGTGAAAGTAGGCGAATCATGATCTGTCAAACCAGGAGAAAGGAACGAGCCACTCTTTCTGATGACAACAACAGCATAGGACCTTTGGTAAGTCATCTATCAAATCTCCATCCATTCGTTAACTAGGAATCAATATTATAGCGTGTCTTTTTTGTGGCTAGACCCACTCTAGGGCTAGTGGGATCGCCTATGTCCACAGAGGGGATTTACCTCTCCATCAATAAGAAGGGTTCTGTGCCAACAAAATTTCACTTTGGAAATCACAGTCTATCCTTATAGCTTGTTGTATCAACCCAATACTTGAACGCAATATCTGCAACCAAACTTCTTCCTTTCTTACATGAGTGACTGCTATGTATTCAGCATTTGTAGTTGAAAGAGCCACTAAAAGTTTCCTTTTTCTCATTCAACGAACTCCTCCTCCAAATAGGTTAAACACATACCCACTTGTAGATCTTCTCTGATATAGATCTATAGCCCAGTCTGCACTAATAAAGCCATGGATGTCCAAAAATGTGTCATATCTTAGTCTTCCTTGGTAGCACATACCATAATTACTAGTGCCACACAAATTGCTAAAAACACACTTCACTGTTGTCCAATGATCCTTCCCTGGTTTTAACAGAAACCTGCTCAATACTTCCACTTCATGTGTAATGTGTGGTCTAGTACAAACCATTTCATACATCAGGCTACTGACTGCACTTGCATATGGAACATGAGACATGTTTTATTCCTCTTCTTATGCCTTTGGGCACAGTTCAACAGATAACATTACACCTATAGGAATAGGAACCTTCACCAGTTTATTATCCTAGATATTAAACCTATATAGTATTATCTCGACATACTTCCTCTAGTTTAACCATAGCTTCCTCTTTTCATGATCTCATTTAATTTCCATGCCCAATATATAGTTTGTAGCACCAATATCCTTCATGTTAAACTTAGAGGACAATTGGGTCTTCAAATCTTGGATTATTTGTGATCTCCAATCAGAAACATATCATCCACATAGAATACCAAATAAATAACAAGGTCAAAAAGTAATTTAAAATACACATATTGATCTTCTTTTCTTTTGGTGAAGCTTAGTCCCCATATATAGGTATATATATATATATATATATATATATATATATATATATATATATATATATATATATATATATATATATATATATATATGTATCAAATTTTTGATACCACATCCTTGTTGAATAGTTTAATGCATACATAGACTTTTTTAATATGCATACCAGATATTTCTTACCTTTCACTATGAAGCATTCAGGTTGCTTCATGTAGATCTCTTCTTCTAGATCCTGTGAAGAAATGTGGTCTTCACATTGTTAGGTAAATTGACTTGGGGTTAGAGTTAAGGTTGACCAGGTTAAACAATCGGGTAGTTTTGGGGCACATGGTATTGTGCACCCATGGTTTTCGGCCCATTTTATTGCATGAAGGGAGGCCTGGAGGTGAGTGGTCAAGGCTCACATGGCCAGATTTTACATGGATTTGGCCAATTATTAATGAAATTTCATTGGATGGGTTTTCCTAGACTTCGGGTTTTTCCCAATTAAATATTGTGTGTTTATGTTTTATTATTTTTGTTGATTCCATTTATTAATTTCTGTAGGTAAATAAGTTAATTTTCTCCGATAAAGTGTTCTTCATAAATAAGTTAATGTTCTCCGGTAAATTTTTCTTCATTTGGTATTAGAGCCATATTTGGATTCAAAGGGATGGTTCTGTTACCAAGGGTTTTATTGGCGTGTGAATGGAGATATGATTTGTTGCTTCAAATCTAGATCTGGAATGTAAGGGTTTATAAGAGCTATGCTCGTAAGGCAAGCCTGCGCTGCAGAGATATGAGATATTAGAAAGGATTTCATGGTCATGGCCATAAGAAATTGACGAAGCATTCTAGAGGAAGATTGTGGAGGTAGTTTTGGCTTCAAATAAGGCAGTGACATGCCTAGCTGATGGATGCGATAGTGACTATGCTGTGGATGCTTGCTTAATTCAAAAATGCGGAAGGAATTATTGGTTGATGATGGTGGAGAATGTGGAAAATCTTGTGGTTGTGCAAGCCATGGATATCGCAGTGGCCTTTATGGGAAGTGATGTTGGAAAAAACTCTAAGGAAGTGGCATAACCTGCAACAGTTTGCAAAAGGTGATGGATGTGGTATTATATAGCAAGACCTAGCATCGAGGAGGGCCTTGGTCTTGTTGGTGGCTAAAACTGAAGCCGAGAACCAAAGGCTAAGACAAATAGGTAGTATAATATTATGCCTACGGCCACATTGAGAACATGGATGAGCAATGCTCTTGGCTTACCCAGAGTCTATGAAAGCCCCTGTCGCTTGGTGGGCTCAAGGATGTATATTCCAAATCCATTATGGTTCTCATGGATGCCAAAAATAATTCGAGTCTATAGGAAGAGGAAATTTTGAGAGCTTTGCAATGAAATGAGCATTGAAAGCATGGAACCAACAATATATAGCATTGAGAGAAAGGAACTAGTGAGTAGAACTTTTTTTTCTTCAAGAGCTCTTATGTTCATTGTGTATGAGATCGAGCAGCTCAAGCTACGAAGGAAAATGGAAGGTATCAAAGCATAACCGTGGGCATAAAATCATAGGTGTGGGAATTATAGCGTAGGCGTGGCATGAAAATGAAGGCACCGAGGATGGGATAAGCGTCGAGGAATAAAATGTTGTGTCTATGCAACTATGCAAAAGAAAGGTCAGAGATATGGAAATTATTCGCATTTATATAGATGACATGGTTAAATATGGCAATGAACATGGCAATGTGAGTCTAGGATGGGGAGATTATGGGTACTTTCACTTTAGGTGAGGTACAATGGAAGTAAGGAATCATATGAGAGCCCTACATGATGTACTCGAAAATAATCGTTGTAGTTATGAGGATTCTGCATGGCAAGTAGCTACAGAGGATGAGTTAAGAGATCGTAGCCATAGGGTCATGGTGGAGGCATGAGAAACACTCATCAAGGTGTGCATGCAACTGGTGGGCGTACTGGAGAGACACAGTGATGCCCTAATGTAATATGGTATTTGTAAGAAGTTTTCGACGAGGGTTGCAGAGTCACAAGTCCAAAATGGTGGTTGAGCCATATTTTGTGACTAGGCTCATAGTGTTTTCAAGCGTAAGATGAAACCATGGTTAGATACCATCCTATGCACTAATCATGGTTCAATGAGAAATGATGTTGGGTTTCCGATGCCAATATTTTGCGCATAGAATATGATAAATTTGGTTCATGTTTTTACAAGCCATGGTGCATTGGAATGGTGAATAAAGTAGTAAGGCAAGAGAATGGAAGTGAGAAGAAAAAAGGAATTAAAATAAAAATTATTAATATTATTATAATGGAGGAAAAAAAAATTTCATGTAAATGGGCATACTATTGTAAGACCTGGTAAGGCATGCGTACCCCTAGGTAATCACTGGTAAATTTTGGGTTAGACCTAGATGATAGGGGGATGTTGGGTTAACAGATACCCTAGGTAAAAACTTTGAGGGGGATAAGGGCCAGAGTGAGTAGGCCTAGGTTGACTCACTTGGCAAGGTTGGTTGGATTTATTCAAGGAACCCCAAGTCAAGTTTAAGGGGGGAATGTTACGTAAATCGACTTGGGGTTAAAGTCAAGGTTGACCAAGTTAAACAATCGGGAAGTTTTGGGGAACATGGTATTATATACCCACGGTTTTCGACCCATGGTATTTCATGTAATGGAACATATAAGAGGTTGGGAAGACTTCATTGTAAGGGAGGCCTTGAGGTGAGTGGTGAAGGATCACATGGCTAGATTGGCCATGGTTTTAGCCAATGATAAATGAAATTTCATTAGATGGGTTTTCCCCGGAGTTGGGGCTTTTCCCAGTTAAATATTGAGTGTTTATGTCTTATTATTGTTGCTAGTTGCACTTATTAATTTCTCTGGGTAAAGAGTTAATGTTCTCTGGTAAATGTTTCCTCATAAATAAATTAATGTTACCCAGTAATTTTTTCTTCACACATCCTCTTGTTCTACCTCAAAATCAAAAGCAACAACAACATACAAAAGTAATATAATATAACCTACCTTGGCATTAGAAGAAAAAATATCGCCAAAATCAATTCCTCGAACATGGGAATAACCTTTTGCTACCAACCAAGATTTCTATTTCTCCACCTTTCCTTATCCATTCATATTCTTCTTAAACAACCATTTTTTTCCAATGGGTTTGCTTCCGGTCGGCAACACCACCAGATCTCGTGCCTCATTGTTTTGCGGGGATTCCATTTCATCAACCACGACCTCCTTTCATAGTTTTCCATGCTATGAATCCACTTCCTCCTTGATACTTTTTGGATCATCATTAGTTATAGATAAAGTAAAATTTGAATAGAAATAATATGGACTATACCTTTCTGGTTTCATTCTTTCTCAAACTAATATTCTCAAAGATGGAGTTTGAGGATCTTCCTCTTATGATTCCTATTCTGCTATAGAGTCGGATTCTTCCTCCTTTAGCTCAAAATCTATCTTCTCGGGCTACTTCATATGATTTAATGCTTAATAACAGTGTTCATATCTGTAAGCACCACATCTCGACTCTATGCAACCTTCCTTATTTTTGGGATCCAAATCTTATAACCTTTTAAACCATCCTTATACCCAATAAAGATGTGCCTTTCATATTTAATATCCAACTTTGTTGTTTTCTCATTCGGAACATGTACATATGCATCATAGCCAAATACCCTTAGATGTGAGAGGAAGGGTTTCTTACAAGTCCATAACCCATGTGGAGTCTTATACTCCAATGTTGATGAAGGTGATATATTAACCAAGTAACATGCACTCTCCACCACCTCTACCCATAATTTTTGTCCTATTTTTTCACTACTGAGCATTCTTCTTTCCTTTTCCATCAACGCCCTATTCATTCTTTCCACAAATCTATTTTTTTGAGATGTGTATGGAGTAGTCTTCTATCATGCTATACCACACTTCTTACAAAAGTCTTCAAATTCCTTCTTACAGAACTTTCCACCATTATTTGTCCTCAACACCTTTATCTTCTTCTCTATCCGGTTTTCCACCAGAGCCTTAAATTATTTAAACATTTCAAATAATTCATATTTCTTCCTAAGGAAATATATCCATGTATTCCTTGAGAAGTGATATATAAATGATACATATTACACAGACTTACCCAATGATGGAACTGACATAGGTCCAAACACATCACTATGCACAAACTCTAATATATGTTTCACCCTTTTAGAACCACTATGGAAACTCACTCGATTTTTTTCCCATATACATAATGTTTAGATAAATCTAAATCTAGAGAGAAATTTTGCATACCTTCTACCATACCATTACCATGCAATATTTTAAGGCCCTTCTCTCCAATATGTCCAAGCCTTTGATGCCATAACATGGTCTTTTCTCGAGAGACCACTAAGTTTTCTGCTCCACTTTCACGAACCACATAACTGTTGCACCCATCAATAAAAATGCTACCTAGAATCTTCTACAGAGTTCTAATCCGATCTCCCGACATCAATAACAGTGCTCCCCAGACCATCTTGCAGGTATCCTTCTCGAACACTATTTTTACATGATGCATCATGCATATTGCTTATAGAAATTGTATTTCTGGCCAATGCAGAAATATGCAGAACACCAAGAAATTTTCTAATCCTTCCACCTTCCAACTTCAACTTGAATTTTCCACGTCTAATGATTTTGGTCTTCCTATCATCCCCTAAGAATACATCATGACCATAATATTTCTCATACTTGTAGAATCACTCTGTATGGGGAGTGAAGTGAAATGATGCATCTAAGTAAATCAACCATGCCTCATAAGATACAAGTGTACCTTAAGAAGAGGCCAAGTACGCATCCCCACCTTCATCTAAGGTGGCTTTTTCCTTTCTATAAGGAGCATCATTAAATCCATTTACTTTTTCAGGAGATTTAGATCTATAATTGATCTGAACTTATGCGGGAACTTAATAAAATACATAAATAGAAATAAACACAAATGTTCAGTAGAAATAAGACTTCATTTCATTAATATCACATAACTAAAATATTTCTACAAACATAATGGAAGTAAACTAGCTAGGGCCCTGGTAGCTTATCCCTGAGAAGAAAAGTGGTGGCTACAAGCCTATGAAATATGCTACCATTAGTATTGAAGGCCTATTTATTATTTATAAATAATGGAAAAAAATAAACATCCAAAAATCTAATCCTAGGAGATGAAACACCAAACTATGGGCCCTGTTGGGGTAAATTGCTACATCAATTTCCCAGGGTTGTAACTTTGGCATACGATCTCCATTTTACCCACATGATACCTCATTAGAAAGATATATCCGAGGACTAAAAATTATGAAAATGACTATAGATTCAATTATTCCCAATATCCAGAGGTGATTTTCCAAAAAAACTTCATTGAGAGCCTCAAAACAGCTCCGAAAGTTGAGGACCCAAAAAACAGCCAAAAATCGTAAATTGTGCTACCAAAATTGAAAGAAACAATGATGAGGGACCAAATGGAATAGGAAGGTGTTCAAAATTAACCACCTGGATCATTCCTCCCACCTTAGGAGGCAATGGTCCCCATTGTGTTGAGTTCCTCAATGATATTAGGAAACTTTTGCGGAACTTGGTCCGTGGTGAGCCACTTGCCTTGGTGAAGGAGTTGGTATAATTTAACAACTCGATATAGATAAATCCTATGCTAGCAGGTGTTGTTGATCTATGTGTCCATGATCCAATTAGTTGTGGGTTGTTCTATGCATTTTGGGTTTAAATATGTGTTACACAGTAATTTGTCACCGTCCTTACCATTCCCCATCCCGCACAATGGAGGACCCATTCTGTGACCTGTGAACATTGTCATGCCTTGAAATCATCATCAATGCATCCCTCTGAGCATGAGCTTTATTTTCCCTTGAGACATCTCCTTGCAAAAATCATGAAAAACACCCCTTTTGGCATTGGCGCGGGCAGGCAGTTCAGTACTCGCGCCAATGGGGAAAATCCTGCAAAGAGGTCGCGCCAACTGGCGCTCTGTCATAGAGCCGTAGTCGCGCCACCCAATTTAGAGACTGTTTTTTAAATAAAGATGGCGGAAGTTGAGTTCCAACAAACTCACAAACCATTGCCTATCTTGAGTTGGGAGGTTTGGCTGCGGGAGTTCTATGGAAGGGAAGTGGTTTTGCCACCTCCCATGGAACCTTCCTTGTTGATAGGGCCAATCCCATAATAATAGGGATCCCAACTCCCTCCTTCCCCATCTATAAAAACCTGCTCAATCCCATGGCAAGCTAGTCTTGAAGTGCCTAAGCTTTGAATCTCCATATTCCCAAGAGCCTTTGTGCTGTAAAGAATCCTCTCTTTCCCTTAAGGCCGACTCAAGTAAGGAGACCATTGTCGAGAGACTCCAGAGAGGTTTTCCCTTTCCTTGGTGAGCTTTGCGAGACGTGGACGACTGGAGACCCGTCCGAAGGAGACCGCGACGTCAGAACTTGGTTGTAATCTCTCTTCGCTGGTTATTTAATAGATGATTATGATTATGGTTCCACTCTGTTTTCCATCATGTTAATGTGAGTAACGTCCTTTATGACTGATGTTTAGTTACGTATGCTGGTTTCTATGCTTGTATCTGTTCGTTTCTTCCATGTTCAGGTGTTCATCTGCGGATATCGTGGAGGGATTGTGATCTACCAAGGCTGAGGAACGGGGACGCTTCTTCTTCAGATCCTAGCGTTGGAATCCAGGTAGGCTTCTATCTCCAGCCTTTTCATTCGTAATTAGGAACTTGCATCATAACATTGTTTGATTGTTGCTAGACCCCTGCTGGGCTAGTAGGGATCGCCTCTGTCCGCAGAGGGGATTTACCTCCTCAACAAATTGGCGACTCCACTGGGGATCCAGCTTGTTGTTTGATTTGTAAACTATAGACGGAGCCTGAAGTACAGCCAGATAGCCTTCGAAACGCTTCTGCCTTGCATTAGCGGAGTAGATCAACGCTACTTTAGTCAATCTCCGGTTTGGTTTACGGACTGAACAACTTGGAGTCTTTGTCTTGCCTTGCCGTTTGTATCTTGCTTTTCCTTGCTTGATGAACCTTCTGGGTTGGGTTCTTTGTGTGTTTTTGCTTCTTGGATTGCTTAGCTTGCATTGGTCTGTTTCTGGAGTAGCTTGTTTTTAATTTTTGGCTGAGAAACTCGACTGGCGCAGTTTTTAACCCGACAGTCACGCCAATTGGCGCATGTTGCCTTTGTTCAACCCGCGCCAATTGCTTTCTGGCGCCAATTTCACACTTACAGTCGTGCCACCCCTGTAAGTTTTTTGAGTTTTCTCATTTTTGAGCTCTCTGAATTTGATCAGTGTTTTTCTTCTTGGTTTTCCAACTGCCTGAGTGTGTTGGAGTCCTGTTTGGCTGGAAATTCACCTCTGTCCTTTGGTTGTTTGCTTCTATCTACCGATTTCACGTTTTAAGCCCTAGGTCATCTAGTGGCTTAGTGTATCGAGCCCTCCTTGGGAGTTTTGGTGTTTGGATTTTCCTGTCAACTACCTGATTGATTCTCCACATTCTCTAAGTAGTTGTTCGTTGTTTTATTGCGATTTTTGGGTGATTGTTCATTTCTTCATTCGAAACTCGTTTGGTCTTGCTCTGGACCTAGATCACACGGTCCATTGGAAGCTTTTGAGTCTTTTCTTTGCTTTGAGAGACTTTGGTCGATTTGGGGATCTGATTGCTTGTTTTGTTGAGTGAAATTTGTTTGTTTCGCTCTCTTGAATATCGTTTCTCAAGTTGCTCCATTTGTTTTCAAGTTTGATTAGTGCATATTAGCCATTAAACATTGAAAATCAAAAAAAAAAAATCTGTTTTGCTTTTGTTAATTAGTGCAAATTGTGATCTTTTCCATATCACTAGTGATTAGTGTTTTGAATGAAAAGTTGTCAATTGCGTTAGTTGCATTAGAGATCTCGTTGCTTGGTTTCCTTTCATTTCGTTTGTGTAAAAGCTCTCAACTCTTCTCTAATTAGTTTTCATCGAACGAAATGTTGCACTGTGGCATATAGCTTTGCATTTAGGAGACACTACATACGATAGGGCCTGAAAATTGAAACTTAATTGAAGATCAACTGTAAAATTTATTCAATTAACCTAAGGCAGCATTGGAACTTAACGGAACATATTTAGAAGGTCTAGGCTAGAGACGTGTTCCGACGTCGTTAAACCTAGCAGCTGTCGCTCGCCTTTTGGCTTTAGACAGCGCTAGTACGGACTTGTGCTCCCCGTACCGTCGCGTATATAAAGGGAGACCCCTCTAGGTTTTCAATCCTTTATCCACAGGAAGCCGAGTCTGCCGCCCTATACCCGTGATACACCGAACACAGCATTCGGGGAGACTACCTGCACGTATGGAAAGTCCTTGGTCGATTTCTGTTTCATTTTTGAAACCAAGGTGTATATTGCAGTTCACGGATATTTGGTACACCCTTTGTGCCTAGTTTTCCTGAGCAGTCATTTGGTCTTTTCTGACTCCCTAAACTTGAAAAGACCGTCAAGCGCTTGTCCTTTCACGCTTGTGTCAACTCTGAAAGAGATAGAGTCATCTTTTATCGTTTCTCGACTCTTAAAACATGAAACGGTAGAATTTCTTACTTTCCAATGTGGTAAAATTAATCGCCCACGATTTCACACCTATTTAGACATTGCTTGTTGACCGTTTGATCATGTGTCTTAACTCATTTTTAGCCCGTGTGTGTGTTTGCTCTTTTCTTCTAGTCTTTTGCCACAGTGGCGGAACCATTGGTTTCGTCTACTGGTAGTCCTTACACGGACGATTCTTCAGAAGCTTCTCAGCCTTCTGTTGAACCACAACAGCCTGTTGTTTCCGAGTTTCCTGACGGGGGACCGGTTCTCGCCGAGCAACCCTTTGGAGGACCAGTTGAGTTCAATTGGCCCTTTTCGGACCCTGTGTCTGAATTGAGATTAGGAGCTGATTTCCTTTCTCTTACATCGGGTTCACCGTTTGTTGCTGTTGTTTTTCCTCCTAGTCCTCGCCGCCTTTTGCGTGATTTAACGGCAGGATCAACCATGAGTGATTCTAGTGAGGAAATTCCGGGGTCTGATGACTATCAGCGCATCCCTCGTAGATTGTTTGAGGGAGACGGCTCCGAGCTGGCTACCACATCGTCAGCCAGTCCTTCTTTACCACAGGGATACAGATCTCTGGGTCAGATTATTTCAACTGCAGCCTCTATGGGGATATCATCTCCCGCGTCGAGACCAGCTGCCACCACACCCGGGGTGTCCCCTTCGACGCCCGTCACTTCTGTTCCCGTTCGGCCCACTTTTTGTGTGGCTGCCTCTTCTTCTGTTGTCTCAGCATCTGCTACTAGGGCTGGGCCAACTCCTGAAGACGTTTACCTAGCTACTGCTATACCGGAGAATATCTCTCCGGAGGAGTATCGGTTGTTTTTGCAGCAGCCGAACGCCGGAGCTGGACAAGTTCCCCAAGATCCTTACCGATCCTTCTTTTTGCACTATGCACAGGATGGCACTCCCGTGTATGCGTTCCCAGGTCAGTTTGACGAGCACGGGGAGGTTTTGCGCCGTCCTGCTCCTGAGGCTTATCTGTATGCTCAAGGTTTACCATACAACCAGGCTTACAACCCGCAGGGACAACCCTTTCAGGGCCAACCTGCGGGCCAACCTGGCTATTTGTATGACCCACAGGGACAGCCCATCCAAGGCTACCCTGCGGGCCAGCAAGGGCCATTGTACAATCCGCAAGGACCATATTATAGCCCTGCTGGTCAACCTGCTCAACCTCAGCTAGGGTATCAACCAGGACAGGCCTATGGTCTTGGGGGGCAAATCCAGCCTTCTTTACCAATGCAACCGCAATATCCTGTCGTTTCTAACGTTGCATATCAGCCAGGACCACCCTATGGTTCTGCTTCAGGTCAAACTGGTTTCCAGCAAGCACCTGGTCCTGTTCCTCCACCAGGGCAACCGGCTCATCCGGTACAGCCCGGTGTCCCGCCTCCAGGCCAGCCGACCCATCCGGCACAACCTGGGGCTCACTTACAACCAGGTCAACCTGCGCAACCAACACCGCCTGGTCACCCGGGCCAGCCTGGTCATTCAGGCCAGCCCCCTCACTCGGGTCAACCTGTTCATTCAGGGCAGCCCTCTCATTCCATTCACTCTGCTCAACAGCCTGTTCATTCAATGCCGCGGCCAAATCAACAGCTGCGCCCTATGTACCAGGCTCCGCAGGGTTCCACTTATCAGCAGCCTACTCATCCTCAGGGTGGTTATTATGCTCATGGTCAGTCTCAAACGAACTATAACCACCCTGGAGGCTCTCTGTATTATCCCCCTCCAGCCGGTTCTACCTACGCTCAGTAGCCAAATCCAAACGCTGCTTATACAGGGCAGACACCTAATCAGGGCCCGAACCCTGGTTATCAAGCCCCGCACTATGGTTACCAGCAGCCAAATCAGTCTGGTTATACGAACTATGCCCCCTACGGTCAGAATCCTTCGGGACAGAACCCATGGGGGAAAGGATATTCACAACCATCGTGGAGCACGGGTACCGGACCTTATCCTGGGACTGGTATGGTAGTTAATCCTCCATTGCCATTCCTGGCTACCTTGGAACTGCCGGACGTTTCAAAGTTGACCAATGATCCGATTTCACATAATCCATATTGGCCTCCAGTTCCCACCAAGATACCAGGTGACTGTCCCAAGTTTGAGGGCAAAGCTGGCGAAGACCCCCA
Source organism: Pinus albicaulis (assembly GCA_034641835.2). NCBI lineage: Eukaryota > Viridiplantae > Streptophyta > Pinopsida > Pinales > Pinaceae > Pinus > Pinus albicaulis. The sequence continues at coordinate 862,041,721 of CM076578.1, forward strand.
GGCGCATGTGATGACGTATCACCTCTGGTGTTCGTCTAACTCTTGGGTTGATGATTCAATTCGTTTGCGTCTTTTCCAGCGTACTTTAACAGGAGCTGCTGCTAAGTGGTACATAGAGCTATCCCGTGGTATTTTTCAGGATTTCAACTCGTTAGCCATGGCTTTCCTCACGCATTTCCAGTTACCGGTCCGATATGAGGCCGGGACGCACCTCCTGACTTCTCTGAAACAGGACACGGCCACTCACATTTCGGATCACATCCATGAGTGGCGGCGCCGTCGTCGACTGATCAAGTTTCACATACCTGATCAGATTTTGACCCACTGGTTCACCACCTCCTTTGTGAATAAAATCGCTCAGGATATCGTGATGGGAGCGTGTGTGACGGAGGAACAAGCTATCGCGCGTGCCCAGTACTTGGATCTTGTCTATTCGCAGTCTGGCACGCTTTATGACATCTTGACTGATGCTCCACGGCCCGGAACCACTAAGGCTCCGCCTACCCCTACGGTGGATGGTGTCATTGGTTCTGTTTCTCAAAATTCAAAGAAGTATTCGAATGGGAAGCAGAAGGCTAATTCTTCCAACAATACCTCTGCTAATCCCACGCCATCTGATTCTGGTAAAACCATGGAGGTGAATGCCGTCCAGGCCAATCCTACAGACAAATCCTCCAAGGGGAAGAAGAAGGGCAAAGGCAAATCAAAATCTGATGCCCCGAAACCGGAATCTAAGTCTCGGACTGAGGATGGCTCCCAACGTAAGCCGAAATTCCCTTGCCTCATCTGTGAAGGTGACCATTATACTAAGGATTGTCCATGACGGTCCGAAGTTAGTCAACTTCTTAAAGGCTCAAAAGGGACTCTGGCTGTTTTAAAAAAGCCATTTCCATCTCAGCAGACCCAGATGGTCGAACAGGCGTCACCATCTACACCGTTTGGGTCTCAGGTTTTCATGATGAAGACTAATGCACCTATCACTATCGCTACGCTGTCGAAGGATTACAATGAACCGCGGCAGGCACCCGGGAAGACAGTTGCGGAAGGGCCGCCTCCCCCACCTGCCTCCGTTCCATTAGAAATCAAGAAGCCGACTCCCGAACCTGTTGTGAAACCACCTCCCAAGGGTGTTCTTCGAAGATCCTCTTACAATCCAAATGCTCGTGCCGCTCAACATTACAGTATCGTTGAGGATTTGGCACAGGTGCCATGTGCCATGTCTGCACTTGAGGTTCTTCAAAGTTGTCCTTCACAATGGAAGGCTTTACTGTCTGCCATCGGTGGTATCGATCCCGCCGACTCGAGCCTTCTCACCTTTGATCTGGAGAATTTTACTCCCCGGCTTCCACATCAAATCGCTTTGGTCATTCAAGTCGGGATTAACGGTCTCAACATTCATAGGGCCATCGTAGATGAGGGTGCATCTACCTGCGTTATGTCCTCCGCTTGCTGGAAGGCCATTGGCTCTCCAGCCTTGTCGTCATCTCCCAATGCCCTCGAGGCATTTGATGGTCGGGAGTCTAAACCCCTGGGAGTTCTCGAGAGTCTTGCGATCACATTACAGGGAAAAACTGTCAACGTAGAAGTAGAAGTGGTTGACGCTAAACTCAACTACAATATAATTCTTGGCCGCAGCTGGACCCATGCCATGCTCTGCGTGCCGTCTACCGTCTTTCGATTCATTAAGTTCCCCCATGAGGGCAAGATTGTCACGGTAGATCAGTTGTCATTTTTCACCTCTAGCTCTGAGAACAACATGCCATCCGTGGATCAAATTCCGAATCCCCCAGACAGCATAGGACCTGGTCTTTTCAAAGACCCAGTTCTCATGGGTATATTCCCCGCACCGCCACCGAATACCGCTCAAGTCAACATGTTGTCCAGGACTGATGACCCCTGGCTTATTCCTACACCTGAGAAGGTATATGAGTTTGGAGAATCCATGCCTTTAACGCCAGTAGAGATCAGCTACTGTGAGATTGTTGCCGCATCGGACCCTCCACCTCCTCAGCATGCTCCGATGAGCATGGCTCTTGACGTCTACTCGCAATCCCCCTCGCTTGGTCAGGCTGATTCACCTAATCCTCTTAGAGAGACTTTCCCTTCAGATGAGGCTATTATTGAAACTATGTCTCTTGAGGAGCTGCCCTGGGGCGATGGACATCATCGCTCCTCGTTTATGCCCAGCTTGGGGGCAATGACTGATTGTCTAGAGCGTTATGCTACTCAGGTTCCTTCCCCTCCTCTTCAAACACCGATCTTAATGCACGAGGTCTTTTCGGAGGGTAATCTGAGTAACATTACTCAAACTGTTCCAATCAACATCTCCGTTAAACCGGGGATTGTTGAGAACATTCATGTGGGTGTGACTTGTTCTCCCGAGGAGATTCAAGTCTATACTGAGATTTTCAAAGAATTCAGAGATGTTTTCGCATGGTCTTACGAGGAAATGCCAGGAATTGATTCGAGTATTGTCGTGCACGAGATTCCAACCTACCCAGGTGTGAAACCCATGCGCCAACGCTTACGTCCCATGCATCCTCGGAAAGCCGCCGCCATCAAGGCAGAAGTTGAAAAACTTCTGAACGCGGGTTTTATTTATCCTATCCCCCTTACAGAATGGGTGTCCAATATCATCCCTGTTGATAAAAAGCAGGGTACAATTCGAGTCTGTGTGGATTATCGCGATATCAATCGCGCCTGTCCTAAGGATAATTATCCCACTCCGTTTATCGACTAGATCATCCACGAATGTGCCGGGAGTGAGATCTATTCCTTAATGAACGGTTTCTCAGGCTACAACCAAATCAATATTGCACCTGAGGATCAACATAAGACCACATTCATCTGTCCGTGGGGCACTTTCGCGTACAAAAAACTCCCGTTCGGCTTAAAAAACGCTGGCGCCACGTTTCAGCGGGCGATGTCCTACGCTTTTCATGATATTTGCCATATTGTCCAGCCTTATCTAGACCACTTGCCAGCCCATTCGGGTAAGCGAGAGGACCATCCTGAGCATCTCCGCCAGATATTCCTTCGTTGCAGACGCTACAATATCAGGCTTAACCCTCATAAGTGCGTCTTCTGCGTTGATTCTGGCCGTCTTTTAGGCTTTATAGTCTCGAAAGACGGAATTCGCCTTGACCCTCTAAAGGTTGAGGCCATCGTAAATCTCCCATCACCCTCCTCCCTGTATCAGTTACAGAGTCTACAAGGGAAAGCGAATTTTCTTAGGCGCTTTATCCCGAATTATGCCGAAGTGGCCAAAGGATTCACTCGTTTGTTAAAGCAGAATGTTCCCTTTCACTGGGAAGAAATTGCTCAGGAATCCTTTGAGAAGCTAAAGACATTGCTAGTCAATGCTCCGTTGCTTCGTCCTCCGGACTACCACCGCGACTTTACTTTGTATCTAGCCGCCGCATTTAGCACCATCGCCATGGTCTTGGTGCAGGATGACGATAACGGTGATGAACATGTTGTTTATTACCTGTCTCGGAACCTTCTCGACCCGGAAACGCATTATGCACATGTCGAGAAGTTGGCCTTAGCAGCAGTACATGACGTACAACGCTTTCACCATTACATCCTTTTGCGCACGATAACAGTGATTTCAGACTGTAACCCTATGACGTATATTCTTTCAAGACAACTACTAGGGGGCAAGTACTCCAAATGGATCGTGATCCTGCAGGAGTTTCACTTGGAGTTTACCACTGCCAAGTCAACTAAATCACTGGTCTTCGTGGATTTGATATGTTCTCTCCCTACGGACTCTGTTCCCTCACACTCAGAAGATCATATACCGGACGAAACGCTGTTTCTTATCGATACTCGTGATCCTTGGTACGGTGACATTATAGTGTATCTTCAGACCGCGACATTCCGGTCTGAGTTGGATAAAACTGCCCGCTGTCGGATTCGGCACCAGTCCCAACCCTACCGTATCGTAGGAGATACCTTATATCGCATTGGAGTAGATTCGGTGCTCCGACGATGCCTTACCTTGGAAGAGGCTGAGAAAGTCTTGAATGACTGCCACAGTGGCACCTGTGGCGGACACATGTTCGGATATGCTACTGCCCAGAAGATTCTGAGGGCAGGTTATTTCTGGCCTTCCATATTCAAGGATTGTATCACTGCAGTCCGTAAATGTCACCCATGCCAGATTTTTCAGCGCAAGATGCGCGCGCCGCCATTGCCTTTGCATCCCGTTATTACCGTCGGCCCTTTTGCGAAATGGGGCGTGGATTTTATGACGTGTAACCCTCACTCGGCCGGGGGGCATGCGTATATCATTGTCGCCGTCGACTACTTTACTAAGTGGGCCGAGGCAATGCCTACACTAGCTGCTGACGGGAAAACGGCTGCTTCATTTATATTCAACCACGTTATTGCACGATTCGGGGTTCCTCAAGCCATCGTCACTGATCATGGTACTCATTTCCGTGATTACATGATGACGGAGCTGACTTCAGCGTTGGGCTTGCGTCATGACAGCTCAACACCATACTACCCTCAAGCGAATGGTCAGGTTGAAGCGGTGAACAAGGTTTTGGTCACCATGCTTCAGCGAATAGTTGGGATTCATAAATCCAGTTGGCATCTCCAACTGTTCTCAGCTCTCTGGGCATACCGAACATCTGCTAAGAGTGCAACCGGGTTCACACCTTTCCAATTGGTGTACGGTCTGGAAGCTACTCTGCCGGTTGAATGTGAAATTCCTTTGCTTAAATTAGCTGTGGAGCTCTTACCGGATACCTCCCCTGAGGAAGAACGTCTTCTGTATCTCGAACGGTTGGATGAAACCCGTCGACTAGCTGCTTTGATCATCGAAGCACAAAAGAAGAGGGTCAAATCTCATTTTGATCAAACTGTTTCTCCCCGTTCTTTCATTGAAGGAGACCTCGTCCTCTTGTACGATCAGGCACATGTTAAGCTTGGAGCCGGTAAACTCTAGCCTATGTGGCATGGTCCCTATATAGTAAAGCGCGTTTTGAAAAATGGGGCCTACGAGCTTATAGATTACGAAGGAGTTCCGCTGGCACAGCCCAGGAATGGGCTGTACCTTAAAAAGTACTACGCCTGAAGTGATTTCTTGGTGTGGTGTGTGTACATAGGTGTGTGATTGTCATTTGTGTGCATAGTGTGGTGTGCTTTGTAAACATCTTTCTGCTGATCGGGTCTTCCTGGTTGTGCAGATGTCTATCCATCCATTTGTTGGTTTCGCGGATGGTGCCTCCCGCAGTACCAGGAATCTGTCTTCCGCAGCCTGGGTAATCTACGATCCTGCTGGTGAGTTGATTGACCTGCAAGGTGTGTGTCTAGGACGTACCACGAACAACATCGCGGAATATAGTGTCGTGTTGGAATTATTAACCGAGGCAGTAAACCTTGGTATCCGTGAATTTCTCGTGTATCTAGATTCACAACTTGTAGTCTTACAGCTGAACGGACACTATTCGGTAAGAAACCCGTCCATATTACGTCTGTATTTGCGTATTCGATTACTAGAAAGGAATTTTGACTACATTACATATCATCATATACCCAGGCATTTGAATACATTAACAGATGTAGTAGCAAATTTGGTATTAGACAGACATTTGCGCAATTTATAAATCATCATCACATGTAAAGAAAGACTCATCCAGAAATAGATATGTATATATATAGGTATCGAAATGTTTACATAGAGTGTGTCACATAAAACTCAAAAAATATACATAATCATCTTAGTACATCCTCAGACACTATGTCTCTCAAAAATAGGTGTGGCATAAATCCTAAGGACTAATCCGCATGGTGCTCATGGTAGCATGTCACTGCACGCACTAGGCACCTCAGGATTCGGTGGATCCGGTTCGGAACTCCCACCGTGTGGCGCTGGTATGCCATCGATACGTCTGCTAGCCGGACATAGTCGGGGATCCCATGGGCAATCCCCTCGAGGTTCTGGATCAGTTCCTCTCCTCCGGTGCCTTCCCCCTGGATCTCAGGGGCAAGTTTTGTCCTTCGGGAGATTGGAGACATCCCGGCTGGTCTCTCAGGTCCTACATCTACATGCATATACAATTGTGTTAAGACGAATGTGTATTAACAAAACAAAAACATATAAACATAAAATCAAAAATATGAGGTCTTACCCAGCTCCTCGTCCCAGTCATCTCCTTCTGGTAGTGGGAGATCTGGGTCCCCGGTAAAGTCAGTTCCCGAATAGGGCCAATCCTCCACGACGATCAGTTGGCGCCGTAACCACCTAAAGAACTCTGGCCTCCAAGACATCTGTTGGCCACCTCCAGATCTGGGCATCAGTGCTGCCCAGCGAACCATTCGTGGCTCTCGTGGTATCAGACTCGCCACTGCGGCCCCTTGGCCCTGGAAGATTGGTATGCATTCCAGAATGAACGATACCAAGATGGAACCATAACCGAACTGTTTCAGTTTCCCCTGTTTGCACTTTGTGAGCTGCCTTTTCATGTTGATAGTTACTGCTTTTGCCCAGTTGAACAGTAAGGGACCCATGCATTCTGAGGCCAGCAGGAGTTGGGTCTTCGTGGCCTCGTGCGGAGCCTGCGACCCAGCAGCCCGCGTAATGGTATGGAGAACTACTCTCAGTGCTAGATCAGGGATGGTGTGGATATCCACCTTCTTGCTTCCTGATCCTGTTTGTGCCCCTCGGCACACCCGTGCCATTACCTGTTCCATATTTTCCCCGGATGGTCTGCTTCCAGTCAGTATAGGGATTGGACCTCTGCGGGACAATCTAGTGATGAAATAAATGTCAGTGACCTCCAGTTCCAACACCTGGTCTCGTAATCTGAACACCTGTTCATTTTCATCCCAGATACTGATTAGATACTGGAGGAGCTCGGGCTGAGCTCGTAAACATGGCGTGAGGAAGAAATTTTTCAATCCACAGTCTCTAAGTGCATTCATGCAAGCTTGGCTTTGCATGGCCTGTTCATCCTCGTCTCCGTGCTCTCGTTCCTTCCATTCGATTGCCATTTTGAGTGATTATCTGCATTCACATGGTCAAAAACCCCTGGTTAGATCTTTGATGAGCTTCAAATTCCAAGTAATTTGGTCTAAATATCGAAATTTTGGGCGGAATTTAAGGTTCGGCCGCTGGCGCGGCTGTTTTGCTAACAGTCGCGCCATGTGGCGCGAGCCCTTTATTAAAAAGAGCTCATTGGCGCGGGTCCGTGCCCGATACCCGCGCCAATGGGCGCAGCCCTAAAATTCAAAAAATGACCATACAAGACTGATTTTTAAGGGAAAATCATTAAAAAATGAATGAAAATGTAGAGCAAGGGAGCGCCTTCTACCTGTGACAGACGAGAAGCTGAATGGTTGTATGGATTGGTCGCAATCGTCGACGGAAGTTTCTGCTCCAAATGGACCACTGTTGTTTTCTACCAAGGTAAATAGTAAAAGTAATTTTATTTTTACCAATTAGGCATATTTATAACTTTTTCGACGTTAAATGAGTTTTAAAAGTTATTTTTATCAAATATTTGCATATGTTATGTTGAAAATGGATTTTACGCTTGCTTGGTATATGCAGCAGCAGGTTTTTTGCGACTTAAATGATGGAAACGAGTTGTATTTTATACTTTTTCGGACTCGGTAAATACACGAAAAAGTCACTCTGGAGTCATCTTTCAGCTCTTTTCTGACTCTCTAAATATGAAAAGATCGCTGAGGCCCTTGTCGTTTCGATCTCGTTAAAATGGACACGAATCGACATTCACCCAGTATAAGTTTAACCCTTTTTCGGGCTGGGATGGATTGATTACGAAAAAGGAATACCCTAGCCTATCGCGACTAGGAGGCTTTCCCGGATATTGTTTTCTACCTTTTCGGATCTGGGGAACTATTTACGAAAAGGGACCTGTGGAGTTTTCTTTTCCGCTGTCTTTTCAAACTCTTTAAACATGAAAAGACGCCGAGTTCTTCCTTTGTCAGACTCGTTAAACCCTGATGACATCGGATCTAGTCGAAATGACGTTCTCCGAGTTCCTCCTTCCTAGGACTCGTTAAATGCACTAGGATGGATTCGCCCGAAGGGCGGACTTATATCGCAAGCATATGTTATCCCCTTCAAGCTTGTTATCAAAAATAATTGGGGTACTCGCCAGAAATGGTGGGGGAAAAATGGAACCATCGTCGTTGTCGTCGGCAGTATGTCGCTCTTGAACATGGCACTTGTCTGCATTCGTGTCGGGTTGGGGACATCTCATCTCGTTGCTTCACTTTTCCTCCATGGGTTTGGGTAATCTCTTTTGAACTCTCATCTGTTCACTGCCTCGTCACCATGACCTCTGATCCGCTGATGTCAAATACTGCCAAGTCCATTGTCGTGCCGTTCATGTGTTCAAGAGAAGTTGGCCTCTGCAAATGTCAACCTTCCTCTGTTTCTCATACGATCCTGATTCACAACATAACATCATGTTCCTCTGTCTCGTGTCGATGATGTGGGAATCATTATGGCCCACCTTCGATCAAGGTCACTTCCTGTCGACTTCAACTCATTATCCAGTAAGTTGGTCTAGAGACTCCTGATGGTACCTTGGAGCCTGCATGCCTCAATGGCAGGTTCGTCGCATTCGACGTGAAGTTTACATCATTGACTTCCGATCGAATGATTCTGCGGGTGTTCGACGTCAACTCATTTATTCGCACGTCGTAGATTGTACCTGTAGTACCTTGAGGACCATTGTCATTATCAGAGCGTTCAAGGCCTCACACTGTTTTCATCATTTGGCCTTCTGTAACTAGACGACAGCCTGTGATGTTCACTTCACCTCACATATTCACATGCTCAACTTCGTACTGTCAGGGTCGAGATGGAGCGCAAGACCCCCGGATTGTGTCTCGTTGTAATCCAAATGCGATTATGGATTATTATCATTATGTACATGACTCACTAATTGGATGGCTAGTGACTATACCCGAAGGTCTATTTGTTTTGATCTTAGTTGGATGGTCGCGCCCATACCCCTGGATCCGATTATAAGATACTGCTTCTGATGGTCAAGGCTCCATACCACTTATACATCATGTACTTGAGATATCATGGTATTCTTCACAGGTTTTCTGGACGGCGGGCTTTCGAACATGTTCTCGTAAAGCATTTCACCCCTCCCTCCTAGCCTCATACTTTAGGGGGCATCTCAAGTACACGCAATTTGTCACCGTCCTTACCATTCCCCATCCCGCACAATGGAGGACCCATTCTGTGACCTGTGAACATTGTCATGCCTTGAAAACATCATCAATGCATCCCTCTGAGCATGAGCTTTATTTGCCCTTGAGACATCTCCTTGCAAAAATCATGAAAACACCCCTTTTGGCATTGGCGCGGGCAGGCAGTTCAGTACTCGCGCCAATGGGGAAAATCCTGCAAAGAGGTCGCGCCAACTGGCGCTCTGTCATAGAGCCGTAGTCGCGCCACCCAATTTAGGGACTGTTTTTTAAATAAGGATGGCGGAAGTTGAGTTCCAACAAACTCATAAACCATTGCCTATCTTGAGTTGGGAGGTTTGGCTGCGGGAGTTCTATGGAAGGGAAGTGGTTTTGCCACCTCCCATGGAACCTTCCTTGTTGATAGGGCCAATCCCATAATAATAGGATCCCAACTCCCTCCTTCCCCATCTATAAAAGCCTTCTCAAATCTATGGCAAGCTAGTCTTGAAGTGCCTAAGCTCTGAATCTCCATATTCCCAAGAGCCTTTGTGTTGTAAAGAATCCTCTCTTTCCCTTAAGGCTGACTCAAGTAAGGAGACCATTGTCACGAGACTCTGGAGAGGTTTTCCCTTTCCTTGGCGAGCTTTGCGAGACGTGGACGACTGGAGACCCGTCCGAAGGAGGCTACGACGTCAGAACTTGGTTGTAATCTTTCTTCGCTGGTTATTTAATATATGATTATGATTATGGTTCCACTCTGTTTTCCATCATGTTAATGTGAGTAACGTCCTTTCTGACTGATGTTTAGTTACGTATGCTGGTTTCTATGCTTGTATCTGTTCGTTTCTTCCATGTGCAGGTGTTCATCCGCGGAGATCGTGGAGGTATTGTGATCAGCCAAGGCTGAGGAACGGGGACGCTTCTTCTTCAGATCCTAGCGTTGGAATCCAGGTAGGCTTCTATCTCCAGCCTTTTCATTCGTAATTAGGAACTTGCGTCATAACATTGTTTGATTGTTGCTAGACCCCTTCTGGGCTAGTAGGGATCGCCTCTGTCCGCAGAGGGGATTTACCTCCTCAACAATATGTTTGTGTGATTTTTTTTGCCATGTCGGATGTATCGAGTAGAGGTGGGAAGTAGGGATGAAGGCGGTCCACATTGAACACTTAGTGTAGAAAAGGGAATGTTGGAATGTTGAGCTCGAAGGAATTTTCACCTACAACCTTGGTGATGTCATATGGCCTATATCAGAGTGGGAGAACTTGTAGTGGGGTCCAGCGAGGCACTCCTTCTACAAATTACACTTCGTCGCCCACTTGGAAGTTGTGTGGAACCCAATGTTGATCATGTCGCTGCTTGTACTTAGCATTGGGTATGTCCAATATTTCATGAACCTATTGGTGGATGTGCTGAATGTACTCAATGTAGTTTTTCGCCTTGTCAGCCTCAAACTGAACATGAGCCGAAACGACCTGAGTAGTCGAAAATGGCATGGCTATGTGAATGGGACATCGTGGCTGGAATCCCAAGCCCACCTCGAAGGGGTTGTGGCCAGTTGAGCTACGGAGACCTCGATTATAACTATGATGTACATAGGGGAGGATATCATCCCATGTGCGTGGATTATTTGAGTTGTATATGCACATAGTGTGTATTATCATCTTGTTGACGATCAATGTCTGTACATCATTTTGGGGATGGAAAGTTGTGGACTTTTTGAGCTTCATGTGCAGCATTGATGAGAATCTAAACCAAAATGCACTAAGGGACCTACTGTCTCGATTTGAGATGATAGAATATGGGATCCAAAATTATACCCACACAAATTCAAAGAAGAGTTTAGAAGTGGCTTCTAATGTGATATTCTTCTTGCAGGCCGCCATAATGGTCATCTTCGAGAATCTGTTGATGACCACGAAAACACAGTCATTTCCATGCTTAGTAGAAGGAAGGCCCGACATGTAATCCATGCCAAGATGGATTCCCAAGGTCGATTAGGGGTAGGCAGTGGAGCATAGAGGCCTTCCTTTTTTATGGTTGGTTTGGAAATGGCGAAGTAAGTGCAAGATCATATGTACTTTGTGAATCCTGTCGAAGGTTTGACTTATAGAAATACTTCTTCAGTACTGCCATTGTTTTCTCGACCTGAAAATTCCCAATGACCTAGCTGTAGTGCGCTTCCCAAATCATCTTGGCACAGTCACTTGAAGGAACACAAAGGTGTCTTAAGTGACATAAAAGTGCATCCTCGAGGTAAAAAATTCGAACTTCCTTACCCTCCAAGATCGTCTTGTATGTGTGGCCAAATTTTGGATCTCTCTTGTAGAGAAGCGACCAATTAGAAGTCTCATGCCCACAAGAGTTGAGCACGGTGGTTAGCACCATGATTGGTGGTCATCTGAGCTAGTCTGCAACATTATTGGTGCTTCCCTTCCTGTACTTGACGTTCAAATGAAACTATTGCAAATATGTGGACCACTTCTGATGGCGATCGTTCTGCAACTTCCCTTGCATTTGTATAAAATGCAGGCATCGGTGAACTGTGTGGATGATTGTTTTCTTCACCAAAATGTAATTCTTTCCTTGTCGGCAAGCCTGCACAATGGAATACATCTGTTTTTCAAAAGTGGGATACTTTCGAACTTTTTCGGAAATTTTCCTACTGTGATATACCACTGGATGCCCCTATTGAGTAAGAACTTCCCTAATGGCATAGTGAGAGGAATCTATATTGATCTAAAATGGTTGTTGAAAGTTTAGTAATGTGAGAAATGGGGTCAAGAAAAGGTGATATTTAAACTCTACAAATGCCTTCTATTGAGATTCATACCACATGAATTTTCTTTTTCTCCTCCTTTGTTGACTTGACTCAAGGGCCGAGTGATATGAGAGAATCCCAACACAAACCGGTGCTAGAAATGAGAACGTCCCATAAAGCAGTAAAGCTCTGTTAGATTGGTTGGGGTTGACTAATCCTGAATGAATTGGACCTTGTTCGGATCCTCATGCACCCCGCTCTCATCAATAATGTATCCCATATGCTGAACCTGGGTCATGCCAAAAGTTCATTTCTCCAAATTGGCACACAACTTGTGTTTCCATAGTTTTTGGAGGACATGTCAAATGTGGTGGAGGTGCTCTTCGCGAGTCTGGATGAATATCAGGATGGCATCCAAGTATGCAACTACAAGTGAGTTGGCGAGTGGTTTCAATATGTCATTCATCAGCCTCATGAAGGTTGTAGGAGCATTTGTCAACCTGAAAGGCGTGACTAGCCATTCAAAAAGGCCCTCGTTGGCTTTAAAGGAAATCTTCCACACATGAAAGGGTTCGATTAGAAGTTGGTGATACCAAAACTTCATGTCAATATTGCTGAAATATTTTACCCCCTTGATTTGGTCCAAAATGTCGTCAATATGTGGGACCATGTACCTATTCTAGATAGTGATCTTGTTCATAACTTGATGTCAATACAAAGTCTCCAAGTACCATCCTTCTTCTACACCAACAAGATCAGCCTCCCACAAGGCGATGGACACATCTGGATGTGACCTTTCTACAAAAACTCCTGAAACTACCTCTTGATTTCGTCTTTCTCCATAACATAGCACCGATAGATTGGTCTGTTGGGAAAAAACACACCTAGGGTAATATCAATGGGGTCCTTGACCTGAAATATAGAGGCACCCCTGCAGGTGAGGTGAAGATGTACTCGTACTCCTACATGACCTTGTCCATTTTTTTTATCTTGTGGATGATCCTTGTCTCGAGATTGTGGCCACACTTTTATTCTTTCCCTGAGGGCGGATCATCAGGAAAACAAATTTCCTAGTTTAGGAAATGAGCTTACTACATTGTTTTGCAATAATCAAAGAGATGGCGGTAAGCGGTGCTACCTATGGTATCATGTACAACTTATTTCCCAAAGTAACAATAACAAAATGAGGTTGGGACTCATACACATCATGTCTCTTCCACAAGTATGGTTGGCTTAATAATACATCACAAAAATATAGAGGAGAAATTTCACATAATACGACATCCATGAAGGGCTTGATGTTGTGGGGAAGGCAACATTGTTGGCTGACGCAGAGATCCCATCCTTGGTGAAGCCACACGATGGTGTTTAGTTGTGGGTATGATGTGGTCAACAAGCCCACCACTTCACAAAAATCATTGAAATGAGGTTTTTTGGCTACCATTGTCGATAATGAACTGCATCGGTTAACCCTTTACCCACATCTAGGAATGGAAGAGGTGCTCCCCCTCCTATAGATATTTCGGTTCCTCCTTTTGGATATTTGTGGTGGAAATTTTGGCATTGGGCTCTGCATCAATAATATTCTTCCCTTTTTCATTCCCCTTTTTTGGTTCTCATTCAGAGTCTGATGACACATCTGATTCAGAAGCCTTCAGCTTGTCCACGAGTGACCGCTTGAATTGACACTCACTTGTGTTGTGAGTGGAGATGTTATGGAACTAACACCGCTTTCCTATGTCCTTCTTTGGCTTCACGGCATTTTTTTTTCTTACAGATTTGATGGATTATCCTGGGCCAACCCACCATGGATTTTTCCTTCTATATGTGGTTTGGGGGCACCTTTCCCTTGCTTCTAATTCACAGATCTAAATTCTCGCTTCTTTTGTTTGAACTTCTGCTCAATCATGCTAGCTTAGTGGTATGCTACACAGACTGAGGAGATGTTGAGGAACTTCATTTCCACTTGAATGTATCTGTGCAAAAAACTACGATACTTCAGCACCAAATGTTTCTCAATTTCATACCCAATGTTTTGTGTAGGGTATGGAACAAATTTGTCAACTCATGCACATCTTGATCCCTTTCTTCTTGTATCACAGTCCATTGTATTTACTTGTCATCATAGCTCCCCACAGAACAATATTTTTCCTTGATGGCCTCATAAAGAATCCCAAGTGGATGCAGCCAAAAATAGAGAGGGTTCCCTCTTGTCCTTTTTCTCATAGTAGGTTTCCCACCAATCCTTGACATGGGGGGTGTATCTTAGGAGTAAAAATGTAATATTTTCCCACTTGGAAAAGTCATGAACCATTAAATACCCTTATAATAGATCCAACCATCTATCTACAACATCTGCATCTATTTTCCCCTCTGATATGGGAATGTCCATGTTTACTTGTACCTTAAAAGGATTTGCACCTCTAGAGTGGTTGTTGGATGCAGATGCTCCACCAGTGGGCAGATGTTGAAGGATCTAGGAAAATTTATCAATCATCAAACTCCTTTATTTCTTGATGGCCTCCTCAAGAAATATTTTGATAGGATCTCTTGCTCCCTCATCTTTCTTTTCGTTCCCCATGGATGGTAATCGACTTTTTTGAGGCTGAACTTGCAAAGGTTCAAATAGATTGAGCCCTAACTTCTTATACCATGACCTCGTTGGGGACATGAAAAGAAGGATCGAGAAAGAGAAGACCACTCTATTACCACTGATCCAAAATTATGCAAGAAAAAAGTAAAATACCTAAATACACATAAACATAGAGATACAGCAGAAATAAGTGTTCATTTCATTAATATCACATAACTGAAATATGCCTATAGATAGAATGGAAGTAAAATAGCTAAGGTGTTGGTAGCTTATATTTGAAAAGTGATGTGGTGGATACAAGCCTCTGAATTTTGTTACAATGAGGCTCGAAGGCCTATCTATTATTGAGAAACAATGGAAAATCCTAAACATCGAAAAACCTAACCATGGGAGATGAAAAACCAAACTATGGCCCCATTGGGTTAAATTGGTACATCAATTTCCTGGGGTTGTAAATTTTCAATACGATCGTTTCTTGAAACACATGATACCACATTGGAAATATACATTTGAGATGATTTTCCAAAAATAAATGTCGTTTAGGGCCTGAAAATTGATCCGAAAGTTCAGGACCCGAAAAATTTCCAAACATAGTAAATTGTGCTACAATTAAGGAAACTAAAATACTGAAAGAAACAATGGTGGGGTCCAAGTGGAATAAGCAAGTGGCCACCAATATAAACCTAGATCAAAAATCGTTTTTGAAGTGCCCTTCCTTTCCACATTTCCATAACACCTTTACAGGTTTTATTAGAGATTTATATATCCCTCTAGATTTAGATCTCCCATTAGAGAACTTAGTTTTGTTTCTATTATGGGACCTTCCTTGTACAAACAGGGAATATCCATTCTATCCCTCTATATTTTTTCATCTCATCTCCTTCGATAACAAGGATGAGACTATTTCGTCAAACTTCAAAGTAGGTGTACTGATACATATTGCAACAACCATACCATCCCATGAATCTGTTACAGAACATAGTAAAATGATGCACTTATCTTCATCTGAAATTTGAATATAAACATATAACAACTGCATTACCACAATATTAAAGGAGGTCATATGTTCTATCACTGAGTATCCATCCTTCATCCTTAGGTTATACAATTTTTTCCATAGCAACATTTTTTTAACTAGAGAGTTAGATTGGTAAAAATTCCCTAACTTGTCCCACAAAGCCTTCACTATAGTGTCCCATGATACATTCAACAATACTGAATTTGAGATACACAACCGTATTTTTATATTTTCTTTCTGATCCAACTTTTCCAAGTCTTAATCTGACATTGTCATTCATTTAGTACCTGGATCTACTGTGATCCACTGATATTTATCCACCACCAGATCCTTCATATTGAACACCCACAACTCAAGCCTATAACCATTAAATTTATCTATCTCTATATTTCCATTTCTTGCCATTTTCTTTCACAGAAAGAATCAATCCCATAAATCTCTGACAGAAGAGGGTCTACCACAGGCTCGAGCAAAGCCACTCAATAGAAAATGCGTCCCCTTGAAGTCGAAACTTCTCTAATACCAAATGTATGTTTTAACCCTGTACAAAAAGTACCTACAAACGAATTCTTAACACAAAATATATACAATGGTGAGAACATAAAACATAAAAAATATATACAAAGATATTTTCTCCTAGATCCCAAAATCGGGACTACCTGACTTATTTTTCATTATTTTCATTTTAATGTTACAATGATTATATATGTATGTCAAAGAATTCATAAAATCCAATCCATAAACCGTAGATTAGAACAAATCGTAGTTCAGTTGATTGGATATACAAAATACCATGAGAAGAAAACAATCACGCCCAAAACCATGTGCAAGCCCATGAACAAAACCATAGCTAGGTATGTTCACCTATTATAGGGTGCAAAAAATATTCTCGGGGTACTTCCCTGGACACTGTGTAGTGAGGCTACCGCCCCCCTCAAAAACCCCCTAAATAGGGGGTTGTGCCCCCTTGTGACCCACTTGATGCACCCATAAAAATGAACATGGGGGGTTCTAACCCCCCCCCTGTGACCTCGTTGCTGCACCTAGAAAAACAAATAGGGGGGGCTCTCTCCCCCCCCACCCGACTCACTTGAAACTAGTCATTGAAAGAATATAACACACATCCAACAATAATGACAACATTATTTTTCATCCACTAATATAACTATGGACTAACAACGATTAACAACCTCCATCATCATCATACTTAGGAAGCAAGAATTTGTGGTGATCACATTGTTGATTTTTTATTCCTTCATAAATTCCTCTTTTGAATATGAGGATGATAATGTGCCTCAAATTTATATTATGTCAGTTTAAATTTCTAATGTGATGCAACAAAAATATCATTTCCAATGAATCTATCATCCATTTCATTAATCTACACAACACAGTAAGTACTAGACTAGTCTTATAACAACCAATTTCTAGTGTACATACCTTTCCAAATTTAATGGGATGAGATGTATGAAATGAGGTAGTATCAACAACATATATAACACATGATCTATATGAGTGGACTTAAAAGGAAATTGCAACAAATATTTCCTATATATTATTCCCAAATCGTTCTTGGTATATCCAATTTTGGTTGAAATTGAGAGACCCAATATAGGTTGTGTGCTTTTGAAAATTAGGTGAAGAAAAATCCCCATTATCACATCAAGTGTAAAATAAAGAACATAATAAGAAGCATGAAGAGATGAGGTTAGAAGCTCATCAGTAATAGTTTTCTTCTCGAAATTTTCTAATTGACTAACTTTGAGCTCAAGGTTTTTCTTGCACTCTTACAAACCTGCAACAATCTTGTCCTTTGTTTTCAAGTACAACAATAATGCATTGTGTTATTCTTCCAATATGTGATAATGATACCATGTAATAATATTTGATATACTCACACTATTTAAAAAATATGTAAAAATTCCTTCCATTTATAAGAATGGAAGAGGTCAATAGCTAGCTAAATATAGGTATGAGAACTAGGCAAATAATAACTCCCACTTTAGCTTAAAAATTACTATTATTGGCTCATCCAGAAAATTAGTACTGAAAAACACTAACACTAACACCCCCCTTGGGAGAAATGTAGGAATTAAAAATAAGGATATATTGGTTCCTACCAACAAGGCCTCATAATATAAGCAAGTACAAACTCTCATCCACATAGAAAAGGACAAGAAATCATAGGAGGCTACCTCTTCTCCAAAAGAGAGAAATATGGAAGTGTTCAAATGAACATGGAGGTTGAAACTAAATATCTCACAAAAATTCATAAAACTACAAGAATATAAGCACACTCCAATTAGAAAGTACAAAGAAATGTAAAGATGAGAACCAAGAAACCTCCTTGGACAACTCTCAAGTAGAAGATGTTGCAAAGGCACAATAACGACAAACAATAAAAACTAATACATAAATGCTTTAGATAGATGCTAATAATGAACCATAATAAAGGATTCAAAAGTAAGAAATCACCACCAACCAAAAACTAAACAATAAAGCCTTTAAATATTGAAAGCTCCAAATAGAATGTATAGAAAACTAAAAAACTAAGCTTGGAGTAAAAAAAATTACTTAGCATACCTTCTCCATTAGTTTGTTTTGAATGTAACTAATGAAAAAAATATAACCAATATTTGAGAAATTTGGACAATATTACCATCATCATAAATAAATAAATGTTATCAATATGATAGAAATATAATACAAGCAAGTTTATAGACAAAACATGCTCTACTCATCATTAAGGTTCCCCTCCTTAAACAAAAACACAACTAAGGGAGAAATAAAAATAAACAACAAAGAAGAGGAATGTTCTAGAACTAGGCACATCATGCTACAAAATAATGCGGACTCTAGAAACACTTATTCAAATGATTTCATGCCATTCATGAATCCAACCACAATCAATCTTTATTGTTGGAACTATTCCATGGCTCAAGCCTTTAGGAGTCTCCATAATGAGTTGAATGCATAACTACCTGATTTTTTATTTCTAACCAAACTCCTCTGGTTCCGATCAAGATGTTGATGTGGTTTAATTTTATTTTTATATATAAAATAAAAACTTATAGT
Source organism: Pinus albicaulis (assembly GCA_034641835.2). Classification (NCBI taxonomy): domain Eukaryota; kingdom Viridiplantae; phylum Streptophyta; class Pinopsida; order Pinales; family Pinaceae; genus Pinus; species Pinus albicaulis. Next base: position 862,060,351 of record CM076578.1, read on the forward strand.
GCAAAAACACTACCGTTTTCAATGGATCTATTAGATATCTCCTAAATTTTCACAACAAAGCCACTTCCAACAACTGAAAAGGAAACTTCACAAATTCAATAAGTTCGAATGTAAGAACTAGGTTCATAGATTCAATATCATATCCAACTCCTGCTCGAGTTGGTTGTACTTTGGATATAGCACTAGAAATCTCTTTGAGGAAAGCCATCCTTAAGTATAACCCATTTTTATTAGCACTTTGGGACCTGAGACCGACAATGAGTTTTTTAAATATGAGTGAAACAAAGACAGTTGATGATTCATAATCATCAACATTAGGCTTCTAAAAATAAACATTATGAAGCATGGAAATCAACATCATGAAGGGCGTAGGAAGGTGAGCCTAACTACTTTGTAGTAGTAGTATTCCTTCAAGCATTTTGCATTGGAATCATTTCTAGATCAATGTTCTATTTGCGCTTATATAAGCGTTGAAGGATATTATTTTTCTTGTTCAATTATAGTAGCAAGACATCATGATATGATTTTAAAGTTTTTTTATTGATCCAATAGTTTGTTGTTGTTTTCTTGAAGAGGGGAAACTTATTCATGAAGCATTTCCATAGAAGCTTTTAAATGAGAAACCTCTTTAGTCTATTGGGAATTTTTCTCCTTTAACCTACAAATTTTATTTTGTAAGAAGATATTTTCTAAACATGCTAGATCCTAAAAATTTTGCTCCAAAAAATTCATAAAATTGTACTTAGTATAAACATTGTCAACAAGATTTTGGAAAAAAACATTATCATTCAGATATCCAAACTATAAATATTGATAACTATTTCATCCATACCAATATGGAATTAAATCACGAGTGTTGCATCCTCTGCTAAGATTATTTTTCCTCTTCTTGCAATCTTTTACCCACCTTAATAAATTGTTGAACATTATCATAATTTGGAAAATGAATTTAACTAAAATAACCACTAGTTGAAACATAAGTGAAAACACCCGTTTAATCTCAATCATAAAACTAAACCACTCTCCCTTCTTCCAAAAATAATCAAATAGTGTGTTAGAGATAATGCCTCATTTATGATGCATACTAAAGTTTAGGGATTGGTTTGGTTAGTTAGAGGATGTTGAGAGATTCTCTCAACCTCTCTCTCTAAGATTAGAATTAGTTGGATCTGAGTTCAACAATATATACGTATGTAATGTCTATTGATTTTGAAGTGTGCAGTAATACAATTTATTTTTTTTGTGTGTATCTCTGCTCTCATGTAATTCCTCGGAAGTCTGTTGTGTAAAGAAGAAAATCAATGGAAGTCCGTGGAGAAAAGACAAGGGAGGAAGAGTTGATCCATTTGATTCAAGCCAAGGAGACAAGTTTCATGCCGGGACATGAATATCTGAGGTGTTTGATGTCCACTAACCTCCGACTGCGCGCCGCTTGTTGCAGGTTTGCCTGCTGCTGTTAAAATGCATGTCATGGGTTAACCACTGAGTGAGAATTAAATTTTTAATGTCACTAGAATCGGCATAAAATTTCCCTGAGTGGTGTTTGTTAATTATCGGTTCATGGAAATCGCCATCTGGGCGTAAATGAACCAAAAATTCTATTGATTAGAGATCTGCACATAGATTTGGAGACCCTGCGTAAAAGGTAAGAGGGCCCAAGTAATACTGTTTATTTTTTGAGTTCATACGAAATCCATTCTGAGACCAAGTTGAGGTGTGATTGAACGCATTGCTAAATCGAGGATCTCATATCTATTCGCACCAGAGCTGACTCTTGTATAGAGTTACGATCGATCTCAGTTTTGTGTTCTTCAGATCCATTTGCATTCGAAGCAAGGGGTGGCGGAGAAATTTTATATAAAAACCATCACTCATCTAACCAAGCCGCGGACTGAGCACAGAATTTTTTCTAAAAGAAGCTGCAGTGTACATCACAATATCGCTTAAAATGTAGGTTCAGAACATTGCAAGCATTGGCCACCTACTATTCAAATTAGAATACTTGTCCCATTTCCATTGACAAACATAGTGGAGATCCATCAGACATTTTGCATCAGCGAACGCCCAATAAAATAAAACAATAGAAGCACATACTACAGCTTCATGTTCGTTTGACCAAAATGTCGATGAAAGAAATCAACGAGTAAGAAGTGCTATTATTTCACTTGTTTGTATGCCACTCGAGTGGCTAATGACTTCGGTGTAGCTATTTCTGCATATAGAAAGAGGACCCATCTGCCACCATTAAGGACGCTATTGCTAGCCAGAATGGATGTGAAGGAAACTGTGAGGGGAAGCCATCGTGTAATGTAGAGGAAGAAAGTTTTTTTTTGTGTGTGAGGAATTTGTAATTTTATTTTTGCATTATTGAAGATTTGTATAATTATAAAGAACCAATTATTGAATAGATTTACAGAGTTTAAATTAGTCGTTCTCGACGTTCTTCGGTGCCGAGAGAACAATTGGCTAATTTGATTATGTGAATTTGTTATATGCTGAGGGATCTTGTTGTGCTTCGGGCTTCAAGAGCATCAGTTACAGGTTATACAATGAGATCCTTGTGTGTAAAGGTCACTTTGTAGGATTGATCGCTGATCATATTCTGTACCTAGAATATTTTCCTATAGACTATTGAAATTTATTCTTCGGGGTTATTTCACAGATGGAAATATTTCCATAGGATAGTTTAGTGTTGAGAATCTTCTTCAGGGGTGTCAAGAATCTTCAATCTTACAAATTCAACATTGATGGTCAGAAGCAGGTGTACTTTAAACGGGTTGAAAGGTAAGCTCGAAGATATGGAGAAAGAAAGAGCGAAGTCCAGAAGACTGTAGAGTGAGTAGAGTTGCTGATGAAGACCAGCTAGACAAAAACAAATACAAATTTTGTAATTGTGATCTCAGTATTGTAAGTTTTCTGTAATGTAGGCATTAAGGGGGGGGTGTTAGAGAGAATGCCTCATTTATGATGCATACTAAAGTTTAGGGATTGGTTTGGTTAGTTGGAGGATGTTGAGAGATTCTCTTAACCTCTATCTCTAAGATTAGAATTAGTTGGATCTGAGTTCAACAATATATACGTATGTAATGTCTATTAATTTTGAAGTGTGCAGTAATACAATTTATTGTTTTTGTGTGTATCTCTTCTCTCTTGATTTCTAATTTAGTGCAAAGAAGACGTTATTGATGATAGGTGTGAAAGAACAAACATTTTTTGCCAATTTTATAGCCGCATATAAAATGCAAAAGTATCATATAATTCGTAGCCAAACTATATTTCATAATCATTCCTCTACCCCACATGCATTCTATTTTTAAAATACACAACAAATACAAATATTAACCTTTCCAACTGTGTCTCAAAATTTGACGTCTTTTAGTGTCATATGTTAAAAATGTAAGTGCTCTTGCAGTCCCTTCTGGGAATGGACACGTAGAACCATGAGAGGAGTCTGCATATGTTTGGATCCAACTAGATCGTCTGAGATTTTTGGCATGAAAACTCTGCGTTTTACTCTTGATCTTTCGTCCGACGAAAGAGTGACAACTTGAGCTAAGGCGATGGATGATAAGACGAGACATCTTCAAAGTTCTCCAAAATTGTGATGTTTGGCAGATCTAAATTTCGATCTCCTACCATGGGAAACACTCGATTTTGAGACCCATAATGGATTATAATTTCCTTACAAACGAATTCAATCTCACGCCTTGGCACAACCCAAACAAGTATATTGGTTTTCTGTGGGCACCACTAACAGTGGTCGTTGAATATAATTGTCTCAAAATATGATCCAATGGAGACAACAATAGAACCACTACTGACTAGTGATATGTCAATCATACCAATCACACCAGACTATATATCACTTTTATATTATAGATCTCTTGTGATCACTTTTATATTATAGATCTCTTGTGATCATGTCGCTTTGATATTAAAGATATCTTGTGATTTTTGTTACGTGGCCTCCGTACACTATTATAAATTGAGCCATTGATCTCCACAAACGATTAGTTCCACATAACAAACTAACATTGATAAATGCTTCTACAAAAAATAATAGATACACATTATATTAAATGTATCTTCAATATCAACCAATCCTAATATTTAATCATTCTAGTTTGAATATCCATGAAAATATGCAAGAATTTCAATACAAATCTAGTTATCATAGCAATACATTTACATATCCCTAAATATATATAAATTCACTTAGTTATTTGGTTATGGATCTACTTCTACACATTAACCATGTAACCCAAGTATAATTGGAGAAGCTTCCTTCACAAAGAGGTCAAGAGAATTACATTTGAAATCACAAAATTCCCAAGTGGAATTAGGTAAACTACCAGAGTTAGATTTTAAATCACATCATTCAGAGTTAGATTTTAAATCACATCATTCAATTATATGATGTGTAAAAAAATTATATGACTTTATTTAAAAAAATAAAATAAAGATTTAACAAGGTATGAAGTGTATGTTGAGGTAACATATGAATTTATTTAAAAAAATAAAATAAGGATTTAATATGGTAGGAAATGTATTCTAAGATATCATGTTAGAGTATTTGATATATTCAAATTTCATGAAAAATATATAGGATGTATTCAAGTTGTATCATGGAAGAGGTTGGAAGTTAGATAAAGTTGCTTATATCCACTAAGCTTATAATAAATCGTATATGTGCTTACTCGAACTCACTGCAATTGGCTTATTAGACAAAGAAGCTTTGGAAAAGATCAACACTAACAAATTTTGATTCACTTGTTACATAAAGATAAGGTTTTAATTTTTAGGCTAATATGGAGCACATTTGAGTTTATGCTCTATGGTCCTAGACACCACTAGAATTATTGAGCGAGAAAAACAATTGTATTATACATAACTTTGTTGAATCATGAAAACTGAGAATGAATCATTTGGAACTCTAAAGAGGTTATAGGAAAAATACTACAAAGTAGTAGTAAGAAAATGAATTACTTAAACATATCTCTATATGCATTTCTATTAGTTATAGAAGGATTAAGTGGATGTGCAATTCATGCCAAGTTAAGAAGTGTAGTGAAAATTCTCGTTGTAGGTGCAAGACATGGGTGGATTCCAATCTCTACTGCTATAAGTTATAGATGCCTACTTATGCATCTTAAGTAGTCACTAGTGAATCAGGGAATTGAACCTCTAAGCTCCTTATGGGTAACACTTAACCAATAATTTCCCTAACCAATAAAGTTTACTTAACCAATAATTTCCCTAACCAATAGAGTTTACCCATAAAGCTATTAGTAGAAAAAGTATTAGAAATATTCTAAAGAATATTTCATTTTTCCATCATATATTACTATTATGATATGTGCCTTAGTTGGAAATATTAAGAATTTTATATATACTCGATTTGTGTAATTGAGAAACAACCACAGAACATAAATGAATAGACAAGTGTCTATTGCAAATTCCTTTTTTTCTTAGAGTGGTGATTTATTTTCCTTATCAACTATGATAGTTTTAATTTAATAGAACTTGAATGATAATTTTAAATACATTGACTATTTTTATTTAACCTAATAATTATATAAAACTACAATGACTATCATAATTAGAAAATAATAATTAATTTTGGTTAAATCCACCATGAAAATGCCTCCACTTTATTGCCACTTAATGCCTTATATTCCAAAAGGAATTTTAGAATATATCATAACATAGTGGTTTAGTTACTTTTTGAGAGGAATTATGGAGCACAATGATCTTGGTTTACGAAATTCAAGAGGAAATCTCTCCGTAGTAAGTGAGTGTGATGATTAGGGTTTAAAAAATATCTTGGTATGTGTAAAGTAATTTCTTTTTTTCCTAATTTCATTAATAAACAAAACTTAGGTTAATAAACCCAACTTATGGCTAAGCATTTTTATTGATATAAACTTGAAACTAGGATCATAATCAATTGGATAGGAAAGAAACACAAATATATTTAAGAAATTTCAAACTTTCATTTCCTCTCATTTATAAATTTCTATAATGGAATGTTAGCAGGGTACAACTAGTATGATTAGGATTGAATAAAATGCATTGTATGGGAATTTTTCTCCGTAAATATATGATTCACTCCATCTATGTTTCAGGTAGATCCATATTATCTCTGTAAAATAATATATATACAACCACCATTTCTTGATAGTGTTGATTATCAATATTTTGGATTCGAAGGATGAATTAGAGTGGGTGTATGACATTTTAGGTGAATTACACATTACAAATTATTCTTACGGGGATTTGGTTAAAGATACATATACTATCTCAATCTAGTGATGGAAATAGTTGTGGTACGTCCTTTATCCACCTAAAAGAATTACATAAATGTCCACCTAAAAGAATTACGTCAATGTGTTTGCTATTGATGGGAAATATTTTCATATATGATGATCACAAATCTGGCATTGGAGTGAATATGTGTTTTATGTGGATAGGAAGTGAATATGTGGTTTATGTGGATAGGTAACTATTCCTCATCTATATATACATTGAAAGTTCATTGTTAGTGTTTGGAACGAATCTTTCAAGGCTCTCTATATTCATGATTGGTTTTTATGGAGATAAATGGAACATTTTTCTGCACTACCTTTCATGGATTCATGGAATATTTAGACAATACCCAGCTCAAACTCAACTATATTTGGAAGAAGATATATTCCACACTAAATGGTTTCCATTAGAGCTATCTACATATTTAATTTTTATGTTAAGGACTCTTCGTGTGATGGAATACACGTGGGCATCCGTAGTTATAAATCAAAGGAATATTTGGGAATTTAGAAATCTTTGGGAATTTCTTGATGGCTTATCATGGAAATGACCCAATATGTGGACTTAGTTTTATCACTTCTACTATCTACATCTTTTTACTCCTTCAAATCTAATTCTGGGGAGAAATTCTCATTGATACCATCTCATTTGAAAAAACTTTTTAATATAATATGGACAAATATATTTTTGGAACATCAAATTTTGGTAGATCCTTTTCCTTGGGATGGAACTTTGATTCTATTTGGGACGTTTGAGATAATCACTCATAACAAACTTTTTTAGATTCAATATAGACTCATAACACACATTTTTAGATTCAATATAGACAAATATATATTTGGAACATCATATTTCAGTAGATCCTTGGTTCTAGTTGGAACCTTTAAAATAATCATTCATAAGGTGTCTTTTAAAAATATCTACATTAGCACGTTAAAATAACTCATTAGTTTTTAGTTTTTTTTTTAAATAGTCATCTACAAGAATCTACTAAATTAATTATTTTTACAAATTTTTATAGAATAAGAAGCAGTCAATTAGATTCAAAATTGTAGCTATTTTATATATATTATATAATAGATTGAGAAAATCTCTATTTTCTTTCTTAATCATACTAAACCAGCATTTCTACTATCCTTTCATAAGCTAACTCGAAGAAATGATTATATCAAAGGCGATTGATAATTTTAAATTTCATTATAGAAAAGATCAAATGATATAATCATCGAAGAACTAGTCGTTGGTAAAGTACAATATGTTGTTAACGTTGGAAAATGAGGTTAAAAAAGAAAAATAATATTTTATTAAAAAAATTAATTTAAATAATATTTTTTCTTACTTTTCAAAATTAATAAAATGTACCTAATATATGCTTTAAAATTGGTTTATCAAACACTATTACAATTATATTTAAAAAATTAAAGTTATTTTAGAAAATGTAGTTATTCTTTTTTCAAATAATTATATTTTTATAATTTATAAATTTAATTATATATCATGGATTTTTATAATTTATTATTATTATTATTATTAGTATTATATAATTTTAAGGTCGCTGTCAAGCAAAATACAAAATTGGTGTATGAGACTCTTTTGTATACAGGCAAGGGACCCACTACTATGTCTACTAAGACATTCATACTCTACTCCAAAATTTGTGTATGAGACCCCTTTATTTGTGGGACAAGGGACAGACTCTTAAGTCTACTAAGGCATACATCCTCTACCCCAAAATTGGTGTATGAGACCTCCTTGTTTGTGGGACAAGGGGCACACCTCTCCTCAGGAATTTTTTCACTGCTAAGTTTACTAAGACATACATACTCTACCCTCTTTGGGTTTGAACCTACTTCTTAGGAGGAAATGATCCTCTTAACGAGTAAGCCCTACTCAACTTGTTATATATCATGAGTTACTTTATGTTACTAAATTTACTTATTAAAAAAACTTTGTTAAATTTATAAAATATAAATAATTTTTAGATTTTATTATTATTTATGTTTTAAAATTAGATTTATATACTGAATAAACTTTGTTTTATTTATATAATATAAATAATTTTTAGATTATGTTATTATTTATATGTTTTAAGATTTAATGTTTGGTATTTTTTTAATATTTTTGTTATTAAAATATTATAGTCAACATAGCTGTTCCGTCATTTTTACAAAGCTATGGAGTTTATAAAATTTGACATTTATATAAAGTTTTTCCTTCGATCCAATTGTTAAAAGGCTGGTTATAACTTTCCAGTGCCTTACATGTTCCGCACTATTACAAAGTGGGACATCATGATTAAGGCCGCTCTCGAATGAGATGCCTAATAGCTACCATGTAAGCCGTAAATGTATAAATAACCGTAAACAGTTGGAGATTCATTGGAGAATTCACCCGCCAACGTGAGAAAGCTGTAAAGATGCTTGTGACTATGGAGACCCGTAAATTGTACTTGGTAAAAAAAAAAATACAATGAGAGAACGAGGTGGTACGTACAGGGAAATAGATTCTATCATTACATTTTTCCTCGTTGTCATGTTAACAGAAAAAAGAGAGCACCAAACAGGAAGTTTAAAGGAAGGAAGAATATATATTGCTAATAAGAAATTTTGACAATCAACGAGAGCCGATCATTCTTGCAACTAACACTTCCCATTGAAGATTAAATTCAGATTTGTACAAGGCATGAGACATGCATTCAAATAAGTTTAAACATAGATCACATGGTCCCTCGACCTATGTAATTGTTTAATCTCACGTCTCACATTGACTAATGGAAGGGCGTGAGGAATGCACTTTGAACTTTTGAATTAAGCAAAGAATAAAACAAAAGTTACTCTGTTTGTCAATAAAAAAGGAATGGAAACGACAATACCTTAGATTCATGGTATATTCTTGAGCCCATTTAGAGAATGTACTTGAAGACAGCTTATTCCGATTAACTAATGCACACATACTGGCTTGAAGCGGAACGATACACGAGTTGTACTAAAATACTGATAGAAAGTAGGTCTATTTGTGGTTGAAAGAGAATTGTACAGTGTGTCTTACATGTGATAGTACCGGAATGATTATCAGATGTCCCTAGAATATTCAAATTTCTGGAATATTCAAAATGGATGCTAGCTAGAGTGAAGCCTTGAAGGTTTCCATGCATGACAAGGGGGAATGTTATACCTTAAATAGAACTCATTCTCAAAGATACAGATACTCCACACTTTAGTTCATGTTTCTTTTACTGCCTCCAAACGAAGTTGTTTTCATTTCATTCCATATTAAAGGATCTTCTATTACACCACCCCTTTGTTGTGAATTTCACAGCCTCTGAATGATTAAGTGATGATTAACCGTTTGTGGTTTCATATACATTTCAATGGTCATATTAATGTCATGGTTTTGAGGGATCTGGGTGTATGCTTGGTTTTTTTGACATAACACTTGTGGTACACTAACCCACAGTATTCCTGCACACTCTCTCAGTATTTCAAGTATCTACGTTGAAATAAACTACACTGTTTTCTTTGTAACGGTTTTTCTAAACACCCTTGGAGCTCTATTATTAAGGAAAAGCTTCTCCTTTTCTCATTATCACAATTTTGGATTTTGGAAAATACACAATGAGGTTTGGTTTCTTGTCAATATGGGCTGCTCTCATGCCATCATGTGCTCTACCATCCTCCTCCATTGTGAAAGCTCGGCATGTGGCCTTCAAACCTCAACCTAAAGAGCTCGAAGGATAAACTTTCTGTCACTCAGTTCAAAGTCTCAATAAAGGATAGCCCTCATCATAACCACACCCACAAAATCAAGGGTGTTCAAATGTTGGCCAACATTGATAGTGGAAGTCAAATCTTTCCATGGCATCCCAATAAGTCAATGAATAAAAATGTGCCAGCAAAGAAGAAGGGCATTGTAGTGATGGCATTTCACCTAGCATCATCTAGCCATAGCCCAGGGATAGGCCACGATAATCCCCATGACCCCAGGCTTTAGAGCGAACTGGCTAGTCAGTAATATCTATAATATGTATCGTTTGTTTTTCAAGGTTATAATTTTTTTCATTTTATGACGTCAAGGAAATTGAAACAATAATAGACTATCTGTAATCATAAAGTTCCACAGTGATATGTAGGATGTAATGTAAGTTCAAAGTAAAAAATTAAATATATCAATATAAGAAAGCATGCATTTTTTTTCACTAATCCTTCAGAGTCATAAGAAAACATCATTATTTTATTGATTATAACAATCCTTACTGCAGATAGACATGTTAATGTAGATCGATCACTAACATATCAAATCAGATTCCATCGTTCAATATCTCGTTTTTTTACTTTATTACAATAACGAAAACGAGACCCAAAATATATCAGATGCCATGTTCAATCTCACGATTTTCTAATTTATAACTTTAATAATAGTAGAGAGGGACAAACGATCGACAATATGTAGTTTATGGCTGTCATAAAATGATTGTTCCATCTCAACGAAGATAACACGAAAACAAGCATATTTTGGAAATGCTAATCATTCTTTCTAGTGTTGGAAATTGAGAATAAACACAGAGGGATGTGTTTTCCCCAACAACACAGAGAATGCAGATAAACGCGGAAATAAAATTCACACAGACAGACAGAGAACACAGGACATAAATTTGTTCTTCTATTCAACTCTCTAAAATGGACAGGTAATGAAACAATGCGAAAATGGACAGGTAAGAAACAAATCATCCATTCACTCGATTATTCTATTTCTACACCAAACAAGGTACAAAACACAAAATATCGAACTTGAAATATTATGGGTTCCACCTACGAAACCATATGATGTCCATGCCTCCATCGCAAATCGCATATCGGCGATTATAAATTTTAACTGGCACTTATGGGAAAACCTTAAGTTCTTGTGATTGTGATGTGTGATGGCATGATTGCATCGCAACATGAAATGTTTAGTTTGCGGGCGCTATCCTCCTGAGCTTGCCACGTGCGATTGAAATCGCATCACAACATAAATAAAATAACTTGCGGGTGGATTAAAGGTAAGTTGTAAAACATGTGAAGTGCAGAACTGCGGGTGGCTTAAAAGTTAAAACATAAATCTTGTAAAGTGCATGCGGATAAAAAAGGTAAACGGAAAAACCTGCGAAGTGCGATATTTATCACTTGCGATGTGCGATGATGATGTTGCATCAAAACATTACAAGTTTTGGTGTGGGGCTTAAAAGGTAAAACTTAAAAGTTGTGAAGTGCAGGATACGATGCGTCAAACTGCAGTAAGTGCGAAATGCGAAAGGTAAGGGATAAAGAGAAATACAAAGGTTTGTGGCAGTTTGTAATGAGGTAAGGTTGAGGGTCCCACCAGATTGCATCACCGAGGGAACAAGTTTCGATGAAGCACGTTTAGGGGTAAACCTTAAAATTTTCAGGCTACAGTATGTGGGCAAAAGGTAAGTCAACAAAAGTGGGTAAGAAATAACGCAGAGAAAAAATAGGGTACTCTGTTTTTTGGATTTTCCATGAAACACCTCCAGATTTGAAAACCTGGGCGTTATCCTTCCCTACACAAAAAACTCAATTCACGTGTGGGATGCTGCGACTTTATTCATGGCATTGGTTGGGATTATTTCCAATGCTCCCCCTTAACCACAACTGTCTCCATCAATCATTCCAAGACACTTTCTGAGATAAACAAAGTTTTTTTGTCCCAATGGCTTTGTGAGGATATCAACAAACTATTCCTCTAACCTACAATGCTGCAACACAATTTCACCATTGTTAACTAATTCCCTTATGAAATGGTATTTGGCATCAATATGCTTTGTTCTCTTATGGAAAACATAATTCTCTGACAATGAAATTTTTGAATTGTTATCACAGAATATTTTGGTTCCTTTTCCTTGTTCATGACATAAATCCCTCAGCATCCTTCTCATCCAAACCTCTTGGGATGCTGCTGCTACTATTGCTACATATTCAACTTCCGTTGTTGATAATGAAACTATTTCCTGCTTCTTGGAAGCCCACGAGATGGGTCCCGATCCCAAATGAAAAACATACCCTGATGTGTTATTTCTGTCATCAACACTTCCATCCCAATCACTGTCAGTGCAACCAATCAGCTTAAAATCATCAGCTGCAGAGTATAGAACACCATACTCCTTTGTTCGATTTACATACATCAATATTCTCTTGGCTGCTTGCCAATCTGTCTCCTTGGGTGTCTCAATGAATCTGGATATCAAACTTACTGCATACATTATATCAAGCCTAGTTGTAGTATAACACATTAGACTTCCAACCATGCTTTTGTAGAATGTCAGATTGACATTCTTGTTGCAATCTTCCTTGCTCAATTTCAACCCCATGACAGTTGGAGTTGATGATGGTTTGTTGTTCTACATATTGAACTTTTTTAAAATTTCTGCAACATACTTTTCTTGTGAGATAAAAATTTCCTTTTCTGTTTTCTTTACTTCTATGCCCACAAAATATCTCAACAAACCCAAGTCAGTCATTTCAAACTCACTTTTCATCACTACTTTGAAATCAGCAATGAGAGAAACATAATTGCTAGTAAAAATCAAATCATCTACATACAAAACAACAATAATAATTTTACCGTCATTTTCATTGATGTAGAGTGTGGGTTCACCATCACACTTGTCAAACCCATTTTCCATCAGGTAAGCATAAATCTTGTTGTATCATGCAAGTGGTTCTTGCTTCAACCCATAAATAGTTTTCTGCAACTTACATACCTTGTGTTCTTTGCTGTCTATTTCATAGCCAAGAGGTTATTCAACATACACCTCCTCTTTCAACGTCCATTCAAGAATCCTGACTTCAAGTCCATTTGATAAAATTTCCATTTTTGTTGTGCTGCTATAGACAACATTGTCCGCACTATTTTCATCCTTGCACCTGGTGCAAAGGTTTTCTCATTGTCTCTTCCTTGTTGCTTCTTGTATCCTTTGACAACTAGCCTTGCTTTGTGTCTTCCTATCTTGCCTTCAATGTTTCTCTTGGTATTATAGACCCATTTCACTCCAATAAATTATTTTCCTTGTGGGAGGTCCACTAACTCCCATGTGTCATTCTTTTATATTGTTCATATTTCTTCATTCATTGCTTCAATCGATTTCTCTTCTTTGACTGCATCTTCAAAATGGATTGGGTCATCAACATGACAAAATAATGTAAATAAAGAATTCAAACCAGCATTATTATCAACTTCTTCTTGCTCATAAATTTCACTTAAATTTCTGAATCTTGGTCTTCTTATATTTGCTGAAGATGTGCTTGGAGTTTCACTTGAACTTGAGGGATTTGTTGATCCCTGTGGTGTGCTTGGAGAAGCACTTCCTTCTTTTCTCAATGTTGTTCTATTACTTGCTTTCGGTGTGCTCTGTTGAGCTTGTGTAGGTGGCGGAGGATCCACCATTGAGGAATTACTTTCTGTAATCGATTCCTCTTTGTCTTCATGTGAAATACATGTCTTCACATCGATTTTTTTCCCTAAACTTCCATCTCAATCTTCTTCTTCTATGAACTGAACATCTCTGTTGATTATTACTTTCTTTGTTGATGGATTATAGAGCTTGTAAGCCTTGGATTCATCACTGTATCAAATAAATATAAATTTATCCCCTTTGTTGTCCAACTTCTTCCTTAACTGATCTGGGACATGTGCATATGCCACACATCAAAACACTCTCATGTGAGTGACAAATTTCTTTGTTCCACTCCATGCTTCTTCTGGAACTCTGTTCATAACATTTTTGGTTGTACATCTATTAATAATATGAGATGCACAAGAGGCAACTTCTTCCTAATACACATTTGGCAAATGCTTTGCCTTCAACATACTTCTTACCATATCCATGATGGTCCTATTCTTTCTTTCTGCTACACCATTTTTCTGAGGTGTATACCTTGTGGTAAATTTCTTGTGTATTCCATGCTCGCTACAAAAACGTAAGAAGTCTTTGGAGATCTATTCTCTGCCTCTGTCAGTTCTCAACACTTTTATGTAGTGTCCAGTTTGCTTCTCAACAAGAGCTTTGTAGGGGTAGAACTGTTCAAACACTTCACTTTTTTGTTTTAGAAAATAGACCCTTGTCTTCCTTGTTTAATCATCTATAAATGTCAAAAATATAATGACGGCCAGCTAATGATGGTGTTTTCATTGGTCCACATAAATCTGAGTGGAAAATCTCTAAAGGTGTTTTTTCCCTTATACTCTTTCCTGTTGGAAATGATTATCTATGTTGTTTTCCCAAGATGCAAATGTATGGTTTCTATATGAGTGGTAATACTTTTACCATGCCCTTTCTATGCAACAAGTTCAAACCTCTGAAATTGAGATGTCCAAATCTCAAACCCATAACCAGTTCTCGTTGTTCACTTCTTCTTGAAATATTTCTTGTGTGACAACTTATACAACACCTCCTTCCTTCAAGTCTGATCTGATCTTAAGAGGAAACATTCTATTGTTTGTCATATGCACTTTTGCAATGAGCTATCTACTTGGAGGTTTATCCATGATTGTGCAGACATAATTTTTAAAAACCACATTGTAGCCCTTTTGCATGAGCTTTCCAATGCTTAGAAGGTTACATTTCAGACCGGGGACATAATAGACATCTGGCATGAAATTCCTCTCTCCCTTCTTTGTCAGTACATTTACTCTTCCTTTCCCCATGACAGAGACCTTGATATCAGTCACCATTGTTACTTCAGATCTTAAACTTTCATCTAGATAGGAAAACAATTCTATGTTTCCAGTCATATGGTTTCTACACCCTGAATCTAAGAACCATACATTTTCTCGTTTTTCTTGTGCTACATTACAAGCTAAAATCACGCTACCATAGTTTTGATTTTCTTTTGTGAAATTTACACTAGCTTTACTGCCCATGTCATTTTGCTTCTTTCTACATTCATTCTTCTAATGACCATACTTTTTGCAATAATGACATTGGACTTGAGATTTATCATACATCTGTCCTTGTGCTTGATTCTGGCTTGAGCCTCGGCTTCGATTCTGATTGTTGCCTCTTCCACTTGTGCTTGCAGGGCTGCTTCTTCCACCTCTGTGTGGGCTTCTTCCTCTTCCTTGATAAGTTGATCTTCCTCAACCTCTACCTTGATCAAAAAACATTTGTGTCTTAAATGCATGCTCCAATGAGGATTTTGTTGCTCTTTTCAATCTGTGCTTATGAGATGTCAGTGATGCATGAAGCTCATCCAATGAAAACTGTCAGAGATCCTTTGTCTCTTCTATGGCCACAACTATGGCATCAAATCTTGATGGTAGACTTCTTAAGACTTTCTCAACTATTCTCCTTTATTCAAGTGTCTCTCCATGAGACCTAATTTCAGTAACCAACCTAATCGCATGTGTAAAGAATGGGTATATATTATCAGACTCTTTCATACAAAGAGATTCAAAATCTCTTCTCAACATTTGAAGTTTTGTTGTCTTCACCTTTGTCATGTCTTGATAGGTTGTCTAGAGGGTATCCCATGCCTCCTTGGACTTCATTTCTGCTGCAACCCTTGGGAAAATACTTTCATGTACTACTTGGAAAATATAGAAGAGGGCTTTGGATTCCTTCTTCTTATTGTCTCTCAACAAATATCTTTCTCCTTGTGTCAAAAAATTATATGCTGTTGCATCTTATGGTTCTTGGAAACCATTTTCCACTAGCTCCAAAATATCTTGTCAAGAAAACATGGCTTTCATTGTAATGGCCCAATAATCATAGTTTTTACCATTATACTATGGTAGTTGTGGATTAGTCAAGCTTGTGCTTGCTACTGCCATCTTGAATGTGTAAACAAGACCTTCTCACTGCTGGAGAATCTGCTTCTCAAAACAACCTTTCATCTTCTTCAATAAAAAGCGAGCTCCTTCTTTCACTGAGAACCTAGACCTGCTCTGGTACCATGTTGTAAATTGGAAATAAACACAGAGGACTATGTTTCCCCCGACAACATAGAGAATGCAGATAAACATGGAAATAAAATTGACACACACAGACAGACAACATAGGACTCTCTAAAAACATATGAAATTACAATCCTTTAATACAAAATTGGCCAAAGCCTGAATATTGAATGTGAGTAATTGTAGAAATGGACAGGTAACAAAAAAGTAGTCCTTTCACTCGATTCTTATGTTTCTACATGAAACAGGGTACAAAACACAAAATACAAGACTTGAAATATTATGGGTTACGACTGCAAAATCACATCGTGTCCATGCCTCCATCGAAAATCGCATATCGACGATTATAACTTTTAAATAGTGCTTATGGGAAAACCTTAAGTTCCTATGATTGCGATGTGCGATGGCACGATCGCATTGCAACATAAAATGTTTAGTTTGTGGGCACTATCCTCTTCAGCTTGTAAGCATTTATATGCGCTATCTTCTAGAGCTTGCCACGTGCGATTGCGATCGCATCACAACATAAATAGAATAACTTGCGCGTGGTTTAAAGGTAAGTCGTAAGACATGTGAAGTGCGGAACTGCGGGCGGCTTAAAAGTTAAAACATAACTCTTGCGAAGTGCGGGCAGATAAAGGTAAATGGAAAAACTTGTGAAGTGCAATATTTATGACTTGCAATGTGTGATGACGATGTCACATCGCAACATTGCAAGTTTTAGTGCGGGGCTTAAAAGGTAAAACTTAAAAGTTGCAAATTGCATGTTGTGATGTGGTAAACCGCGGTAAGTCCGAAATGCGAAAGATAAGGGATAAAGCGAAATACAAAGGTTTGTGATGGTTTGTAATGAAATAAGGTTGAGGGACCCACTAGATCACATTGGCGGGGAAATAACTTTCAGCGAAGCACTTTAACAGGTAAACCTTAAAACTTGCAGGCTGCAGTATACGGGTAAAAGGTAATTCAATGGCGGTGGGTAAGAAATAACATAGAGAAAAAACCGGGTACATTGTTTTCAGGATTTTACTTGAAACCTCTCCGGATTTGTAAACCTGGGCTTTGTCCTTCCATGCACAAAAAATTTGATCCAAGTGTAGGCTTCCACAACTTTACTCATGGTGATGGTTGGGAGTATTTCAAACATACATGTAGCAGTAGTAGTTAATTTGATTATTAAAAATTCTAGAGGACTTTGATTGATGGAGTCTGAGAAAGATCTACTTAAATTATTTTATTTGTATGTTTTTATAAGCGTAGTCTACCGAGGCCACGTTTTGACCCGGAATCTGGTAACAATTTTCAGAAAATCCGGCAAAGATTTGCCCATAATCTTGTTTACAGTTGTTAAACATTAGAATTTTGAGTGCCCCATAGGTTTTTGATAGTGCTGAATCCATTTCCACTATCAAAAATGGATTCCAAGCACTGCAACTACCTGATTTTTTAAAATTTAGTTGACCGGATTCCGGCAGATTTCTGCCGTCCGGGCCAAAATGCGGCCTCGGTAGACAACTCCGTTTTTATATATTATTAGTGAAAGCCACGGAAAGTCGACGCAATTTTAATTTTGAACCCTAGCCATGACCATTACCATGATCGCTACAGCTTAAGCGTGAATCGAACATGTCACAGTGATGTTACCAGGTTAATCCGTTGGTTTTGTATCAATGATTGTAATGTTGTTTTCGTATCTAGCCCTGCGCTCCAATTCTCTAAATGTTTGCTTAGTCAAAATCTTGTCATTTTGTTGGAAGCTTAAGGTTTGGAAGAGGCCGTTTGACGTGGCATTAGAATTGTTGGAGTCTGTAATTGACCAAGTATATCTGTTTTGTCAGGAGTTGATGGTAACCTAAAAAGAATTATTTGCTAGTTCCTGCACAAGTTTACTGGCCTTGTTTCAAAAGTTCTTACTTAGAAGACACAGCGGAGACTCCGAGATCGTGCCAGTCAAAATTTTTCAAGTTACCAAGATCGTTCTAGTAAACGCTGACTTCTTCAGCAACAACCGCAACGATATTACGGTTTCCATTTAAGTATAATGGTCGTTGTATAACTAGAATAAGCTGACGCATATTCGGCGTATCTCTTCTTATCAAGAACTAGATTTGATTTGTAGAGTAGAGAAAGAGAAGATGTTATTATAAGTTCTGCAGTCCCTATATAGTATCGGTCGACGAAAAGTGCCCTATGCTTTTGGCTTTGTTATTGACAGTGACATGTGGTTTAACGGTAAGTTTCGCTGGGTGAAACCCACGAGATGGAGGTTCAAATCTCATTGAGTATATGGCCTGTTGTGTCTTGGCTAGAAGAGTAGGCGACCCCATAGTGGATGTCTCGGCTCCTGTTGATGCATAAGTTAATTGCTATTGTGTGGCTTGCCTAGCCTAGGTTTATAGTGGTAGCCAGTGGGATTTGATCCTGGGCCTTGTTCAGGATAACTCTCACCAGTTACCGATTATCCTAGATTGAAAAAAAAAAAAAAAAACAACAAACAAACATTGTCCTAAGAAAATATATTTGAACAAGAGGTGCAGTGGGTTGTATTTTTAGAATAAGAATGTTTTTAATGGTGGAATGATCAAAAAGTTTCTCATTCATTCTTTCTTTTACTAAATTGAATGCACTTGTTATTCTAAAACTTCAAGTTATTGCTTGTCATTTCAAAACTCGTTAAATGCTGTTTTGTTTATTGAAAATGCTACCCAATTTTATTAATGGTTTTGTAATTTAGAATTTTTATTTAATAAGTTTAAAATTTAAAATATTAAAATCAATTTTAAATTAAATTAAATAATATTCAAAATAAACTACAATAAAATTAAATTAAAATAAAAAAAATATTACTATAACCAAAAAAAAAAACTATTAGATGGAGGACTCAAGATATGTTTAATGTTAGTATACGTATGGATGAGAGCCGTTGCCTTCCCCATCAAAATATAACACAGCCTTTAATACCTCCGACTTTATAATATATATGTAAGATTTTTATATAATAATAAAAAAAGGTTTAATGAATAGAATGCATAACTAAAATATTAGAAGTTAATTGTATATATAATCATTATAGATTCATTAAATATGGTGAGAGGATCAAATTTCTTCACGTTTAAATTTCTTTAGAGTGTAAAATACAATGTGTTATTTTTAAGTGTTTAAATTGTATTTTTGAATGCTATATAAAATATATATAAGACCAAATAAAAATTTTAACCATAAAAACTTAAATTTTGAAGTATATGTCAATATGTATTGGTATTAAAATATTTTATTGATAACCCACATTGAATATTTTTTTATATGCAACATTAAAATATTTTTTTAACAATTTTTTTAGATATATATGAATTCTATATCAAAATAAGTCAATTAACATATATCATCAAATAGTTTAGCATATTTTTTTATTTGTATTTTTATAAAGGGACATTTGTCAACTCTACAAGTTTACAAACAAACTTACACATCCTCTCATAATAGGCTGTAAAATGAACATCTCAGCTCAATAACAAGTCTTTATTTCGAGCATGTGACTTTACGAATCCCATGAACCAAGTCATATCGAAAGATTGGATATCACGAATTCATTAAAGTTGCTTACATGAACACTCCCGAAATCTTATTACTTTAGAGAAAAACTCCATTCACAACTGTTAATGAGAATGTATTCACATTTCATTCATTAGTTTTTTGGGTTGTTACAAATGGGATGATTTATTTTCCATTATGCAATATTTATACACTCATCGAGAGGAGTCGAGACCCACTAGTTTCAAATTATGGAAAAACCATATTTTAATCATTTACGTTATATACATAATAAGGTAATTGATTTAGCGTTGTGATTGTTTATTTCTTCCTTGTATAGTTGTGAGGTTTTTCAGATGTGTGACATTGGGCGAAATACGTTGGAGGAAATTTTTTTTGGACATTTCATAATGGGTGTAAGCAATGGGACAATGAACGAGGTGAAAAGGATGCTTTCATGAGCTTGCACAATGAATCTCAATTTCTGCAATGTTTCTAGTTATCAATCAGTTTTATTATTTTTTCTTGTTTGCTCTGAAAAACATATGTGGAACCCATGGGAGAAGAGAGTGATCGTGTCCATATTAATACTCTATCATATGTGTTAGTGATTCCAATTCGATTTGTATACCTCGATCAAAGTTAATGTGATGTCGATAAGAGGGAAGTCAATCATAATGATTTCATACCTTCCAACTGCCTTTTAAAAGAAGCGAGATCGACAACAATTGAGCCTTATGTAGTTTTACTGAATCACCTCGGCCATTATGGCATTATTTATCCCACGTCAAGGAGAATTATTTAAGTGAGAGTCGAGACACCACCTTTATAATTTGATTGGGTTAGGAAGTTATAGGCTTTATTTTATTGGATTTTCTTCAATATCCCATTTTTCTAAAGATGCTTGGAATGCCTGGAATTCTGGTAAAGATATATCGAATTATGCAATTTATTTAAAAAACAATGATGGAGAAAATTTGATAGAAATGGCCAGCTCTTAGGTTAGGCTATCTCACCATGAGAGTTCTTACATAGGGCACATCTTTCATTCGTCAAATCATTCCTATATAAATATGATTGGAAATTTGTTGTGGAATTGAACAAATTCCTTAAGGATAGGATCCAATCTAACTAATCATAATAGATCACAAAAAACCTCTAAGAATAGAATAATCTCGAGAATTCTACATTTCTCCATTATTCCAAGTTCCCCTCTTAATGGAAAAATGTATCAAAGAATAACATGAATAACGAGCCTGCTCGCTTTAGTCTCATCTAGGCTTACAATGATAAATAAAACAACTTTATAATCGAGCTTTAATTTTTTCTTTCTTGCTAAAGGGTCCATGCTTCTTCATTTGCTGGTGAAGTTTCATCTTCACCTTTCTTTCCATAAGATAGTGGTGGAGCTTCTCCTCCTTTTTACGTTTTCTATGCCAAAGGTGGATCACTTTACCTCTTAATATCCTCTTTCTTGATCTCGATTGCAAGCTAACATTATTTATATTCAAAACTGCTGCAGGGTCTTGGGTCTTATACGTGTCCTTAACGCTTGCAATTTTTTCAATTTTTATTGCTTCTTCCTCGTTGTAAATATATGCACACTTAAAATTAATGTTAGATAAAATATCATGAAAATAACCATACTTAATTTCTTGTCATCCTGCTCCTTTAGTGATATTTCCTTTCTTCATCTTTCTCCTAACATAGTTAGTTGTTTCATGTCTTCATCAACTTATTTTAATCAATTAAGTTGATGCAAACATGTTGTCTACATTTGATTTGTGTATGAACATAGGAATCTCTTCTCCTATGAACAACAACTTATTAATAAGATTCTTTTCATGCATCAAATTAATCCATTCTTCATGAGATACATAGTTCTCATCAAATTTGGCATCAAGGAATATTTCTTCATAAATCTTTCAAATTCTATATTTCAGTGGTTGTTTCTTATCATCACAATGTCAATTACAGGAATACATTCATCATCCATCATTGCAGCTTCAACGTTTTCATATTTAGTTTCACACTCAGTTATGAGAATGAAAGCACAATCATAATTTTCAAGAGAAATACATTCATCATCTTCGTCCTCATTCAAACTATACTTCATTCCTAAAATATCCCACAACACTTTTTCATTATGAATCTCACCATATTCATGTAGTATATTGAAAAAGATGTTTTCATCTAATTCATATTCTATAAGATGTAATGTTTATGCATCTCTACTCATATCATGGTTTAAATTAACAAAATCATCTTCAACATAATTCAATAAATATAACTTCCATAGTAATTTTTTTATTGTAGTTACCAAAATTTCAAGATTTACACTTGAGAAAGAGGGTAGGTCCAGAATTAACCTTTTTATGGTTTCAACAAATTCCATATCTGAATTTCGATCAACATCAAATCCTTAGGTTCAACTGGAAACACTTGATATTAAACTAACAAATATATTGGTTCTTTCCTTTGACTCTTTCTCTTGTTCCATTGGAATTCTCTTTGGACCTGTTTGAGTCTCCTTTGTTTACCCATCACAACAGTTTCATGCTCCTCATAGCTTCAAAGAATATGGACTCCACATTCTTCGACTCTCATCAAAATTTGTAGGGTTGGTTAACTTTATGCAACCTAAAAGAATTTTTGAAAGCATAAAGCATCCACTGCAGCTCCAAAACCATCAGAAGTAGTTTATTATTGAAGCGCCTAGGGTACTAGTTGGAATTAATAATATTTTAAAATAACTTCCTAACAGGTAGATACTACGTGTCCACAATTTGAAAAAGAGAAACACTGAAAAGAAAAAAAACATTGCCCCCAGTAGGGCCCTCCAACAGAACACAATTTGAACAATGTACCTCAATAAGCCTCCTTTTTCATATAATTTTAGTTGAATAAATACTCCACAACTAGACACTCTGATGCGAACACTTTTCTTCTACGCAACATGCTTTTCCACAACTCCAAGACTTTCTATGATCCCTGGATCTACTTTCCATGAAAACACATGTCACAGACTCTAAGGCTACACTTCATGCTACAAGACTTCTCCCTACAACACGTTTTCCAAGGGGCCTCGTCCATTAGCCGAACACACTGGAACAAATCCTCAATTACTCAATGATCCACCTGTGCCTTCATTTCTCACAACACTAAAACACATCTCACTCTTCACTCCATGTAGATATATGTGTGATCCGTATTTATTAAAGTCTTGAATATTTCTCTATTTTAAGGATAGTCCCAAGATTGAGGAAGATTTCATGAATAATGCATCCCAGGGAATGGAAGAAGCTGAAATACTCAACGCACCAAATTTGTATGGTAAGTAGAATGATAGAGGCATATTTGCAAGAGTAGAGGGAGGATGATAAGTAATGTTAAAGAAAAAAAGGAAAGGAGAATATTGATGAGATTAGTTTTTTTTAGGAAAATTTATTGCACTTGAAATCAAGCAGTATGAAGCAAAAAATATCTTGAAATTAATCCAACAGTTTTCAATGGTTGAGGGCAGTAATGGAAATGAAATTTGTTGTTACAATTCCATGAATTGTACAATAGGGACTCACTGAGGAGGATTTTTTATTTTATAGCATGAAAATGAGATCCATGTGATGAAGTAAAAATTGAAGTCATGAGGACATTAGGGAGGTTAACTATAACTCCCTCCTCCCATATCTACCCAAGTAATGGACCAACCAGGGTAAACATGTGACAGGAGGCTATTATGATGACATTCAACCTCCTAGATGAACTTAAGGAAGTGGAATCGATAGAAACACATCACACATACCAAAAATCCCAGAACCATCCCAATCACTCGTGTAACTAGCCCTCGCCTCGCACCGAGTTTTTAACCCACTTAACCCCTCTAAGCTCCCACGTATAGGCATGGGTGCATCTCGGAGGAATCCTGATGTTACCATTACTAAATTTTCCTAACTAATGTTTGCATCACAGAGCCACTATGTCAAGTTCTCGTGCCCGCAGCCCAGATCCCTAGCCGAATTCGATGAAAAGTTCATAAATTAAATAAAACAACACAAGAAATTATGCAAAATAAAATATTTGAACAAGGACCTATGAAGTTCCCTACTAATCCGAAATGGATCGTATTTGTTACGCTATGCTTGTTACGCTATGAAAAGCATCCATTTTGATATAATAAAGTGTGTAAAGTGTTCTCCATGAGTTGCAGGTTAAACAAAGTAGTTGTGGTTATATTTCTGAGTTTTATGTGTGAGGATTAGTTAAGTAAATTTACTTTTAACATATCACAGCAGAAATACACAACAAATAAAATTCACCATCACATAACACAACAAATTGTTGAGGCAGTTCACCCCTCCTAGGCTACATCTGCCGGTCCAAGGCCCCCCAATGGCATGTCCTTTCTCTATTAATTTTCTCAAAATGGTTACACAGGTAAAAATATGCCTCAATAGGAAAAACCAACTGTAAGTTCAGATTTAGAAGATAGAAAATAGCTAGAAATGGCTTTTGTTTCACACTAAATAGTGAAATATTACCCAATACAGTGCCTTCTCCATGATGGCCTTGATGCTTCTTCATCTTCCTCGAAGAAAAAGCTATTGTAGATCACTTCTGATTGGCCTAAAACCTATTCCAAACTGTTCAGAATGCTCACAAAACCAAAAATTGACTAAAATTTCATCTTGTTTGGTCGAAAATTGAGAAAGTTATGACCAAAACATATTTTTTCCCAGTGTCCCCCAAAATCCTCCAAAACTAGAGGAATTCCAGTTAAACTCACCAAAATGGTGAAAATTCCTAAAATTGGTGGCGTGCTCCATAAATGGTGGAACCAAAACCATGAGATTTAATGTTTAGCAGTGGTGGTCACATGCGGTTCCACCCTAACGGCTGAACAAACTGTGACTTTATCCATTCACAATAAATGTTGAGGGCTTGGCCACATGGCCCCAAACTCGCCATTGTCACATAATCACAACCACCAGAATTACGCTCCTCGACATGAGAATGCGGGTCATATGGAGTCAAGGCTAGCTCTGAGGGTTATCCCCCTTAACTTTTCTATCGGATCAAATCTTAAGCCCAGGGTTCTAAGCATGAGGTCACGTCACTAATGTACGGCTCTAAGGGGCATTTCCCCAACTTTCTACCCATTTCACACCGACCGAATCATTATTTCATCTTCCCAACTCACCAACAACTCACCCTAATGGTCGTCAAAGCCATCATTTAGGAACGGTCAAGTGTTCAAAACCCCTTAAACACATAATTTTTGAACAAATTCTTCAATCCATACCAGCCATGTGGAGTTTCAGGGCGTGCCACGGGTGTCTGTTCATAGGCCCACCAAACCTTAATAATTTTTTTTTGATAATATAATTTTTTACAAAATTTTCAAGGCCAAATTGAGTCAAAGGTCAATTTTGAGGTTATCGACAATTTCAAACCTCAATAACTTTCACATACGACCTGGGTTTGAGAACCATTCTACCGCACCAGAATTTGTAGCATCAGACCTTTCCGTTCATTCATATTGAAACATTTAAGCATTTCCACTTCTAGAGAAATTTTGATAATCCTGACATGATCACTCCGATCGCACTCTCCATGAGTAAGCCTTGAACCCCAAAAGCTCTTTGACTATTGAAACTAATCTATAGAAAATAAGAGTACTCACACCCTCTTTCTTCAACAAACTGGGCACTTGCCTTGCATGGCTAGTGACTTTGAACCACAACTAGAAAGAAATTCACACTTCCCTTCCTCAATGTGTTTGTCCTCCTTGTTAGCGCTCAAATCTACCTTAGGCTGAAATAAGGGAAAACTCAAGGCAACATCAAACCAAGCTTAGCCTCGTAGCTAGCCCTACGAGGATAGGAGAGGGATCTCTCCGGGTCTATCTCGAAAAAAAGTCTTCAAAGGGGCTGAGATGACTTATAATGGATACTGATTTTAGGCTAGTAAATAGATAGGAAGGTTTGTTTTTGATAAATGACTGGATTTTCTGGGCAGTATGGGGACAAAGGACAGCATGAGCAGGGAAATTAAATGAAAGACGCAGATTATCTCATGAGGCAAGATAGGGAAGAGCTTAAGCATCCAAATTGAAAATTATATGGAATGGAATGACTGTTAAGAAGCTAAAAAGGGCATTATGTGATGAATCCTTTTCAGACAGAGGAAGAAACACAAATCATGAATGCTTCTCCAGGGAAGAGCAGTACGCTGAATTCTACCCTTCTCACTCAGAAACATTCAAATTGGAAATGATTATGAAATGAAAAGTAAAACATAACAAGCTACATATGAAACAAAATAAAAGACAAATGCTAAATTCACACCACAAGAATCTCAGGAGTCAGAGTTGTATCTTTTCATTAAATCAGTGAAGTTTTCCTTCACACCTCTCCCACTTTTTTTCAGAACTCTCCCCCCTTTACAAAATAATTTACAACAATAAATAAAACTATCTGTAGGCAAACTAATTGACTCAAAATGAGGGATGATTTAATCATTATTAACAAACAAAAGATGAAGAGCCGACCATCTGTTCTGAAGTAGCGTCCCATTTTCTACTCGAATCTATTGATGATCGATGAAGAGGTGACATCTGTAATGTAGACCTTCCAAATCACAACTGAAGTCAAAAAATAGACTATCCACTCCTATTTCCTAGCTATGGTAGATGTCTCCGTTTAAATTTAGACTTTCAGCCTTTGACTGCCACTTTCCCTTTTACCTGCCCATGCATGGCACATTCATTTTGAACACGTGGATAACGTAAACAGACTTGCACTGCTCTCCTTAACCAGTCAAAAAGCTAAGTCTGGTTGTGATTCTTATTTTTATCGATTCCAATTTCACTCAGCAAGGACTGTTTCAAATTTTCTATACTAGTTAAATTTCTTCTCCTCTGTGCTTCATTTGATTTAAGTTGTTCAACAGAGAAATGAGAGACCTTCTAAAAAACAACAATAAAAAAGCCTCCTGTATCTTGATCATGGGGAACAATCCTCATACATCGCTCTATAGGAAGACTAGATACTTCTGCCTCTGCTTCAAACTTCTCATCCTCTGCATCATTCACCCCTAATGCTACTTCTAACAATTCTGAAACAGTATTTCCATCACTGCTATCTTGCCCTGTAGCGACAAGCCTTTAAACCTTCACAACGCATATCATTCTTGACGGATTTTTCTTCCGCATCTTTATTTGAACAATTAATTACTTTTGGCCCCACTTCAATCTCTGTTTTCTTGAAATCGTGTGTACCATCAGAAATACCACAATCCTTCAAGGCTTTACCAGAAGGAAACATACTAGGCACTATTGTAGCCTTCCAGTATTTATCAACCTGTTTGTAAGATGTAAGCCAGTTTCCTTTATCACGAACCTTCCAACTCTTGAGGCCAGGGCAATGCTTTAACTCGGGAAACTCAGAAGACACGTCAAGAAGTTCTACTGATCCCCCACTTTGCCTAATCACCTCCCCAACAACAGCTTCATCTTCAACTGGATTCATTGAGCAAGTAGAGTAAACTAATTTCCCTCCAACTTTCAGCAATGCAACACCTCGCATGGCAATTTGAACTTGAATGCGATGTACCCCATTGCCAAGTCCAGCATTCCATCTTTTCCAGATATCAGGTGCCTTACGAATTGTTCCATCTCCACTGCAAGGTACATCACATAATCTTCGATCAAAAAGCAACTCTGTTATACTTTCTGCATAGGATTCTTCATTAATCTCAAGTCTTCGACTACCCTTAGCCTCTGTCTCATTTGTTGCTTGCGTCAACATGCCATTATTTTTGCAACAACAACTTGGAAAGTTTTGTGCTTCGTGATTGGTTACCAGCAAGTTAGCACTGCACATCCTCTTTGTCTGATGAATGAGAAGATTGCACCGTCGAACATTAGCATCATTTTCTATGACCATTCCCTTGGGTAGAAATTCAAGCTTAGCTGTTTTGTGAATCATTTCTAGAAGTTGAAATGTTTTTGACCCAGGTGTTGGAGCAAGAAAAATCTAAGTTGATGAAAATTTGATGAATTTAAACCTGTTGACTCTACGCGTCGCACACAGGCCCAGTGCGCCGCGTCGAACAAGTGTGCCACGTCAGAAGGAAATTACATTGTAAAATTCGACCCAATGCGTCGCGCGCCTTCTATGCGCCGTGCGCTCCTTTGTATGTACCGCGCAGGTTTTTTGGCACAGTCCTGGTTCTCAAAAATGCAATTTTCACCCTCTCTCCACTTTGAATCGACTTTCATTCAAGTTTTGGATGCACATGAATGTTTTAAACATATGAAAGATCTTTTAAACTTATGGAGTTTGATTTTTTGGTTTAACAAAACCCATTTTTGTAATGTTTGGGCATGGACACGCTTTAAAATTTAATACAGCTCTGCTCTTTTGCAGCTCGACATTTGGCATGGACTGAATGTTGTTTTTATTTGATTTTCTTGACTTGGGCAATGACAATTTTCTCAGGGTAATGGGCATAAGATCTCGGCTTGACTTAACAAAAACCCATTAATTGAAGGTTTCGGCACTTTCACAACTTGAAATAAACTCAGTTTTTTGCAGTTGACCTTTTGGCTTGATTAATGTTTTCTTGATTGACTTTTTGCAGGGATGGTGGCATGGGACTTCAGCAAAGGATCAAGAGGGGCTGCATGTGAACATTTTCAGCTAAGAAACTTTGAATAATTACACATTTATTATGAAGACACAATTGATGATTTCTTCTTCAAAACAGGGTTTTGAAGAAGAAACACTCTCAAACCTTATTGACTATGAAATTTTTCAATTGAGACTGATTTGGAAGCTTTCATGCGAAATAGGTCGACAAAACCCTAAACCTAAAAACTCTTAAAAAATCTTTGCTACCCATGACTTTGAATGACGAGAAATGAACTATGGTGAATTTGACTCTGACAGCGGACTGACAAGAAGGAGTCTAACACTCCTGTCAATAACTGTCTTTATTGCACTCACTCAGAAAATTTCTGGTGAGAAATTCGTAGAAGGAAAACATCGCTGCCTTGATCAATGAACCAGGGTGGCTCAAACAAACGAGAGATTACAGTATAAAATATATCCATACAACCGAAATTTTCATATGTATAAAATGAGTATGGCTTCTCGTACTAAGAAGTCCATCCACTTCTTGCGGGCCACTTCCATGGCAACTTTTCTTTGCTACAACTCTTCTTCATGTGAAACTTTCGGTTTCACATCAATAATGGAATCCTTAGTTCCACTTGCGCCAATCTTTCTCGCCCTCTTGCCGCATGTGCTTTGAATGACTAGTTGGATGCAAAGTCCAACAATGGGAGACAACATGTCCCCTCTTTTGGCAATATGTGCAAATATTATGGACCTTCTTTGAAAGTTGTATTTGCCTCATCTCGCTTCTCGTATGCTTTCTTCGTCATCTAGCATCTTGAAACATCATGGTTAAATCGACCACAATATGCACGACAAATATTTGCTCCATTTAAGCATGTAAAACTATCATGCCTTGCTGAAACACAATCAAATTGATCATGAGAGGATTTATACCTCTTGCACTACTTTGAATGTTCATCCCACGTTTTCCTTCTTGAGGAGATGAACTAGTAGAGGCTACATCTTTCATTTGCTGGACTAACATCATCGTTCTTGTCTTGAAAAGCCTGTATGAACTTGCATGCTCGCCATAAGCTACATGTCTACCATCTTCTTGCTCGCAACAAAGGTTTAAAGCAATGGCAATCATATTCGAAACAAATTTGACATATTTGCATCTTAGAACATGGAACAAAGGTTCTCTTTAAATTAGCCTCACATGCTTTCATGTTTTTTGGAGTCTTCACCATTAAACTACATAACCAAGAGCAAGATTCTTAGGTCGTTCCTCAACAAAAACAGGTTCAACCATGTCTTGTGCATTCTTGCCTAACCCTTTACCTTCATAGTCCAATTTAATCATTAATTTGGACCCTATACCTCTCATATGTTTTTCGAAAGAAACACCACATCTTTTCCGAAGAGGAAACCGAAGACAAATTAGTATGGATTACCTTTTCCTCATGCATTTTCTTGGTCAAAGCCTCTTGGGCTTGATGGAGTTGCATCTCCATATCATACAATCTTTGAAGAATTTTTTTCCTTCTCTTCCTTCATGGCAAACAATTTCTTATGAAGTTCGACACTTTCTCTTCTATCCTCAAATAGAATCTTCACCATGTCCTTCACTATAATAAAGTCACGTTTCATATCATCATCGAAGAATCCTATGAAGGAGGAAAATTCACTTGTAGAAGCTGTCATTATGATGTCAATTAACAAATTAACTTCAATAAAGTTCTCAAAGATTTTCAAAACAAATGAAAAAGCTTTTTTAACCAAATGGTTGTAGAGACAAACTCTTATTCAGGGCGACCCAAAAAACAAACAAACTCCGGGAGATTCTTAACAAACGATTACATCAAGATGGTTTGTGTTTCAATGGTGACCTTAAGGTACTTTGGGGTAAGGAAGAAGCCTTCACCCCCTTTCTTCCTTTTTTTTCCTCTCCAAGACTTAGCTATCCATAGCTATTCCTTCACCCTCTAGCAAACTAAACCTAGTAAGCCTCAAAATCCTACAACAAATGTCTGCCCCCAAAAATGGCTCTGCGACTGCTTGCAAGGGTTATAATGAAAAAATTTTAATAAAATCCTTTTGCACAAGAACAATATAGAGAGAAACACTAGCTCTCCTAATGCTCAAAAAACACCAATCTATGATACCAACTTTGATACGAAATGGATTGTATTTTTTATGCTATGAAAAGTATCCATTACTGTTATAATAAAGTGTGCAAAGTGTTCTCCATGAGTTGCGAGTTAAACAAAGTAGTTTTGGTTATGTTTCCGAGTTTTATGTGTGAGTATTAGTTAAGTAAATTCTATCGTTTAACATATCATAGTAGAAATACACAACAAATAAAATTCACGAAAAGAAATTGTTGAGGAAGTTCACCCCTCCTGGGCTACATACTCAGTGCCTAAGGCTCCCCAATGGCATGTCCTTACTCTATTAATTCGATCAAAATGGTTACACGAGTAAAAATATTCCTCAATAGGAAAAAACAGCTATAAATTCGAGCTTTAGAACATAGAAAATAGCTAGAAATGGCTTTTGTTTCACACTAAACGGTTGAAATATTACCCAATACAATGCCTTCTCCATGATGGCCACACGATGGCTTCTTCATCTTCCTCGAACCAAAATCTGTTTTAGATAACATTTTATCGACTTGAAACCTATTCCAAACTATTCATAATCGTTGAAGGAACCCAAAAAATGACTAAAATTTCATCTTGTTTGATCGAAAATTGAGAAAGTTATGATCAAAACAACTTTTTGCCCTGATGTCCCCCCAAAATCCTCCTCTAAAACTCGGGAGGAACTCTAGTTAAATCGGCCAAAATGGTGGAAATGCCTAAAATTGGTGGTGCACTCCATAAATGGCGCAAACCAAAATTGTGGCATTTAATTTTTAGAAGTGGTGGTCACATGCGGTTCCACCCTAACTCGCCGAACAAACCGTGACCTTATCCATTCGAAATAAATGTTGAGGGCTTGGCCACATGGCCCCTGAACCCGCCATTTTCACATAAACCGCAACTTCCGAGCTCGCTCCCGGACATGAGCACGTGGGTCGTATGGAGTCGGGGCTAGCTCTAAGGGCTATCCCCCTTAACTTTTCGTCGGATCAAATCTTAAGCCCCGGGGGTTCTAAGCGTGAGGTCACGTCACGACAAGGATGGCTGCGAAGGGCCGGTCCCAAAATTTCTCCACCCGTTACATGCCAACCCGACCCATCATTTTCTATCCGCCCAAATCACCAAAACCCGCCCTAGACGAGCTGGTCGGGTCTCTCTACCCGAGTAGCTCGGGCCGGGGGTTCAAAACCCCTTAACCACATAATTTTTTGAACAGTCCTTCAATCCATGGCTCGGGGGCCACATGGCAACCTCAAGCGAGCCATGTGGCACCCATTGATAGGCCCAACAAACCTTAATAAAAAATAATTTTTTGCATAATATATATTTTTTTTACAAAAAATTTTCATAGGGTCAAATTGAGTCAAAGGTCAAATTTTGGAGGTTACTGGACGATTTCAAACCTCAATAACTTTCACATACGACCTCGGTTTTGAGAACCGTTCAAGGTGCCGAGAATCATAGTGTCAAGACCTTTACAGGTCGTTCGATTGCAACCATTTTACGAGCACTTCCATTTTTTGAGCAATTTCCATAACTTGGACATAATCACTCGATCACCTACTAGCCATGACTAACATTTCATCAAACATGTCACACTTTGAGGGTAATCTACGAGGTTTAAATAAAAAATATGAATGTAGGGGTCTCATACTTATCGATAATCATTAAGAATCATTGTTACTACATCACATTAACTCGCATTATATTTTATATAGCCATAGATACATTTTTCATTCAATTACGAATCAAAATATGATGAGAGCCATAATTCATCACCATCATAAAACTCGATCAACCAACATACAAGAAACAAAAAATGACAAGCACATAAAAACCATATAAGCCACAAAATATCAAGCACATTTACCCATCAATAATAGGGAAAATATGCTCTTATTTCCATAAAAACTATGCAACCAAGTATGGGACTTCCACGTTCCACCCGACCATAGGTATAGCTAGGCCAAATATCTCTTTAGCTAGTCACCCCCATGCCATATTCCTATCATGAATGTGGGATCTCATAAACCAAATCCATAAAAACCAAACCATGGCTTTTAGAGACCAAACTACCTCAACCTCAACTAGTGGTTCCACCTCATGGCTCGGACATCGCGGTCATCACCATAATGGTCTCTCGCCAAAGTATTCTAGGGTCTCTAGAGAATTTCTTCCAACCAAGGCTCTAGGAATAGTAACTCAAACCTAGTTGTTTCCGGAGCTCTAGAGAGTTTTTCCGAGCTAAGGCTGCGAGACTGAGTAGCGAACTCACCTAGGGCTCTAGAGCATTTGTCCAACCAATGCTACATGAATAGTAACTCAACAATGCGTTTTTTTTGGGCTCTAGAGATTTTTTTCCAACCAAAGCTCTAGGAACTAGTAACTCAACCCACAACTAAAGGAACATGAGAACCAACCGAGAAAAAAAACAATGATAATGAACCCACAATACCATGGCTATCTAGGAAATGGAAAGGCTAGGCAAATCCACTATCAATCCGGAAATCCTCCATGCCAATGACATATCAGAACCAAGAAACCACATCCATACACCATACATGCCAAAAAATAGTGAGGAAAACATACATGTAACTCGATACCTACAATCAAAACCCATTGTAGTTGTTGATCTCAATGTCTTCTTGTGATTTCCTCGCTCTCCCTTTTTCCTTCTTGCTCCAAATATCCAATTATGCCAAACCCTCATCACTCGCTCAAATAAAAATCTAAGTATTCAAGAATATGAGAGAGAGAGAGAGCAATAAGAGCTCAAAAAACTCCACCGAACAAAAACCATGAACCGATCCTAAGAAGCATTTTTATTAATGAGGCCTCTATTTTTCTTAATATTCCATATTTTTCTTTCATTTTCCTCCTCACATGAAACCTATGACCATTCACCTCTCGTTTCTCCTATTTTCCATTGTTTTCATAAATAAATGCCAATAAATGTCACTTTTCCTTTCCAAAGCCTTATCCATTTCATTTTTCCAATTTTGATAGCCATAATAAACTATATGAACACCCAGTACTAGCATTTTTTTGGCCAACATTCGGCTTTGAATACGTGTCCCATGACCTTGGTTATTACTTTGCATTTATTAACTTTTATTACATGTAATTTTCACCAAGGTTGTTATAGAACCCTTCCCCTTGGGAGAACACCATCCCGGTGTTCAACTACACTCGTTGTAATCAAAACATACTTCTCATGGATATTTATAACTTAGCTCATTGCAATATTTACAATGATGAACCTACTCGAGAAAAAACAGACATGATGACATAAAAAATATAACATCATAGTGAGATGACACCATACCGCTTATTGGAGCTTTATAACATAGCTCATGGTGTTATTTACATCCACATAAATATGTACATATATCAAAAAATCATGCCAAAATATGCTCCAAACATATACTAACATCATACCAAAAATGCTTTGCCTCAACCCATAAACAATGAAGGATACATAACCCACATCCGAGCCATCCTCTCCCATGTAGCTTGATCATGCCCAAAGTGCTTCCATTTCTCTTTAACTTTCTCGATTGATCGATTCCCAGAACATGAGCATTTTTCTCTACAAAATGTACCAAGGTTCCGAGCTGGAATAATCCTCCTCGGCTCCACCTCCAATACATACCACTCAATCACGTGATCAACATCCCTAACATATTCCTTAAGTAATGACACATGGAAAACATCATGAAATTTCATTATGGAAGGGAGTACAAGTTGATAGGCTACCGGCCCAATCCTCTCAATTATCTTGAAAGGTCCACAAAATTGTGGTGTCGACTTGGAAAATGAATCAATTCGCAAGGATCTATTCTTGGGATTTATGCACAAGTACACCTATTCCCCAACCTAAAACTACTTGAAAAAAAATGATCAAATCTCCATATATCTTTTTTTGTACCCTGCGCTTCTTTCAAATTCTTCTTTATTACTCACATTTCTTGTCCCATCTCTACCGACGATGTCCAGGTCCAATCAACACCATGTTAATCGGGATCACTCCCGACTAATGGTAGTATTGAAACTCCACCTATTACGGGTCAATTTGGGAATCATCCCACGAGACCCGGTCAAGTTGGGCATCATCCCCCCGAGAACAATGAATAGGTTCTATCATCCCCTAATTCAGCTTTTTATATGCCCTAAGAAAATTCATTCCATTCATGGCTTCAATTGTGAGATTTCTAATGTCTAGAGTATAGATTATATGACACATTGACTCATCAATGCACATTTACGAATGGGCCTAAGTTCAATGCGCTTCACCGACCCCCATGCAAGGGTGCACTTTGTAGTGCACTCTTCGACACTTAAGAATGTGTTGGTCTCCTAGGAGTGAAATCATCATTGTTTTGGGAATATCCACATGTCCAATGCCTTCTAGAAGAGCTCCTAGGTGTCATACTTCAAACACAAGTGTTCATCCATCACCACTGAGCTTTTAAACATGTCTCACCTATTATTAGAAATCCATTCAATTCCATTTATTGAGAAAATACCTTCAATTTCCCTATAAATTGATCACTCATCTAAGTGCTAAGGGAGAAATAAATTTGTGTAATGTTATTATGTTGGATTCTCAATTAATGAGAGTTTGGAAGTACGGTTATGTTGTTGATATGATGCTTGGTGTGATGAGGATGGAATGAAGTTGGAGCGAAAGTTGATGATGAATCTATCTATTGGTTGTAATATTATCCCTCCTATTTTATTAATAAAGATATATGTTTATTTTATCATATGTATTATTATATCTTGTGAATTACATTCTCAATTGTGTATGTATTCTCGGATCTAATGTTGTGAAACCAGACTCCAAAAATAGAAGAAAAGAGATATCAACGCCTTAGAAATAAGCCACTTCGAGGGGGAAACCTCCAATACATTACATTAATGAATAATTCTTGGATGATACAAATTACAAAACCTCCTTTCTATATATAGGAGTCCATGGGGCCATAATGTAATCCTAGTGGAGCCACAATCTAATCCTAGCCGACCTAACAATAATAATTTAAGGGCACAATAATAACAATATGGGGGTTGCAGGGGTACAATAATAACAATAAGGGGGTTACACTAACAACAATAAGGTACTATACTAGTAATATAGGGACCTAACATGGCCCTCTCCTTCAAAAAAGTGTTCTCCTCAATGCTTGAATAGCTTTGGGTGCTTCTGTATAAAATTCTCATCCTCCCATGTAGAATCTTCAGTGGGTAAGTTCTTCCACTTGATGAGATACTCGAAATTGATCGATTCCGTAGGCGTCGAGTTCTTGTTTCCGTGACCGCTTCAGTTCCAATATGATTTTTCCTTCTTCATCGAGTTCTAGAAATATTGTTTGAACTGAAGATTTTCACGTATAACCTTCTTTAAGCATGAAACATGGAAAACTGGATGCACTCGTGAAGAAGCGGGGAAGCTCCAATTTGTATGCCATAGTACCAATATTTTGCAACACCTTGTAAGGACCATAGTACTTTGGCGATAATTTATTATCCTTCTTAGCCTGCTTGAGGGACATTTGTTTGTATGGTTGTAGCTGTAAAAATACCCAGTCTCCTACATCAAAACTTCTCTCACTGCGATGTTGATCTGCATGTTGTTTCATTCGATTTTGTGCCAAATTCAGGTTATACTTTAAGAGTTGGAGAACTTCTTGTTGATGCTCAATGTGATCTTCCACTACTTAAACCTTCAAATTTTCTCTTAAATATGATATGATGCATAGTGGATGATATCCATAAAGTGCCATAAATGGGGTCATTTTTGCTGCAGTATGGAAGGAAGTGTTATACCACCATTCAACGAGAGGTAACCACTTGACCCATTGTGTTTCTTTATGAGATACAAAACAACGAAGATATCCTTCCAAACATTTATTTACTATCTCAGTTTGACCATCAGATTGAGGATGATAATATGAGCTATGAGCTAATTGAGTACCCAAACAAGAAAATAGCTCCGTCCAAAAATTTCCAGTAAAAATGGGATCTCTGTCGCTCACAATAACCCTTGGGTTTCCATGTAGCTTTTGAATTATGTCCATAAATGTAGTAGCAACTGTACTTGCTTTAAATGGACGAGATAATGCACAAAAGTGTGCATACTTGGTTAGTCTATCAACTACCACCATGATGACACTCTTTCCTTCGGACTTAGGTAAACCTGTGATAAATCCATTGATATATCCTCCCAACGTTGACTTGGAATGGATAAATGTTGTAGAAGTCCTGGGGTCTTAATTGTCTCAACTTTATTCTACTGGAAAACCAAACATTCCGCCATAAACTTTTGAATATCAGATTTAAGGCCATCCCAAAAAAAATCTTTCTTCACCCTGTGGTAAGTTTTTAAAAATCTTGAGTGTCCTCCTAAAGGAGAAGTGTGCAATTCCAAAAGAATATTTCGTTTTAGTTGGGAATTCTTACAAAGATATAAGTGATCTTTGTACCATAAAGAATCATTTTTCTAACTAAATTTATCATATGTACCAGGATCTTGCTGCAACTTTTGAATGAGTGTCCATACTTCTTTGTCCTTCTTCCATTCATCTCTTGCTTCGGTTATCCAATCTGGTTGGATAATAGAAATGGCACAAAGCAATGCTTCCACTTCTTCATTCTTTCTTGAGAGTGCATCCGCAACAACATTAAGCTTCCCTTTTTTTGTAGATTATTTCAAAGTCATAACCCAACATCTTTGTGACCCATTTTTTCTGCTCTTCTAAAAATAGTCTTTGTTCCAAAAAGTGTTTAAGACTATCATGATCAGTTTTTACCTTGAAGTGTCTTACCATTAGGTAAGTTTTCCATTTCTTTAGTGCATGCAATATTGCTAACATTTCCTTCTCATAAATAGTTTTATGTAAATACTTTCCTTTGATTGGACGACTTTCAAAAGCAATGGGTCTTCCTTCCTGCATTAAAACAACACCAATTCCATTTCTCGAGGCATCATATTACACAATAAAGATTTTTGTGAAGTCTGGCGTAGCTAAGACTGGTGCTAGGCACATTGCCTCTTTAAGCTGTTCAAAGGCCTTAATTGCTTCAGGAGTCCACGAAAATGCATCTTTCTTCAATAATGTTGTTAGAGGTGTTTTTATTCTCCCATAATTCTTAACAAACTTACAATAATACCCTGTTAACCCGAGAAATCCTTGCAACTGATTTATGGTTTTGGGGAATTTCCATTCGTTAATGGCTTTAATTTTGTTAGGGTCTACCTTAACACCCTCGTGAGATACAATATGACCAAGATATTCCACCTCTTGTACTCCAAAGAAACATTTGGATGTTTTTGCATATAATTTTTTTCTTCTCGCAATAGTTTGAGCACCACGTCAACATGTTCAACATGATCCTTCCAAGACCTCGCTATATATTAGTATATCATCAAAAAATACTTGCACAAATTTTTCTAAGGAAGGGTTTGAAAATGGAATTCATCAACCCTTGAAATGTAGAAGGTGCATTGGTAAGGCCAAAAGGCATGACAAAAAATTCATAATGACCCTCATGAGTTCGAAATGCTATTTTTGGAATATCTTCAATCTTCATTCTAATTTGATGATATCTTGAAGGAAGATCCAACTTGGTAAAATAAATTGCTCCATGTAATTCATCCAATAATTCATCAATCACAGGAATGGGAAATTTATCTTTAATG
Source organism: Pinus albicaulis (assembly GCA_034641835.2). Classification (NCBI taxonomy): domain Eukaryota; kingdom Viridiplantae; phylum Streptophyta; class Pinopsida; order Pinales; family Pinaceae; genus Pinus; species Pinus albicaulis. The sequence continues at coordinate 862,098,600 of CM076578.1, forward strand.
GTGAGCTTATTGAGCTCCCTATAATCCGATACACATGTGCCATGATCCATCCTTCTTGTGTACCAATACTACGGGGAAGCGAGAGAAAGAACTTTGACTAGGTTGAATTATATCGGCCTCTAACATTTCTACAATCATATGTTCAATTTCACTCTTTTGGACATAAGGATATCTATAAGGCCTCGATGTTTGGAGGGACACTTCCCGGAATAAAATGACTAGCATGATCATGATCACTAATAGGTGGGATTCCTTTGGGAGTTTCAAATACCTTTGAATGATTGTCCAATACTTATTGGAGATCCGCAAAAATAGATGATTTTGATGTTGGAACTTCTACCGAGCATAATTGTGTAATTACACCTCGTTGTTCTTTCTTTAAAAGCTTTTTTCATGACATTAGAGCTTATTATCTTTCCCTGGCTTCCCGCAATACCACGTAATTCGACTTCCATTCCTTCGAAAAAGATTTCGGTGAAAAGTTCTTGAAAATTAAAAGCTACCGTCCCCAAAGATTGTAACCATTGTACTCCTAGTACAACATCAGCACCTCCCATAGGAATGGAAAGCATTGGACTATTCAATACATATTCCCCCCATGGTTAGCTTGATATTATGGCATTTTTCCGAGCAATTTATAGTTCCTCCATTTGCAACCATCACTTGACATTCTGGTGCTGGGTATAGGAAACAATTCAATTCCTTGGCTACCTTACAGTGAATAAAATTATGGGTGCTACCTGAATCAATCAACAGAATTACCTTTTTCTTCTTGATTTGTCCTTCTATATTGAGAGTTTGAGGAGTGATAATTACTGCCAATGCATTACAGGATATGGTCAGACTCATTTCTTCCTCTTCTAGGGATGGTTCCTAGTGTATATCCTCTTTTTGTTCATTTTCTTCTTCCTCTTCACAATCTATGTAAAATAATTTCTTCTCAGCACACTTATGACCTTTAGTGTATTTGCTATCACAACTGTAGCAAAGCCCTTTTTCTCTTTTTTTCTTCCCATTGTTGTGGTGTCAACCTTGTAGGTTATGGAAATCTAGGCGTAGCAACACTTCCTTCTTTATAGAAGTGAGTGGTAGGCTTCCTTGTCGCCATTATTTTACATTCAATTTTTCTTGCCAACTTGAATGCATTATCCAATGAATCAGGTTCCAAAAATCGAACTTCATGTTGAATGTTATCCTTTAAAGTACCCTATGAAGAGATCAATCTTATGTTCCTCCTGGAATATCATTTACCCTTATATTCAATTTTTGGAAGTCCTCAATGTGCTCACCCACTAAGACCTTTTGTTTGAGATTTATCAATTGGCTAAAGAAGGTGTTTCTCTTTGTATCCTCATAATGTGCTATCATTTTTTTCCGTAAAAAATTGAAAAAGTGACAATTTTTTTACGGGAGAAAAGCCATCGATACCATACAAATATATTTTGTTCTAAATGTAAAGTTTCAATGTGCACCTTTTGTGTGTTTTGCACATTATGGAGATCAAAATATTGCTCCATGCGTAGTATCCATGTTACAGATCCTTTCCACCAAACTTCCTCATATCCATTTTTTGGAATATGGTGGTTCTTCCCACCAACATTAGAGTTTATGAAGTCACGATTAACATTTATTTTGTTCTCATCATGAGTTTCCTCTACTATCTTTTCACCATTAGGAAACATTTCTTGTATCAACTTTGCCAAACCTTCCATGTCTTCTTTTAGATCATTCTTCATGTTTTCCATGTTGTCTTTCATTTTTTCATCGATCTTAGCTTCCATGTCATCCATCTTAGATTCCATGCCATCTATCTTAGATTCCACACCTTTCTTCAAACCATACATCTTCGCTTCCACGCCTTTCTTCAAAACATCCATTTCATTTTTTGTTGCTCTTTGCGAGAGCGAAATTTTGTGCACTTGCTCTTGTAATTTTGATAGATCATGTTGCAATTATTCATCTTCATGAGTCATAGTAGAGCCTTTTGAAGGCTTAATGGGTGTTGAATTATTTTTTATGGGGAATTTTTTTTTAACCCAATACTGATATATATTCTACAATATTCCCTTGGAATAAATTAAAATTGATTCTTCAAACAAGACTTATGCAATTCTTTAAAAAAAAATACTCACCTTTTTTCTTTCTTTTGAGGAGCTCGATATTGAAATTGGTTTGTCTTTGTGATTGTGGCTCTTCAATATCTAAAATTGGGCACTTTGAGGTAGCCTTATGAATTATCTTTCGAATGCCATAGGTCTAACTTGATTTGGATTCTCCAAGGCAAAGTTATGTCCGATCTCCCACAATGACCTAATTATGGACTAGTTTCGGTAGAGAGAACCCGTATGACTTGCCACGTGTCACTCTGTTTCATATTTTAGCTCTGAATTTGATAGCAAAGAAACTAAAGTTCGTTTTCTTGCGACCACTTTTTCTACGACACTCCAACTCGATACTCGGAGAGAGAGTTATGAATATTTTCCCACGATCACCTTTTTGAGATGAAATTCGGGAGCTCGAAAAAGAACTACCTTCCATAGATCATATCTCTGAAAATCTTGCAAAAAAAGCTCTAAAATTTTTTTGACGAGTTTCCTCGGGATTTCATCTTTGCACCCTAAACATTTCGGATTCTGAACCTTCGTAGAAAAAAAAAGTTATAGCGCAAATTCCACGATGACCCGGTTAGATTAAATTGAGAGAGCCTCCAAAAATACCTAACTTCAACATATCTTATCTCTCGAAAATATTGCGAACCAAGCTTTGAAATTTTTTTGATGATGTTCCTCAAGAGTTTTTCTTCTGCACCGTAAAAATTTTTAGCTTCGAAAACTTTTTAGAGCAAAATTTATAGCAAAAATTCCACGATGACTGTTTGGAGCAAAGAAACCCTAGAATCCAAAGCTCTAATACCAAATGTTATGAAACCAGCTCCAAAAATAGAAGAAAAAGAGATATCAATGCCTTAGAAATAAGTCACTTCAAGGGGGAAACCTCCAATACATTACATTAATGAACAATTATTGGATGATACAAATTACAAAACCTCCTTTCTATATATAGGAGTCCATGGGGCCATAATGTAATCCTAGCCGACCTAACAATAATAATTTAAGGGCACAATAATAACAATATGCGGGTTACGAGGGTACAACAATAACAATAAGGGGGTTACAATAAAAACAATAAAGGGACTATACTAGTAATATAGGGACCTAACATCTAATCAGTTTGATTTGGTTAAGATAAGTACATACTTGTATACTTGTATGTTGTTTGTTGTTCTATGTCTTTTATTGTAGGTATCGATATAGCGAATTTAGTTGGATTGAGAGAGATGACAACAATGAAAGAAGGAGAAAGAGAGAAAAAGGATTACAAGTAGGTTTCTTTCCTTTTTTGTCCATATACTTGTCTTAGAGAAAAGAATAGTTTTATTTCTTTTGTTCTTCGGAGTGAAGAACACCACACTTGTGGAATCTAGTTTATCCGTAGATTAGAATTCCGTATAAAAAATTGGAAACTCCTTTGGGGAGAAATCCATCATTCCCGGTGTGTTTCGTCTACTGCTCACCATCATCGATAGACTTTACCTTATGTTATCGAGTCAATTGAATGAATATTTTTCCTTAGAAGTGTGTTTAAGCTACTCTTTTTTCCAAACTTAGTTGCGCCCAATGCATTTTTGGTCGAGGGTACGATTACATCGTGTTACTTTTAGGTGTGCACCTGCAATGCACTCGTCTACCCCTGCGGGGTGTGTTGCCCCCTCGACTAACCAAACTCCACCAAAATTTGTCTTTGCATCCAGATTCAACCAATTTTCTATTGTATTCTCGGATGTCTCGATTTCTATTAGAGACCAGTAAACATTACTTGTTCTTCCTCCTTGAAAATTTATTTTTTTCAATGTTTCATCAGTTGTTTTCTTTATCATTGGAAAATTAAAGTCAAAGTAGTTAAATTTTTTCAGTAGATCAATTATGTTTAGAAAATGAAATTTTTGTTTCATTCCTCATTTCCTACATGGAAATTGTCCTTTCATTCTTCATTTTCCCAAGACAAATTGTTGTTCCATTCCTCATTTCTCAAAAGAAAATATGTGTTTGATTAATTTGTGCATTAATTTATTTTTTAATGAATCACATTAAAGGAAACTGAAAATAAAAACATGCATGTGCATTTAGAGAGTGTGTGTGTTTCATAGGAACATCTTAGGGAAATTTTCATTTAGTTTGTGCTCTTTTTTGTATTCTCAAAATCGATTTCTCTATCCCTTAGTAGCTAGGGATTTCCATTGAAAACATGAATTGAAAATTTTTCTTCTCAATTAGTTTTGCATTTTAGGAATTTCCCACTACATCATGTGGTGAACCTAAAAATATAAACTTTTAAACAAGATCAACATAAAATTTACCTCAATCAACCTAAGAAAGCATTGTAACATCAACGATAACGCTTAGATGGTCTAGGCTAGAGACGTGTTCCGGTGTCGTTAAACATAGCGGGTATCGTTAACTTGTTTGTGATACATTTCGAGTGAAATCCCACTCCCACGTACGTAAGTATATCGGAGGCTCGTCCATGTACCTTTGGGTATATTGGGCGGTGTTCTAGTAGGAAAAGTATAAGGGGGTCCTCTCGGTCTACGGTTTCGCATTAGAAAATTCTAATATAGACTTGGGCCTCCAAGTACCTTCAAGTATATTTTGGAGGACATATTTAGGTTTCTTACCATCCATAGGTAAATCGAGGTTGAGCTGCCTTGTAACTTGTGATACACCGAACATAACATTGAGGGAGATTGCTTGCCCATACTTCTTCGTTCGCTAGTAGGTATTCTAAGTTCATAATTACTTGGTAAACCTTTTTCCTAGTATCACCATTTTATTTGTTTATTTGTTTTTGTAATAAAATAAATCAGTCATCGTGGAAGAGGAACATCCCTTTCCCCATCGTTCGCGTAGAATATAACTTAAACCATCTTTACTACTGAAGCCATTTCTGAGTTGGTGAAGATGACCTCGTTCTATTTAAACCAATACCATCGGTACCTCTAGTGCATCATCTTCAACACATCTAACGAGAGTCTTCTCGAGTCATTTCTACACATCCTAGTTTATCTCCTCGTCGTTGAAGCAGATTCTCATAGCTACCTGTGGACACTTCACATCGAATCATTGAGACCATACCTCCCAAACCCAATGTTTTTCAACTGGAATTTGATTAAGATCTCATCGTTCTTGTACTAGAATATATAGATCATGAAGTCGAACAACTAGAAGTTGTTCCCGTGTCGGTTGATCATCGATCGATCATAGCATTTGAGTCTTCCCTTTCATATAGTCAACCACCTAAAATATATCTTGGACCCGATGACGAAATCCTTCCACTTGGTTTGATTTCGATTGAGGAAGAACCTCAACAAGAAAAACACACTTCAATTCCAACTCATTTTTCATCGAGGGATTTATCTTTACGATTCTATTCCTCGATTGACTTACATTGTTTCTATTAATCATGTTTTATTTCAAGTTCCCATTGATCCTATAGGGTATACACCGGGTCGTTTGACCATGGTTGAGTCAAAATCTCAATCTGTACCATCTATTATAGTTGCAACAACATCTACTATTGCTACTCCATCGATGTTTACCACGTCACCCGAATCACATCTTTATGGTGGTCCTTCTATACCACGGGTTACCAATCTTTATCCGGAACCTACTCTAGTGCATCCTCAAATCCATGGACATCACCCATGTCATCTTATGGTGTTTTATCCGGTACATGTCTAATGAGTATCTGGATGGCTTGATCCTTTATACACATCTTTAGTGAACCATCAAGCTAGTGCATCTCGGTATATTCCATTCGGTTCAATCTCCACTCGACTCCCACCATTTGGAGAAGAATATATTCCATATTATTATACTCCTCGTCTCTGTGGGGAATCTATGGTCACCCATTTTGACGATGCTCCAACGTTTTATGGTCACCCAAATGTTGGAATGATTTTTTTATTAGTGGTAGCCTATCCTTCCCATTCAACCACAAACGATTGTGTATTAATACCAACTAGTTCAACCTATTGGACCCACATCTACTCCAATTTCTAATATTTCGTTTCCCTTGTTACGAGCTCAATTGGTTTTACCTCAACCATCTCAAGTGGCTCCCTCAACCCATTACCTTCAAGTTTTGGGCCTCTAGACTCGAACTCCTTCGGCTAGTTTACAACAAAAATCTATATTTAGAATCTTTCAAACACATGTTGGATTACCCTCTTTATGGGATATCACAAGGTCCTACTAGTCTTTCCTATTCACAACCAATTCCAAGCTATTCTATTTTGGGGTATAATATTAGTGGACATTTACCTTGGCATCCACAACCTCAAATGCCACAACAACAATTCCAACATCAAACATTTTACCCAGTGTCTTGGTCAAAAAATCCCTCAATCATATCGTCATCAAAACAAACCCTATCTCGGTTAACTAGGATATGATGGAATTGGTTGGGAAATTCCATCATATCGTAGTTATGCTCAACTTGACTTGAATCGACGCTTTCCCTTTGTCACAACTTTAGAATTTAAAAAAGATTTAAACCAACTTACCAACGATCCCATCGGCTATTCTCCTTGGTGGCAGGGTGATACCACATAAATTACCCTCTACGACATTCCTAAATTCAATGGAAACCATGGACAAGACACATCAATGCATGTTATGAATTATCATTTTTGGTGCTCATCAAACTCCTTAAATGATGAATTCGTTCGACTATGTCTTTTCAGTACATACGCTTACTAGTTCAGCCCACGAAGTGGTACATTGAACTACCACGAGCTTCATTTGATGAACTCATTGCCTTAGCCACTACCTTTTTTAACCCACTTCCATTTACCCATACGATATGAAATTGAAATGGAACTGCTGAAAAAATTTTAAACAGAGAATTTATACTCACATCTTTGATCATATTCATGAATGGTGTCATCATCGTAGAATGGTAAAAATATTTGTTCTTGATCATCTCCTCGTTGAGTGGTTTATTAAGTCCCTTACTGCCATCTATCACCAAGGATGTAGCTAAAGGAGGCGTCATCATCGAAGAGCAGTCGTTCCCGATGCCCGATACTTAGCTTTAATTTATACTCGGCTGGTATGCTCTATGAGCAAATTCCAAACGTGATGTGATCAAATTTTACCATTCCTCCTCCATATGGTAAGGAATCTCATACCAACGATGGTATGATTGGTTCTTCAAGCACTCACACCTCTACTACATCCGATCCTCGCACCTTCTTCCAAAATTCATGCCATGTCATCCGACAAAGGCAAAAGTGATAAGCAACCCTAAGTAAGAAAAAATGGGAAAGCGAAGAAAAATAAAAATTCAACCCCGCAAGAATGATCATCTAATCAACAATCTAGAAATTCTTGGAAACCTTGTTACCCTTCCTTGATATGTAATAAGAAGAACTTTTTTTCGAGATCGTCCCCACTGTGCCGAAAGCCCCAAAATTTCTTAAGACCTCAATCGCATCCGTTGTCTTTGACGAACGCTTTCCGATTCCGGACACAAACATGGTTGCTATGGATCTCTCTTCTAGTTTCCATGTTCTTATGCTATCTATCACAAAGCCAAAAATGATGTTTTGGTGTCTACACGAAATAAATATTATGGCAGATCGGGCTACGATCAACCTACTATCTCGACCATGAATCTTTCCACTCAATAAATTTCGCTCATCGCTATTCTAGAGTTAAAAATAAAGACATTGAAGGGAATCATCCACAAATCGATATTCAATACTTGAGCCCGAGGAGCTAAAAAATTATATAGTTGAGATTTGGCTCAGACACCTTTAGCTATGTTGACGCTTGAGGTACCTCAAAATTTTTCCTCCCGTAGACGAGGCTTTGATGTCGAAATTGGTGGAATCGACCCGACATATTCCAATCTTGTAGGCTTTCATCATACGAGCTAAGTGCCACAATTTCCAACTGGATTAGCATTCTCTATCCAAGTAATGTTCTCAATCAAATTGTTCATCACATTATTATTGATGAGGGAGCATATACTTTTATTATGTCTCTAAATTGTTGGAAGTCACTTGGCTCACCTTGCTTATCTCAATGCTCTATGACGTTGAAAGATTTTGACGGTCGTACATAAAAGCCTCGTAGTATCATCAATAACCTCGCATGTCAAAATAGGGGAGAAATTGTACTCGTTGAAGTTGAGGCCGTTGATGGACCCCTTGACTACAAAATTTTACTCGGAAGGCCATGGGTTTATGCTATGATCGTGATTGTCTCTACTTACTTTAGAATTATCTCCTTCCCTCATAAAGGTGTTATAATAGTCATTAATAAAATCTTCCTCTTTTCCTCTAGTTCCCGGAGTATCCGGGAAGTGTTCTGTTAGTTCACTCACCCTAGCTTTCACTTCAAAAAATTGGTGTAGGGCTCTTAAAGGATTCTTCCCTAATGGGCACCTTTTCATTATCGTCGCCGACGACATCGACGAACATTGCAAGAATAGAGACATGTTGCATGATATCTTCTACTTCATATGACTTAAGGAATATTATCAATGATTTTGAAGATGATATTATGAATGCATTTTTTCCTCGAAGCCAAATTGAGTTGGCATAACCATCAATTTACTTGGCACTGGCGCACGTCTTGATTCATCGTCATCGATTGTTTGGTTCGATCGTTCATTAGATTTTGGTACTCCATCCGATCCTTTTTCATCCACATTCTTGACTAATGAGAGCATTGTGGAATCCATGATGCTGAAGGAGATCCATGGGAAGATCATCATCATTGTTCCCATCTTCGGGATTACATCAAAGATAATCTTATTGAAATATGTCACCCTACGATCTCTACTTTCTTTTTGAATTATATTCCAATTAATGCCATCGAATTCAAGAGAAACTTATCAAATACTAAAGAAACCATTTCTATCGATACTCGCGACCAAACCCGACGTTGTAGAAAACATTCATGTCGACGTGTCTTGTTCTTCGTCGGAACTCGATACTTATTGCTCTCTTTTCATAAATTTTCGAGATGTCTTCACTTGATATTATGAGGAAATGTCGAGCATAGATTCTAGTATCATTGACCGGACAATTAAAATGCGACTTGATTTTAGACCCGTACGTTAAGACCTTCGTCTGTTCATCCAAAGAAGGTTGTTGCCATTAAAGGAGAAGTTAAAAAAATTCTACGTGCTAGTTTCGTTTACCTTGTTCACGCTTACTTATTGGGTTTCCAACATTGTTCCTATCATGAAGAAACAAGGGACAAATAAAGTTTGCATCGATTATTGGGATGTCAATATTGCTTGTCTAAAAGATAATTATCCTACTCCCTTTATTGACAAAATTAATGATGAATGTGCCGGAGTGAAATATTTTCATTAATGGATGGATTCTCCAGAGTTGCAATCAAATCAATATTTGCCCACACGACTAATATAAGACAACATTCATCTCTCCCTGGGGGAAAAATTTGCTTATCGTAAACTCCCCGATTGGTTTAAAGAACATTGGGGAAACATTTCGAGAGAGTAATGTATTATGATTTCAATGAAATTAAGCACATTGTTCAACCTTATGTAGACAATTCACCCACACATTCACGAAAATAGGTCGATCACTCGACCCATTTGAGAGCTATATTTTTTCGCTACCCACAAGTACAATATATGCCTCGATCCCAAACAATTGTGTGTTTTTTTGGTTGTTTTGGTCATTTGATTTGGATTTTTCATCTAAAAAAGATGGAATTAAAATTGACCCACTCTGAAGGTCCAGGGCCATTCTTGATTTCCCTACGCCCTAAAATTTACCTCGCATACTGGAAAATTCAAGGAAACGCTAACTTCCTAAGGAGGTTCATACCCAAGCATCTGTGGCCGAAATGGCTAAGGGGATTTAATCGTTTAATGAAAAAAGGGGATTCCCTTCCATTGGGATAAGGTTACGCAAGATTTTTTTTATGCTCCTAAAGATACTCGTGATTCAAGCATCACTAATGTATCCCCCTAATTATGAGAGTTATTATTTCCTATATATCTCCATGGTAGATACGACCATTGTTATGGTTTTGGTCCAAAAAGAAGATGGGATAGAACATCCGATATATTATTTGAGTCATAATGTCAATGACACAGTCAAGTATTCATACATCGAAAATCTCCCCTTGGTAGTCGTTCAAGTTGTTTAAAATATTTTACCATTATATCCCCTTTCTGGAAGACCATTGTCATTTCGGATTGTAACCATATGACATACATTCTATCACATTAATTGCTTGATATTTAAAATGGATCATCATTTTGCAGGGAATTTAATTTGGCATTCATCAAATCCAAGTCAAAGAAGTATTTAGTTTCAGTTGACGTTCTCTATGACCTTCCCTCTAATAGTACTAAAAATACATTAGAACCATCAATTCCAAATGAGTCTCTATTTTCACGTTTGGGTCATATGACCCTTGGTATGGGGATTTTATCATTTATCTCCAAACCCATACTTTATAGCCCTGAAACCTCTCGCTCACAACAATGACGTATTCGATACTAAGACAAAGATTATCCGGTCATCGGTGATACAGCTTTATCGTCATGGTGTTGATACGGTTTTAAGGAGGTGCCTAACTCATGAAGAGGTTGATAAAGTTCTACGGGATTACCATGCTATTACATGTGGTGGACACTTGTTTGATTATGCTACCGTGCGTAATATTCTCTAGCTCACGGTTACTTTTGGCCAACCATATTTTGTGACCGCATCCTCGCGGTCGAAGTTATCTTGTGTGCCGGATATTTGATCGTAAAATCCGAATGTTGCCGGCACCAATGCATATTGTCATCATTGTGGGACCATTTCCAAAATGGGGCATTGACTTCATGACTTGCAACCCTCGTTCGAGCGGGGGCATGGTTATATTATTATTGTAGTCAACTACTTTACCAAGTGGTCTGAAGCGATGACTACACTAAATAACATAGGCGAAACAACTACATTGTTAGTTTTCAATCATGTCATCTCATTTTGTGTAACCAGCTTTAAAAATAGAAGAAAAGAGATATCAACGCCTTAGAAATAAGCCACTTCGAGGGGGAAACCTCCAATACATTACATAAATGCACAATTCTTTGATGATACAATTTACAAAACCTCCTTTCTATATATAGGAGTCCATGGGGCCATAATGTAATCCTAGTGGGCCACAATGTAATCCTAGCTGACCTAACAATAATAATTTAAGGGCACAATAATAACAAAATGGGGGTTACAAGGGTACAATAATAACAATAAGGGGGGTTACACTAACAATAATAAGGGACTATACTAGTGATATAGGGACCTAACATGCCCCTCTCCTTCAAAAAAGTGTTGTCCTCAACGCTTGAGTAGCTCCGGGTGCTTCTGTATAAAATTCTCATCCTCCCATGTAGAATCTTCGGTGGGTAAGTTCTTCCACTTGATGAGATACTCTGAAATTGATCAATTCCGTAGCTGTCGAGTTCTTGTTTCCATGACCGCTTCAGGTTCCAATATGATTTTCCTTCCTCATCAAGTTCTGGCAATATTGTTTGAACTGGAAGATTTTCACCTATAACCTTCTTTAAGCATGAAACATGGAAAACTGGATGTACTCGTGAAGAAGCAGGAAGCTCCAATTTGTATGCCATAGAACCGATCTTTTGCAACACCTTGTAAGGACCATAGTACTTTGGTGATAATTTATTATCCTTCTTAGCTTGCTTGAGGGACATTTGTTTGTATGGTTGTAGCTGTAAAAATACCCAATCTCCTACATCAAAACTTCTCTCGCTGCGATGTTGATCTGCCTGTTGTTTCATTCGATTTTGTGACAAATTCAGGTTATCCTTTAAGAGTTGGAGAACTTTTTTCTGATGCTCGATGTGATCTTCCACTGCTTGAACCTTCGAATTTTCTCTTAAAGATGATGTGATGGATGGTGGATGATATCCATAAAGTGCCATAAATGGGGTCATTTTTGTTGCAGTATGGAAGGAAGTGTTATACCACCATTCAGCAAGAGGTAACCACTTAACCCATTGTGTTTGTTTATCAGATGCAAAACAACGAAGATATCCTTCCAAAAATTTATTTACGATCTCAGTTTGACCATCAGATTGAGGATGATAAGATAAGATATGAGCTAATTGAGTACCCAAATAAGAAAATAACTCCGTCCAAAAATATCCAGTAAAAATGGGATCTCTGTCGCTCACAATAACCCTTGGGCTTCCATGTAGCTTTTGAATTCTATCCATAAATGTATTAGCAACTGTACTTGCTTTAAATGGATGAGATAATGCACAAAAGTGTGCATACTTGGTAATTCTATCAACTAACACCATGATGACACTCTTTCCTTCGGACTTAGGTAAACCTGTGATAAAATCCATTGAAATCTCCTCCCAACGTTGACTTGGAATGGATAAAGGTTGTAGAAGTCCAGGGGTCTTAATTGTTTCCACTTTATTCTGCTGGAAAACCAAACATTCCGCCACAAACTTTTGAATATCAGATTTAAGGCCATCCCAAAAAAATTCTTTCTTCACCCTGTGGTAAGTTTTTAAAAATCCCGAGTGTCCTCCTAAAGGAGAAGTGTGCAATTCCAGAAGAATATTTTGTTTTAGATGGGAATTCTTACAAAGATATAAGTGATCTTTGTACCATAAGGAATCATTTTTCCAACTAAATGTATCAGTTGTACTAGGATCTTGCTGCAACTTTTGAATGAGTGTCCATACTTCTTTGTCCTTCTTCCATTCATCTCTTGCTTCGGTTATCCAATCTGGTTGGATAATAGAAATGGCACAAAGCAATGCTTCCACCTCTTCATTCTTTCTTGAGAGTGCATCTGCAGCAACATTAAACTTTCCTTTTTTGTAGATTATTTCAAAGTCATAACCCAACATCTTTGTGACCCATTTTTGCTGCTCTTCTGAAGATAGTCTTTGTTCCAAAAAGTGTTTAAGACTATCATGATCAGTTTTTACCTTGAAGTGTCTTCCCATTAGGTAAGTTCATCATTTCTTTAGTGCATGCAGTATTGCTAACATTTCCTTCTCATAAATAGGTTTCTGTAAATACTTTCCTTTGATTGGACGACTTTGAAAAGCAATGGGTCTTCCTTGCTGCATTAAAACCGCACCAATTCCATTTCCTGAGGCATCACATTCCACAATAAAGGTTTTTGTGAAGTCTGGCGTAGTTAAGACCGGTGCTAGGCACATTGCCTCTTTAAGACGTTCAAAGGCTTTAGTTGCTTCAGGATACCATGAAAATGCATCTTTCTTCAATAATGTTGTTAGAGGTGTTGCTATTCTCCCATAATTCTTAAAAAACTTGCGATAATACCCTGTTAACCCGAGAAATCCTCATAAGTTCTTTATGGTTGTGGGGACTTTCCATTCCTTAATGGCTTTAATTTTCTTAGGGTCTACTTTAACACCCTCGTGAGATACAATATGACCCAGATATTCCACCTCTTCTACTCCAAAGAAACATTTGGTTTTTTTTGCATCTAATTGTTTCTCCTGCAATAGTTTGAGCACCCTATCAACAAGTTCAACATGATCCTTCCAAGACCTATTGTAGATTAGTATATCATCAAAAAATACTAGCACAAATTTTCTAAGGAAGGGTTTGAAAATGGAATTCATCAACCCTTGAAATGTAGAAGGTGCATTGGTAAGGCCAAAACGCATGACCAAAAATTCATAATGACCCTCATGAGTTCGAAATGCTGTTTTTGGAATATCTTCAGTCTTCATTCTAATTTGATGATATCCTGAACGAAGATCCAACTTGGTAAAATAAATTGCTCCATGTAATTCATCAATCACAGGAATGGGAAATTTGTCTTTAATTGTGAGCTTATTGATCTCCCTATAATCCGGACACATTCGCCATGATCCATCCTTCTTGTGTACCAATACTACAGGAGCAGAGAAAGAACTTTGACTAGGTTGAATTATACCCGCCTCTAACATTTCTGCAATCATACGTTCAATTTGGCTCTTTTGGAAGTAAGGATATCTATAAGGCCTGATGTTTGGAGGAACACTTCCTGGAATCAAATGAATAGCATGATCATGATCATGAATAGGTGGGAGTCCTTTGGGAGTTTCAAACACCTTGGAATGATTGTCCAAGACTTGTTGGAGATCTATAGAAATAGATGATTTTGATGTTGGAACTTCTAGTGAGCATAATTGTGCAATTACGCCTCACTGTTCTTTCTTTAGAAGCTTTGTCATGACATTAGAGCTCATTATCCTTCCTGGCTTCCCTGCAATACCCCGTAATTCGACTTCCTTTCCTTCTGAAAAAAATTTCAAGAAAAGTTCTTGAAAATTAAAAGCTACCGTCCCCAAAGATTGTAACCATTGTACTCCTAGTACAACATCAGCACCTCCCATAGGAATGGAAAGCATTGGACTAGTCAATACATATTGCCCCATGGTTAGCTTGATATTATGGCATTTCCCAGAGCAATTTATAGTTCCTACATTTGCAACCATCACTTGGCATTCTGGTGCTAGGTATAGGAAACAATTTAATTCCTTGGCTACCTTACAATGAATAAAATTATGGGTGCTACCTGAATCAATCAACACTATTACCTTTTTCTTATTGATTTTTCCTGCTATCTTGAGAGTTTGAGGAGTGGTAATTCCTGCCAGTGCATTACATGATATGGTTGGATTCATTTCTTCCTCTTCTATGGCTGGTTCCTGGTGTGTATCCTCTTCTTGTTCATTTTCTTCTCCTTCTTCAAAATCTATGTAAAATAATTTCTTTTCAGCACACTTATGACCTTTAGTGTATTTTCTATCACAACTGTAACAAAGCCCTTTTGCTCTTTTTTCTTCCAATTGTTGTGGTGTCAACCTTGTAGGCTGTGGAAATCTAGGCGTAGCAACACTTCCTTCTTTATAGAATTGAGTGGTAGGCTTCCTTGTCGCCATAATTTTACATTCAACTTTTCTTGCCAACCTGAATGCCTTCTCTAATGAATCAGGTTCCAAAACA
Organism: Pinus albicaulis; assembly: GCA_034641835.2. NCBI lineage: Eukaryota > Viridiplantae > Streptophyta > Pinopsida > Pinales > Pinaceae > Pinus > Pinus albicaulis. Next base: position 862,113,706 of record CM076578.1, read on the forward strand.
TGAACTTGATTTTGGATGCTATCCTTTAGAGTACCTATGAAGAGATCAATCCTGTGTTCCTCTGGAATATCAGTTACCCTTATATTCAATTTTTGGAAGTCCTCAATGTGTTGCCCCACTAAACCCTTTTGTTTGAGATTTATCAATTGGCTAAAGAAGGTGTTGCTCTTTGTATCCTCATAATGTGCTATCATTTTCTCCGTAAAAATTGACCAAGTGACAATTTTTTTACGGGAGCAAAGCCATCGATACCATACAAATGTATTTTGTTCTAAATGTAAAGTTGCAATGCGTACCTTTTGTATGTTTTGCACGTTATGGAGATCAAAATATTGCTCCATCTGTAGTATCCATGTTACAGGATTCTTTCCATCAAACTTCCTCATATCCATCTTTGGAATATGGTGGTTCTTCCCGCCAACATTAGAGTTTATGAAATCACAATTAACATTTATTTTGTTCTCATCATGAGGTTCTTCTACTATCTTTTCACCATTAGGAATCCTTTCTTGTATCAACTTTGTCAAACCTTCCATGTCTGCTTTTAGAAAATTCTTCATGTTTTCCATTTTCTCATCGATCTTAGCTTCCATGTCATCCATCTTAGATTCCATGCCAGCCTCCATGCCATCCATCTTAGCTTCCACGCCATCCATCTTAGATTGCATGCCATCCATCTTAGCTTGCACGCCATCCATCTTAGCTTCCATGCCTTTCTTCAAAACTTCCATTTCATTTTTTGTTGCTCTTTGCGACAGTGAAATTTGTTTCACTTTCTCTTGTAATTTTGATAGATCATGTTGCAATTCTTCGTCTTCATGAGTCATAGTAGAGCTTTCAAAAGGCTTAATAGGTGTTGAATTATTTTTTGGGGCCATTTTATAATCCAATACTGATATCTATTCTACAATATGCCCTTGCAATCAATTCAAATTGATTCTTCAAACAAAACTTATGCAATTCGGAAAAACAATACACACCTTTTACTTGCTTTTGAGGAGCTCGATATTGAGATTGTATTATCTCTGTGATTGCGACTCTTCTATATCTGAAATTCAGCACTGAAGTATCCCTTTGAATTCTCTTTTGAATGCCACAGGTCTGACCTGATTTGGATTCTCCAAGGCAAGGTTGTGTCCAATCTCCCACAATGACCTAATTATGGACTAGTTCAGTAGAGTGAACTTGTACGACTTACCACGTGTCACTGTTTTGTTCTTTGTCTCTAAAATTGATAGCCAAGAAATTAAAGTCTGTGTACTTGTGACCACGTTTTACGGCACTCCAATCCGATGCCCAGAGAGAGAGTTATTGAACTTTTTCCACGATCAACTCTTTGAGATGAAATTCAGGAGCCTGAAAAAGCACTACCTTCCACAGATCATATCTCAAAAAATATTGCGAACCAAGACCTGAAATTTTTTGACAACTTTCCTCAAGATTTTAGCTTCGCACCATATGAATTTCAGATTCTGAACCTTCGTAGAAAAAATTTTATAGCGAAAATTCCACGATGACCTGTTTAGGAGCCTGGAAAAAAACCTAACTTCCACAGATTATATCTCCGAAAATATTGCGAACCAAGCTCTGAAATTTTTAGAAAATATTCCTCAGGATTTCGGCTTCGCATCCTAAAAATTTCAGCTTCTGAAACTTCGTAGAAAAAACGTTATAGCAAAAATTCCACGATGACCTGTTTGGAGCAATGAAACCCTAGAATCCAAAGCTCTGATACCAAATGTTGTGTAACCAGCTTCAAAAATAGAAGAAAAGAGATATCAACACCTTAGAAATAAGCCACTTCGAGGGGGAAACCTCCAATACATTACATAAATGCACAATTCTTCGATGATACAATTTACAAAACCTCCTTTCTATATATAGGAGTCCATGGGGCCATAATTTAATCCTAGTGGGCCACAATGTAATCCTAGCCGACCTAACAATAATAATTTAAGGGCACAATAATAACAAAATGGGGGTTACAAGGGTACAATAATAACAATAAGGGGTTACACTAACAATAATAAGGGACTATACTAGTGATATAGGGACCTAACA
>CM076578.1:862115866-862205282 GCA_034641835.2 Pinus albicaulis
TTAAAAGAAAACATAAACCAGGGGTGTTACACTATGGATGGAGATCTATTTATGAGGTAGAAAGTTGTCCTCACAGCCTTTTCCTAAAAATGCTTGTCCAAACCGGAATTGGACAACACACTCCTTACATTTTCCATAATGGTGTGATCCATTCATTCTGTAACACCATTCTGTTGAGGTGTACCAAGCACAATCTTCTCATGCTTTATGCTGAACCTATTACAATATTCTTTGAATGAATTTGAGCAATATTCTCCACCATTATATTGTTCTAAGGAACTTGAGCAATTTGTTAGTCTCTCTTTCAAAAAAAACATGGAATTTCTGAAATATTTCAAACACTTCACTTTTACTTTTCATGGGGTAGGCCCAAACCTTCCATGATGCATCATCTATAAATGTTACAGAATATGATGCTCCTCTTAATCACTTGATGTTAACTGGTCTAAACACATCCGAGTGTATCAATTCTAACACATTGTTCTTTCTATCATGGCCACCTCTAAGAAATGAAACCCTTCTTTGTCTACCATATATACAATGCTCACAAAGATCAAGATTGTAGGATCTCAAACCTGGCAATAAATTTTTACCAACAAGGATTTTTAAACCCTTCTCGCTCATGTGACCCAAGCACTTATGCCACAGATCTGTTGAATTTCCTTCTCTTCTGACAACAACCAAATCTGATTTTCCTATCATTTCCTTCAATGAATATAGTGTTCCTGTCTCGGGTCCTTTGGCCACAACCAATGTTCCTTTGCTAATTTTCCAGCCTCTTTTTCCAAAGCTTGTCGAATAGCCTTCATCATCCAGCTGTCCCATAGAGATCAAACTCATGTGCATTTCTGGTACATGCCTGACCTGTTTCAAAAATATATCCTGTCCATTATTCATCTTGATCTAGACATCTCCCACTCCAACAATACTACAAAAATTATTATTCCCCAAATGCACTCTACCATAATCACTAGGATTATATGCATCAAAACTATCTTTGCATGGCGTTACATGGTGAGATGCCCCAGAGTCAAGGATCCAATCAAAGCTATCACTAGATGTATATAAACATGCATTCTCTATTGATATAGTAAATAACACATCACCATCTATGACTACAGCAGTAGTCTCACCTTCATTTGAGTTGGATGACTTGTAATTTTTATTGGCCAGTCTTTGATCCATTTGTCCTTTCTTCATGGCTCAACATTATTTCTTCATGTGCCCAGGTTTGCCGCAATGAAAGCAAATGATCCTACCCCTCCTTGACTTCGATCGGCCTCTCAATATTGATCGCCCTTGTCTGCCTCAGTCAATCCTTCTGCCATGATCAGCTAGAGCTAGAGCTTCTCCTCCCTAGTTTTCCATAATTGACTTGCGTCGCAACTCCTCATTCATTAAACTGCTACTGGCATCATCAAACTTCAGGGTCCCTACAGGTGCTGAAGTAATCATAGCCACAATTAAATTTCCCAGTTGTCTCGCATAGAACAAATTAACAAAATAGCTCTAATTTCATCATCTAGAGTTATTTTAACAGAGGCAAGATTATAATATTGAATTCATTCAAGTGCTCCGCAACTGAAGCACCCTCCTTTATCTTGAGATTGTAAAGCTTCTTCATCAAGAACACTTTGTTTTATGCCATGTTCTTCTCATATAGATCATGGAGCTTCTTTCATAATCTTGTTGTTGTCTTTTCTCCGGACATATTGAAATACACCTTCTTTGCTAGATATTGGCGGATTGTTGCAATCACCTTTCTATCTAGCTTATCCAATTCCTCATCTCTCATCGATGAGGGTTTCTTTGTTACACCCTCAATTGGAAAATACTGATCTTTTAAAATCAGTATATCCTCCATCTGTGATTTCCATAGGGCACAATTAACCCCGCTCAACTTCTCCATATCAGTTACTGTTGTCTCCATTCTTAATAAAATTTTACACTCCAAAAATCTCACAATACCCCTTACAAAGTAAAATTTTAATCATTACAACATTATCCACTTCTAAAAAACAAAACTAATCTCCTTTAAAAAACTACTTTTCTCTTTTTTTTTTCTTTTAAAAAAAAGGGTCCACTAACAATTATTATAAAACATATATGTTATGTTTCATAATAACATAGGTTTATGATAATTATGAAACATACAAATATTTTAAAACATAACCATTAATGATTATACTTATACTTTCACACTATCGATTATGGAAATCTCCAAAAAAAAATTAAATGGGCTTACGGCTTGCAATGGCTGCCCTCATGCCAATATGGATTGTGGAAGTGACTTTTGCAGACCACTTTGGCTCCTTTCTTAGCCGCCAAGTGGAGGATGATCTCTAGATTCTCTTATAACAATGGGCCACCGCATTGATTTTTGAAGTTGTATGGCAGCAGGGAATTCACGAGAATTTAACCAGCTTTGGAAAAATTCGCCAGAACTGTTCTGGGAATTTTTCTGTAGCGGAAAAAACTTTGCTGCTAACCTTACTGCAGACAGGAGCAGTTGCAAACAACAGTATGTAGAATATCCTGGCGTTTTTAACTATCTAGCAATTGAATCTTCTAGTTCACTTACAATGGCTCTAATACCAGTTGTTGAGAGCAGAGAAGCACAATAGAAAAATAAGAATGGAGAAATGAAATTAACATACAGGAATTGGAGAAATAAAAAAACATAGAAACATAAATGAAATGGAGAAACAACATAGAACATATTTTAATTACACAGGCCTTGCCTGCCTTGACATACTCAGGCAGAGGCAGGAATACAATTTATAGCAGTAGAGAAGGGCTAATTCTGCATGTGAAAAAACATATGGATACATTTTCAAGCTGGGCGGTGCGTTAGGTTCAGCGCCGTCGGTGATGGCGTTGGTTAGTTGGGTTAGGCACCGACATACTACTTCACATTTAACACCATGCATGTTTTTTTTAATCATCCATTGCTACAATGGACTGCCCGTCGGAAAATCCTAATATGCTAGGTCACTCTCTCTTCCCTCCCAAGGGAGGAAGATGTCAAAAAATCGATTTATGCACTCTGTGCTGATTAATTTAGTGATATATTCTCATTTCAGTAACCTGGAACAACTGTCTAATGAGTGGAAATTCCACACAGTCGGATATTCTGGTTTTATATTATGAAAACGGAATGTTGGAATGTTCTAATCTGATATTTCATAATATGACATTTAAATATCTCACGCATCTATTTTATTCTGATATCAATCCATACAAATATCTGTGCATGCTTAAAAATATTTGTGTATGGTTCATTGCCAATACTTTATTTCATAGTTTCTATCCAATGCTAATATTAAGCCACCAATAAACTAAGATTTAATTCATTCTTTAAACTGTGTAATTCAAAAGCATAAGAACCCTAAGGAGGAAGATATTTTTTCCCATAGGAACCCACATGCTACTCAGGCCCGTGTCCACAAGACACTGTAAATAAACGAGATCATGATCCATGACAATTTATTTTTTTCTGCAATGTTCACTTTCACGAACCTACAATCGTAAGGATACTAAGAATTTTATAGACATCTCATTACTTATCCAGTTAACTATTACAAATATATAAATAAATTCATTAACATATGTAGAGATACTGCACAATCCACAAGCATGTGAAAATTTTATTCATAAAACCAAATTTATATGTACATGTTTGGGTTGATTATACATTCATTTGGTCATTTACTCATACATCACACCTCTCTCACACTCACACACATTCAAACACACTCACACCATTATCATTAGATATCATTATTAATATATACATATTACATTCAATTAACCTTGTGGGTTCAGATCCACTAAATTAGGAGACTTGTATAAAGGAAAAATCCACAAAGCAATATTTTTTATGACACCTTCCGTATTCTCGAAACTAGTCCTATCCTAAATATCTAGATTTTCTAGATATTTTACATAATTTAGAAATGCTAGAGATTTTTCAAGTTTCTATAAGTTCTAGACTTTTTTGAAGTACATTTGAAAATTTCCTTTTTGAAGGTACCCCAAAATTCCCAAACACCCAAGGTAGAAAATTATTCGTAGATCCATGTCTATGAGGTTTCTCACGTCTCCATAACAATGAAAACTCCTTCAAGACCCCAAACTTTAAATTGTAACTGATCATTTCCGAGGAAAAAAATTCGTCTACTTATTCTTCCTGTGTCCCATACTTTATTATCTTGTTGTCCCCTTAATTTTCTAACATAATTCCTCTCAGTTGACTGCATTCTCTCACTGATTTCTTTTCTTCTCCCTTCGTACATTCTCTTGGAATGTTGCTTCATAAGTTTCCACTACTCATCAATCTATTTTTTGAATTTTTTTCTTAACTTAAGCTTGTTGTCAACTTTTGGTGGTTTCATCTTCTTTTCTAGCATGATATTGTTCAATGAAACACTAATATTTTTCTCCAAACCAATTGAATTTTCCATCTGTATGCAACCCTCATCTCTTGTTAACCAACATTCAAAAAATTTCATCTCTTTCTCAAAATCTATAAAAAATTGTTTTAAGTGTTGTAAGCAAGGTTGGATTTCATCTTCAGGTAATAACATAGATTGTATCTCTCTAATCACAACTTCATTTTCATCATCCTCTTTGTACCTACAACATTTCATTTAAGTGTTGCTCTTCATCCTTGCTAACAACAAACTAGGAGTTATTTCCTCCTTCACCTTCATTACTTGTAGCAAAATTTTCATTTTTCTCTTCCTCTAATATGCCCACAATCTTCCATACCTACATCCACAAAACATTTATTAGTTTTAAAAATATGAGAATCTTGGATCTCACCCACTACTTTGTCCTCAATCTCTCCAAGCAATCACCCTTTATTTGGTTCATAATAGTGCACTTTCTCTATCTCGTACTCAATTACCTTGAGTTGCCCTTATTTCAAATAGGTTCTTATCATGTGCCACATCTTCTTCTGCAACTTTCGTGCAAACACTTCTTTAATTGGCCATTTGACTTTCTTCTTAAAAATCCATTCACATTTCTAGTCTTCCTCATGTTTTTGTAGCTGCTCCATAAGTACATTTAGTTGTACTTTAATCTCAATGAGCTCCCTATCAAACTCCTCGTCACTCAACTTTCTCTTTATGTCATTTTCCTTGACATATTCTTTCCTTCTCTTGTGGATTTCACCTGAACCTTTACAATGAATCTCTATGGTCATCCTTTTCTCTAACTTTGTGAGTTTCACCATGCTCAATAGTGAACTGCAACCAAGCCTCTCCTCTCTAACAAGTCTCTTTTTTTGCTACACAATACCTCATCAATCTTTCTTCACTAAGTTGACATTTTGGTATTTTCTCTAATTCTCTCCTTATAACCTTCTCTTTCAAACACTTCCTGCGCTTCAAATTATTGCAGTCATTATTTTTCCTCCATCACAATTGCGCTATTTGTCATCAATATCCACAAATAAAAAAAATAAAAACCCAAAATTAATTTACCTGCCACTAAATCTGGTTCTATTTTTTCTCCATATTTTTGTAGAAAATTATTTTCCTATCTCCTTCAAACTACATGCAAGAATCTTCAGTGCTCTAATACCACTTGATGTAGGACAATTTGCTTCTTCCTGCAATGTCCATTTCCACGAACTTGCAATCTTAAGGATACCAAGAACTCTATAGAAATTTGATTACTCATCCGAGTTAAATATTACAAATATATATATAAATTCACAATCCACAATCATGTAAAAATTCCATTAAAACAAAATTCACATGTATATGTTCATTATACATTCATTTGGTCATTTATTCATACACCACACCTCTCCCACACTCACACCCTTATCATTAGATTTGATGATTAATATATACATATTACATTCAATGAACCTTGTTGGTTTAGATCCACTAAATTAGGATCTATTCTACTTGTATAAAGGAAAAATCCACAAAGCTAGATTTTGTATGACACCTTCTATATTCTCAAAACTAGAGGCTTTTTACATAAGTTAGAAATGATTTTTACTTTTCCTTTTTGAAGATACCCCTAGGTTTAAAATTTTATTCAGTAGAGAAGCTCATTTCATAGTTCAATGTGAAGACTATGTTTAAGTATATCTTTCTCTTAAAATAAATATATATATATTTTTTTAAATAGAAAAAAATGTTGGGTATAATGAAAACAAATATATATATATATATATATATATGTTCATATGAACTAATATAATCTCATGTAAAGTAACTACTTACTTTTCAAAAATAAATTTAACATGTCACATAAAAAAAATTAAAGCAAATATTTTAATATTTTTATCATAAAATATCCTATATAAGTTATGAATAAAATATTTTAATATAAATTATTATAAATTGATATACAAAAATATATTACTAACAGAAAAATTAATTTACTGCGAGCTAACTAATAAAATAACTCATTATACATGTTACATAATCTCAGTAACATTCAAAAATACAATTTTAACAATAAAAAAAGTTATAGATTAGTTTTTACACTGCAGAATAAATTTAGAATTAAAAAAATTTGATCCAAAATTTAATCCTGCTAATGTTAAAGATGTGCTTAAAATAGATCTTTTCATATTAGCTCAGGTTAAAGATCGGCTTAAAATAGATCTTTTCATATTAACTCATGTTAAAGATGTGCTTGAAATACATCTATCCTGGTGGATATAGAACGACACATAGTTCATTTATACTGGTGAATATAGAAGAACACAACAAATAGTTCCTTTTCAGCTTAGATTACACTGCATTCTACATATTTCTGCAGATCCTTCCAATCGCAGCAGACGATGTTATCAAACAGACAATGCATGGTGGTTTTTCTACATGATGAAAATAAACAGACGAAAAACATATCGATATTGCTATTGATATTGCTGTCTACGACATAGTTGTGCTCGTTGATTTTAGAGCATGGGCCCTGGGGGTTCATCATGACCTATCCCTGGGCTATGCCCTGATGATGATGGACGAAAGGCCATCACTGTAACATCCTTCTTCATTCTCGCATTGCCTGCCTTGGAGTCACTGGGACGTTTAGAAAACATTTGAGTTCCACCCGTTGCCGTTTCAGCATCTCTGACTCCTTGGGCGTGGTTATGACGAAGGCTACCTTCTACTGACACTTTGAGCGTGGAAGGTACTTTATTTCCAATGACATTGCCGACATCATTGGTTTTACGAAGGGCAGGCTGCTGTGGTGGTTGATCAGCGTTAGGATGGAAGCCCATAGGCCGAGCTTCCACAGTGGAGTGCAGTAGAACACATAAAAGCGTTAAAGGTCCCGATATTGACCACAAACGCACATTCATTGCTCCTTTCCACAAGTCAAATATTGGATTAGAGAGCAGAGAATAGACTTAGTAATAGATTGTCAAGGGTGTACAAGAAAGCTGGAATTAATGAGAGGGAGAGGGACACATGTGATTGTGGACAAAGTGTTTTAACATAGAAGACTAGAAGACCCTACGAGACTTCACGTATCACTAGATGACAACAGCTGCTATCATACAAGCCGAGCGTCACATCCACAAGCATCCAAACCGTGACACTAATATGCCCAACTCACATGTCTACATACACATTGAGGGCTGATCGACGATTAATCATTGCCCTTTCAAGCTCACAGGATGACAAATTCACAACAGCCTCTGTGAAGCTGGAAACGAAAGGAAACAACCTCTTTGAAACACAGCAGAAGAAGCAGGAGAAAGAGCATGGGCATAAGCGTGAAGAGATGTGCGTGCGAGAGTGATATTTAAGCTAAACATTCATGGCTATCTGTGACGACCGTGCGAATTAAATATTAGGCGCTTCTCTGCCAATTATTGCCGTACTATCACATGGAAGTCACTCTGTACATTCTTCCTGCAGCATCAAATTTACCTTCTCTCTTTCTCTATTTTAGTCCGAGTCTTATAACGTAAATTAATCAAATACGAAACTTTTCTCTATTAATTATGGGTAGTTCTCTCCCGCGCCGCATTCGTTTGCTATGCTGCCCTTTGGCTTGCAATGCCAGAGATTAAAAATTATAATAATATTGAGCTCTATCCGAAACAGCAACCTTTGGCTTAATTTAATCTATACATTGATGTACCTCAATTTTTATATAAATTATTAATGTCTATTTAGAATAAAAATATACATTAAAGGAAAAAATAGAATATATTTTTGAATCAAGGGCATGTGGTTTCATTTTTGTTTATGTGAGATTCAGTTTGAGTGGAGCTTGAATAGTTACAGTTGGCTGCGGAGCACGTGAGTTTTGTCGGCTTCATTTCCATCTTCTTGTGCAACGCTGATAAGCCAAAGTTGGTTTGTTCGGAAAAGTGTTTGTCCAGGAGAACTTTTATTTTTTCGAACTGAACTAGTTGCTGATTGCCACTAGTTGCGGTTTTAAACTGACATCGTCTACAACACATAATATAATCCTTTTCTTTCCTTATAAAATTATATGTAAGCGTCACTTATTTAAAAACCTAATTCAAAGATAAATATATGGAGAGCATGACTTGTCCAAAACCCTAGTTCAAGGATACATATGAAGGGCATTCCACTATTGGCAACTATCCTTGGTTTCTTTAGTACATTTCCTTTCATTTTACTGGATGACTAGACTGGCCTTTGTTCTAACATCTTTTAATAAAGTTGTGTTATCCCGACCAACCACGTGCATGGCACATAATTGTTTCTTTTTACAGTTAGCAATTATATCAGGTTTAAAAAAATGCATATATAAAAGGATAAAGTATAAGAAATATATATTGACTAGAGCAGTAGAGCATCACTAGATTATACATCTGTAGAGCCTAGACTATTGCACGATAGACGGGTATAGGTACAGGTTTAGCATATGCAATGTTGGTGGCCAATCTGATTCAGGTTTGGAAAAAGAATGGCGAGATTCGCATTTTTCTAGATTTTAGAGCTTTGAGCCGGGAGAGCTTTAAAGAAAATTTCCTTATCACGCCTCATCGCACTGATAGAGACAACAAGATTGCTAGTGTCTCCTACGTTTATTATTTGGCTCAGATCTCAAGACAAATCGTTCACTCCCTTAGAACCCCAAGCTTCTGGATCTTGACTACTATATAGCTTAAATTACATTAAGTCAGAAATATTAATTTGGAACAATAAAATAATTGCATTCTTTAAAGAATCGACAGAGGAAACGATTATTTAAAAAAAATCTCTCAAGTATGTTTAGGCTTTAGATATCACGCGAAGAAAAAAACACTGGCATTTCATTTAATGCATGATATGAAACGGACATAATCAATTACACACATGTATGCATGTGTAAATATACACACATTTCTACAATTAATTACTTTATATAGAATTTATGAGATGTAATTTATTCCAAAGGAGAAGAAGTTGAGAGAATATATTATTGAAACAAATTCCAAACAAATTTTTCAATTATACAATATAAGTATTAATGTTAACTCCTTCACTCAATGCTTATATTACCAAAAAAAAAATTCACACAACCAAAAAAGTAATTAAACATTCTTTAAATGGTTTACAGTTTCTCCACTAGCATGAGCTCCATCAAGATGTCTCATAAACTCTATAAAGGTGTAGTTGGCAAGTTAGATTCTAGAGTTTTTCTCGTGAACTCTCGAATCATAGATCACCTAAATTCAATTACTAAATAGTATCTATAAGTTGTTGCATAATTTAACATACCACCTACCATCCCTAGCCCTTAGTAAGGGTAGGAGGTAGTTATCAAGTTCACCCAACTTTCAAATTCTAGTTATGGAAATGGGGTCTAAATTTTTCGACTTATTTTGATTCCTTCAAAGCTCAAGATGGATGACATACGTCTCGTGGAGACCTTTCTAATGATATGACACTGGGATCCAAAAGATATGGCCATTTGAAAACTACCCAATCATCATCTATCTTGCCACATCGCACCTACATGGTGCCCACATGGCTACCTCGGTGACATGCCACATGACCTCCATATGGAAACTATCATCTCTTTCACGATTTTCCATGTCATATAAATTCTATGACTCATGGAATTAGTGCATACATTATCACAGAAGGATTAAACCCATACCATGTCGACCTCCTATATGCCACCTCATCCTAAGAATTTCTCTTGTAGTCACCCATAAAATCTCCTGCGGTGAATATTTTGGGATTGCATGGATACTTGTGGGCCTCGTTGTGAACATATCTCATCACCATTAGTTATTGCCGCACACTTAGCTCCACCATGCCACATCACCACATTCGATATTGTGATGTCTTCTACATTGGTAGGATGATTTGACATTTTAAACTTGTGGGCTTACACAGACAACCTATGAGGCTTCCTTGCTGTAATTTTATGAGTCCACTAGGCCACCTTACCACATCCTCCAAGGGATATATTCCTATGAGCTCTGATAATGCCTCTACTCGTAAAATCTAGTGTACAGGATGTTGGGGTGACATCTTGAAAATATAATTTTAGAGTGACGTTGGATGACATCATGCCATCCACGTGGCCTCCTCTGAGAGTGCCACATGTCACGTGATTTGAGCCCTCTTAGACCCATGAAAAGGCTAAAACATGGTGCCACACGTAATGCAAAAAGGGAAACACATCACCATCTCTACTATGTCATTTGCATTTTCATCCTCAAACCCATCACAAGTTCCTATGCATTGGATCACGCATTTTCACGTTATCAGGTAATTCAAGGTTTTCCATTCATCACTTTGTGATGGGGGCCTCCATTTGTCCTCACTCTCCCAAGTCGCATTAGAAATAAAATCTTGAGAGCTTCCTTAGTGCTCCCCTTGAAACCTCCACATAAAATGTTCTGGGGTTATTCAATGGCCATAAGCAGTTACCCTCTCATTACCCCGATTTCTCCTCTTTAAGCACTTGATCACTGAATTGGGCTTGAAAAGAGTTAACCATTTCCTTTAGAAGTCCTATGCTTTTGAATTATGAATTACATCCCCACACTTGGTAATGGTTAATGCATGTATAAGGGCCTCTACCAAGGCCTCCGGTGTATGTTTTATAGATAAACCTAAGTATAAGCACGCCCTTCATATGCACACCATAGGTATAAGCATAAGCTATATGCATATGCTTACACATATGTATACAAGTAATTATGTTGTCTCTTCTGAGCTTTGTAAAAGTACTCGTCTAGCTCAGCTTGTAGCTTGTAGGAACAAATGTATATTTATATTATGCATATATACATATATGAATGTTATCCCTCCAAAGCTTATGGGTAAACATGTGCTTGATATCCAAAAAAATTTGGTATAGTCATTCATTGATTAATAGAGATTGATTAATCTCTTCATACATAGGCCATTTAGACCAATTTGCAGGCTCAATATGGAAACAAGGATAAACCCATTATGGTGGACATGTTCAAGAAGCAATTCTAAATGTGAAATTTCATTTCTTATTGTTAATATGAAAAATTTAACAAAAAAGTGACTAGATATCCAAACATTTTAGTGTCAATATTTAATTATTAACAAATATTCACATCTATTCTGATCATGCATTCCTATGTTAAGTTCCCACTTAAAAATATTCACAGAAAATGAGCCATTCCTTAAAATCATTACTGAATATATGTTCATTCCTCATCCATGCAAAATAATAGTACTCATGATTATCCTCACATTATATTAGCACAATAAACATGGACATAATACACATACACAAAGAAATAAGCTAATACTTAACTTATAAGAGATATGGAAACTGCGATTGGGACTCTAACTCTCCACCCAACCTTAGACAATCTACAACCACATTTACTTGTAGTCGTTTCTTTCTAGTTTCATTCCAATGCTAGATGTGGAGTGCTTTTTGAGAGGAATATTAAAGATATTTAAGGTTGAAAGAATATGTCCCAAGGTCACCCTGCCTTCAACCACCACCTACACAAGTTTCCACTTAGTCTTTAGATACTTTTCAGATATGATTAACATCCATGTCAGGATGCCACATTACAAAGAGTCTCAACCCACTCTTAGGAGAAGAGTTTTCACTTCAAGAGAATATGCATTAGTGGATGAACTACCATGGTGCAAAGAAATGACCTCTCTACATAATTCATATATGAGTCATGCATCAGAGCTTCAACCCCAGGAAAACTATTGGTGGTTCAAAAAACCTCTCAAATGCTTGAGTTTCTCTTCCCAATCTAGTAGGTTCATCAATCCACAAGCTTCTAGTGGGCTCTTCAACCTTCATGAAATCGACTTCTCTCTATAACGTTTTCACCCTACAAGACTCTTTAAGGGTTTCACAATTCATTCACATTATCTGGAACTTGATCACTGTGATTCAAATTATTTCTCTCTTGTTACACCTATCACCTTTGGAGGAAATTCTCCTAATTTTTACCATTTTTGTGCTCCATTTCATATTTTTGCGTGAGATTGTTCCCTCCATCTCTCACCAAATTGTTTTAGTGTCACCTCAATAATATCCACCTGCCTTCTTTAAGGCTCAACGTAGATCAACTATATTGGAAAACATAGTCCATTCTTGCAATTAATCTTTCTCCTTTATCGCTTGTTTTTAGAGCTAAAATAAAAATGTGTCTATTATTTTTTTCTTCAGTTAATTTATTACATATTCAACCCATTAAAATTCTCAACCAACCAATGTCTTATGTATTTAATTTCACCAATTCCTCAATAAATTTCCCTCCCTAAGAAAATAAGATATTTGTCCTTTTATCTCATTCCTTTCAAATAATTACATTTTCTTATGATGAGGGAATATTAATCAGGGGATGTCATAGTCATCCCCCCCTTGCGGGGATATTGTCCTTGCTGTTCAACAATAATATAAAAACAACATATGCTTAAAAACAAAGAACATATTATATGGAGCTTTATACATACAACTTTCTACAACATTTACAATGTATTTATATTTTCTTCAACCATCACATAGAAAAAGGTATGTTTCTTGCATCTTGGCACCCATTTCCCACGTGGATTACTTAGGTTCAAAGTGTCTCCACTACACTTTTATTTTCACTATTAATCGATTCAGGAGCATGAGTTTCATATGATCTAGGATGCATGGAATCAAATGGGCTCATTTTAGTGATTCTTGATACCGATTATTGTATGCAAATTCTTCTAGAGGAGGGTATTATTCCCACTTCCTTGGTTGGTGCATTACATACATTCTTATCAAACCTTCAATAATTATTTTAATACTTTTTGTTTTTCCATTGGTCTCTGAATGGTCAGTTGTGCTAAATTCCAACTTAGTTTATAGTCCTGCAAATAGTTATGACCATAAATTTGAAGTGAACATGGCATCTGTATTTTAGATAATCCTCTTCGAATATCCATGCAATATCAAAATTTCAAACTCTATCCCAAATCACTTATTGAATTTGTGTAATTAATCTGCATCAAGTGATCTGCTTTGCTCAACTTGTGAAACACTACCATAATTGCATCACGTTGTGTAGAAGCCTTTGGAAACCCTGTAATAAAGACCATGGAAATCACCTCCCATTTTCGATTTTGGTTCTTAGGCTCAACCTTTCCATGTTGGTACTTTAATAATTTTGAGATTAAATCATCTAACTTCCTTTTCAATTCTGTCCAATAGTAAAATTTCTTGATTGATGTAAGAGTGTTTTGATAACCTACATGAACCAAATATGGATTTGCATGAAAATCCTTCAATATAATCTTCTTTATATTTCCCTCATTTGGAACATAGATTTTATTTTTGAAACTAATCAACCCATATTCTAAGAGGAAATATTCTATGTCCTGACAACCCTGAAATATTTGTTGTAATTTTTCCTTTAGATACTGATAATTTTCATTTGTTTCCCAACAATATTAATAATTTTCTTAAGATCATTTCCATAGAACTTATGGATACTATATTATTTATTTGCACTCTCTTGTTGAGTGCACCAACTAGTCTCTTCTACTTATATTTAATTCATTTGATCTCGAGATCAAATTGGATTAGTGTGACCATCCATATACCTTGCCTTGTATTTAATTTAGGCTGATAAAACAAATATTTAAGTCATCCATGATGATTCATTAGAGTAATTTTTTTACTGAGGAGGTATTTCATCCACATCTTCAACACATGGATGATGACAACCAATTCCAAGTCACGAGTTACATAATTTTGATCATGTTAATTTAACTTTCAAGATTCATAACAAATCACTTGGCTTTCCTGCATCAATATTCCTCCAAGCCCCTCTTTGTAGGCATTGGTGGAAACCAAAAAACTATTCTTAGAATCTACTATTTTTAGCACTACTCCATGTTAATAATTTATTAAGTTGATTGAAGTTTAAAACACAATTAGGTGCCCATCGAGACTTCTTCCTTTTATTTTTTAATGTAGTAATTTGGTGGCCAATCTTGGAGAAGTTCTTAATTAACCTCTTGTAATAGCATACTAGTCCCATAAAGGAAGTAACTTTAGCTACATTCTTAGGGTTTAGCCATTCCATCATGACCTCAACCTTCTCTAGATCAAATCGTACTCCCTCTTTTGAGACACTGTGTCTCGAATAATGGATGTGTGATTGCAAGAATTGAATTTTACTAAGCTTTACATAAAGCTTATGTTCTCTTAGCAATTGTAGCACTCCCACCAACTGACCTTCATGTTCCTCTGAATATGTCACACCCCTATATCTTTCCTTTCTAGACATCACTATTTTAAGACTTAAATTATTGTTAGAATTATGACTATGGAAGCCAAAATGGAAACTATGTGATGATGTAATTTTTTATTATTATTTTATTTATAAATAAATTGTTTTATAAATATTCAGGAAAACTATGGTTTATCAGACTTCTTTCCATCTTATGAAAAGTTATTGGTGGTTAAAGTCCACATGATCGACCTTTCCTAAGAGTCTTAAAAAAATACGTAGGAGAAAATAATTAAAAATATTAACATAATGGGAGAGAAATATTATGTTAACAAATAAGACGTAGATAAATACTAAGTGCGGTGGAATAAAGCACAGTGCGAGAGAAAGACATTCATTAAAAAAAAACGAAAAAATAAAATAAAACAAAAATGCCTAGGAAAAAGGGGGGAATACAAGTGGAAAGACATTGATAGTTATTAGAATAACGAATGGTCTAATATGAAATTAGAGTTGATGTAAGAATAAATACTGACGAATGCATATCAGGTTTAATGTAGTTGTCAAACATTAAATGCAATTCTGCAGAAAGATAGATAACTTATCAATTTAGTTAGGAATTTTGTTGTGATTTTAATACGACAAGTCAAAGAGGAAAGGTTGTGGTTCATAGTGGAAGGGTATTAAGATAATGATTGAGAAATAAAGTCTTCCAAGTGACTCTAGAAAGTTTTATTGAACCATTAAAAGTATTATTAATTATTTTCTAATATGATGATTAATGCATTTCGAATGAAAAGTTTGATTAACGTTGAAACAAAATTAGCTCATCGTTCGAAAAGTTAAGGATTTTAATAAGGGTGTATCTTTTTTACTGATTTGGACAATATAAAAATTACAGTTCTGATCATTGAATATAATTTGTATATATAGGGTGGAATGAATTCGCTCTCGCTATAAAAAAGAAACAAAATAATTTGTATATACAAAAATTCATGAATATAACGTATATATCCTAGTAGTTTTACAATACCTTTTAATCTTATGTATTATAATAAATTGAGCAAGAGGAATCTTAGCCAACTATTGATCAATGTAAACAGGATTAACAAAGGAAAACACAAAAAATACAATGATAACAAAAAAATATGTTAGTAGGGACATAAAAAATCCTTAACTATATATTAAGGTCGACTAGACAAGAGGGTCCATATACAAATGAGGGTACTAAATGAACTATTACAAATAGAATAAATAATCTAATATCATATCCAAGTGGTAAAAAAAACTTGTAGGTAGAGTTGTAGCTCTTGTTCTCCATTAATGGTGGAATTCCACAAAATAATTAAGAAATGTATTATGAGCATAAGGAATGATTTAATTAATTGGTTTAAGTAGACATGTATAATCAAATACTATATTCATGTATTATTCCAAATTATAACAAAAAAATAATACAATCAAGTCTTCAATCCATAAATTTCCAAGCACAATAAGAATCCATGGCTAGACTATTGCATTGATCCCTGGTAGGTTTTAAATTCGAAGCAAGAAATTAAAACGGGCATCCTCTATTGGGTTTGAGAGACCATAATTAGGGCTTTGAAAAAAACAATGCAAGCCTCAGTGTTCATCATACAAAATATGAGCTTTCGAAGGGAATTCGACCTGTAGACTAATTCATGCAGAGTCAAGTGTTAAAAAAAAAAGGAACTTTAAGCCAGGTGAGTAACTCTTTTGTATCATGAAATTGAGAGGAAAACAGGTAGACAAAAGGTTACGAGTCATGGTCAGAACGTTGAAGGGTTAAAGCAAATTTTAAAGATAAGAACGAGGGGAGATTTTAGAAATGATATACCATCAATGAAAAAGGGTGCAAATTTTTCTAAAAACCCTATACGCACCACTAAACAAGAATATTATTAAGAATAAGAATGAGGAACATTTTTCACAGAACGACAAGAAAATTAGTAACTTGTATTTAGCTATGAAAAGAAATTGGAAATAGGCAAAGAGAAGCAAGTTCTGATAAAAAAACTTGAGTGTGAGAAAAAAATGAGGGAATTATGCTACACTATTAGTAAAAGGGTTTCTATGTCCTCATTCGAACTGTAGAAAAAAACAATAACCCTTACCCCCATATTCATATAAGTAATTTACTCAAATTAGATGTCAAAATTATTTGAAAAGAAGTTGAGCACCTTGGATATGAATAAATTGACCAGGGAGGGAAAGAATGGGTAAGAACCCATTTCTTGTCTAAAAATTTGAAGGAAAGAAAAATTCCGACAAACTGAAATGGATGAACTAAATTGAAACTACATTTATCTTATCAGATACGTAGTAGAATGGCCCAAACAAACGTCCTAGATGCATCCTGCTTAATATATGGGTTTATTAGACAAAACCTCATCAAAATTTTAAGTATTGTTATAAACAATATATATACGTATCAAGAACGTAATATAATTTAATCTCTACATAAGCCCAATTAACGCTATCGAAATCCATTAGTTGAAGTAGCGGACTCAACTTACCATGCTGGGAAAAGAAGACATCCCTGCAAAAATAAATTAAACCTGACATTTGAAATTTGGGTGATTGGAGAAGCCTTTGAAAAATCCTGCAAGGAATGACCATGAGGTTAAAATAGGGCAAGGATAATGAAATAAATCAATTACATGAAAAAAAAATTAATTACAGAAAGAGAAATAAAATAAAAAATAAAAATAAAATCTCTACAAGAAAAATTGGAGAGATATAATTCTTGCTTGAATTCTTGTTTGAATTCCATAGACGCTGGAAAAATATCTAGCCCAATATCTGCGAGATTCAGATGAACAAGGGAATTTTTTTTTGAAGGTATTACAGGTCAAGAAGATATTTATTTGTCACAATCAAACAAAACAAAACTAAATGACTCAATGAGTTAACCAATGGGTTTTGTTCAACATCTAAAAAATATAATTAATCCTCACTGTTGAATCTGGACGAGAGATCCTAACACTTGATGAAATGTGGTACAAAAGAACCATGTAAGTTCATGTGAAAGGTTGTTTCTTGAAATGCACCTAGTCCCGCTAGGCGTGAATAGCTGGGGGGCAACCGGATTAATGTGTATTCCACATGGGCGACATAAACGAATTCATCTATTTTGTTATATCATCGAGACAATTGATATACAAGAAATTTTCATGGTAAGAATAATGATATAAGAATTGATCCTTGGATTGTAAGGAGACCGTATATCCTATATGGGTGAGTAAAATTATTCCCAATATATTATAAACGTTAGTAGTGGAAACCATTCAATATTATGTGTTATGTAATAAATTTAACTAGCACAATTACATTTACCAATGTGGTTGATATACGCAGATAGACTTATATGAAATAGATTTACAACCACATTCACCAATGTGATTGATATAGGCTAATAGGCCTATATCCACTACGCTGTATTTCACCAAAATAAATATTATATATTTATTATTAAAATTACCAAAATATTTTATATATTTGCTTATAATATATTAATAATATTAACTATATACATACTATATATTAACCTAAAATATGTATATATATAAATAGATAAGAATATAAACTATTAGAATATATAATATTATATTATTCGATAATAAAATATATATAAAAAACATATTATAAACCAAAGGAATTGGTGAACCCAAGGGATAAATATTAAAAACATAAGGGATCAATATTAAAAATAAAAGAGATTAATAAATCCTAAGAATTGATATTTTAAACTAAAAAACCTAATAATAAATTAATAAACCATAAGAATCAATATGTTAAACATAAGATATTAATAAACCAACGGGATTATTAACATTATAAACGAAAAGAACTAATAAACCCAAGGGTTTAATATTATAAACCAAAGGAATCAGCGAACCCAAGGGATAAATATTATAAACCTAAGGGATCAATATTAAAAACAATAGAGATTGATAAACCCTAAGAATTAATATTTTAAATTTAAAATCTAAGAAATTAATAAAGCCTAAAAATTAATATTTTAAACTCAAGAGATTAACAAACCCAATGGGTGATTAACATTATAAACAAAAAGAACTAATAAACCCAAGTCTTTAATATTATAAACCAAAGGAATCAGTGAACCCAAGGGATAAATATTAAAACCCTACGAGATCAATAAGGCTAAGGGCAATATTAAAAACAATAGAGAATAATAAAACCTAATAATTAATATTTTAAAATAAAAAACCTTAGAAATTAAAACACAAGAATTTAATACTATAAACCCATGAAATTAGTAAACCCAATGAAAAAATGTTATAAACCTAAGGGATAAATATTAGTATTATAAACCAAGAAATTAATGCACCCTAAGAATTAATATTTTAAACTCAAGAGAGTAATATACTCTAATAATTAATAGTTTAAACCCAAAACCTAAGAATTTAATAAACCATAATATTTAATATTTTAAACTCAGGAGATTAATAAACTCAACGGATTATGAATAATATAAACCAAAAGAAATTAAAAACATAAGGGTTTAATATTATAAACCAAAGGAACTGGTGAACCCAAGGGAAAATCATTAAAAACATAAGGGATCAATAAGGCCAACGGATCAATATTAAAAACACAAGGGAGTGGGAAAGCCTAGGAATAAATATTTTAAATTGAAAAACCTAAGAAATCAATAAACCATAAGAATCGATATTTTAAAATCAACTAATTAATAAACACAAGGGATTATTAATATTATAAACCAAAAGAACTAATAAACCCAAGGGTTTACTACTATAAACCAAAGGAATTGGGGAACCCAAGGGAAAAATATTAAAAACATAAGAGATCAACAAGGCGAAGGGATACATATAAAAAACAAAAAAGATTAGTAAAGACTAGGAATAAATATTTTAAATGAAAATGAATGAGAAACTCACATGATTAATAAATGGATTAATATTTTAAACTCAATAGATTAATAAACCCAAAGGGTTATTCATATTATAAAACCAAAGTAAACCCAAGGCTTTAATATTATAAACCAAAGGAATTGAGGAGCTCAAGGATAAATAGTTTAAACCTAGGGGATGAATAAGGCCAACTCATCAATATTATAAACACAAGAGATTAACAAACCCTAATATTTAATATTTGAAACTCAAAAACCTAAGAAATTAAAAAACCCTAAAAAATCATATTTTAAACTCAAAAGATTAATAAACTTAACGGATTATTAATGTTGTAAACCAAAATAAGTAATATTATAAACCAAAGGAATTATTAAAATTATAAAGGTAAGGAACAAATAAACACAAGCATTTAATATTATAAACCCATGAAAATAGTAAACCCAAAGGAAAAATGTTATAAATCTAAGGGATAAATATTAGTATTATAAACCAACAAAATTAATAAACCCTAAGAATTAATATTTTAAACTCAAGAGAGTAACCTAATAATTAATAGTTCAAATCCAAAACCTAAGAATTTAATAAACCATAGTATTTAATATTTTAAACTCAAGAGATTAATAAACCTGACGGATTATAAACTTAATAAACCAAAAGAAATAATAAACTTAAGAGTTTAATATTATAAACCAAAGGAATTGGTGAACCCAAGGGAAAATTATTGAAAACATAAGGGATCAATAAGGCTAACGGATCAATATTAAAAACACAGGAGAGTAACAAAGCCCAAGAATAAATATTTTAAATTCAAAAACCTAAGAAATTAATAAACCATAATAATCAATATTTAAAAATAAACTAATTAATAAACACAAGGGATTATTAATATTATAAACCAAAATAACTAATAAACCCGAGGGTTTAATATTATAAACCAAAGGAATTGGGGAACCCAAGGGAACAATATTAAAAGCATAAGAGATCAACAAGGCGACGAGATGCATATAAAAAACAAAAAATATTAGTAAAGGCTAAGATTAAATATTTTAAATGCAAATGAATGAGAAAATCACATTATTAATAAAGAGATTAATAAATCTTAGGAATCAATTTTTAAAATAAAAATCATCGATAATCACATGATTATTAATATTATAAACTGAGAGGAATAAACTTGGTTTACCATGCTTGATTTAAACATTCAGACAACTATTGTCACAATGTGACGTTGGACCAACTATGACCATGGTTGGCCATGGGTGATTTTCATACTGAGACAATATTTGTCAAAATGTGACATTTGATCATGAATGACATTGATCGACTATGGCTAAAGCTAATTAAAAATTGTTTCCCATGGTTTATTTTTATATTGAGTCAGTGTTTTTCATAATGTGAAATTGGACCATGCATTACTACAAAGCTCTAGGACCAATATTTAAACCTCAATATTTGGATTTAATTAACTAAAGGGAATAATATTATGAATCGAAAGAATCCGAAAAATTAAGGGATCAATAAGGCCAAGCGATCAATATTAAAAACACAAGAGAGTAACAAACCCTAAGAATAAATATTTGAAATTCAAAAACCCAAGAAATTAATAAGCTATAAGAATCAATATTTTAAAATCAACTAATTAATAAACACAAAGATTATTAATATTATAAACCAAAAGAAATAATAAACCCAAGGGTTTAATATTATAAACCAAAGGAATTCGGGAACCAAAAGGATCAATATTAAAAACATAAGAGATCAAGAAGGCCAAGGGATATATATAGAAAACAAAAAAGATTAGAAAAGGCTAGGAATAAATATTTTAAATGCAAATGAATGAGAAACTCACATGATTAATAAAGAGATAAATAAATCTTAGGAATCAACTTTTTAAATAAAAATCATTGATAAAGTCACATGATTATTAATATTATAAACCGAGGGGAATAAACATGGTTTACGATGCTTGATTTAAACATTGAGACAATTTTTGTCACAATGCGACGTTGGACCAACTAAGACCATGGTTGGCCATGGGTGATTTTCATATTGATACAATAATTGTCAGAATGTGAAATTTGATCATGTATAACATTGATCTACTATGGCTAACGCTAATTAACAATGGTTTCCCATGGTTCATTTTCATATTGAGTGAGTGTTTTCCATAAACCAAAAGAACTAATAACCCAAGAGTTTAATATTAGAAACCAAAGGAATTGTTGAACCCAAGGGAAAAATATTAATAACCTAAAGGACCAATAAGGTGAAGGGAACAATATTAAAAACACAATAGCTTAATAAAGAATACGACCCAATATTCTAAATAGAGAGGAATTTTAGAGTCACATGATTATTATTATGATAAACTGCAAGTGATTAACCAACCTTACTGATTTTTAATATTATAAAATGAATAAATTAATAAACTAAAGTGATAATCAATTCCGCCATTAGTGAAACCAAAACAATAACATTGAAATTAACATATGCTTTTTTGTTGTCTTTACATAAAGAGATCCCACTACAAAAATGGACTCAAAACTCTCCATCAAAGGTCATTTATCAAATAGCCTCTTCGAGAACACAACCAGACCGACCACAAAAGGAACACCAATTAAAATCAATAGGATAATCATCACGATACTTAACACTTTCCAACCAATCCCTTTTTGTTTTTCTCTGAGCCTCCCTCATGTGCAAATGCAACAAGTATTTTACATTCATTTTCATTTCATCTAGCACACAAATATGCTCATCAAGGCAGGATGGAAGCCATGTTTTCTATCGAGCTTGTTCCGAATATAAGAAAGAAAAATTGTCAGTCTAGAAATATTTTCCACCGCTTCATTATAATAGATGCCATCATTATTATCTATATCTGCATTCGAAAGGAAAAACGACAAAATAAAAATTAGTGCACAAAGAGATAGAAACATCTCTCTCTCTCTCTCTCTCTCTCTCTCTCTCTATATATATATATATATATAAACCCTAATAACTAATAGTTTAAACCCAAAACCTAAGAATTTAATAAACCATAGTATTTAATATTTTAAACTCAAGATATTAACAAACCCGATGGATTATAAACTTAATAAACCAAAAGAAATAATAAACCCAATGGTTTAATATTATAAACCAAAGGAATTGGTGAACCCAAGGGAAAATTATTAAAAACATAAGGGATCAATAAGGCCAATGGATCAATATTAAAAACACA
Source organism: Pinus albicaulis (assembly GCA_034641835.2). NCBI lineage: Eukaryota > Viridiplantae > Streptophyta > Pinopsida > Pinales > Pinaceae > Pinus > Pinus albicaulis. Next base: position 862,138,674 of record CM076578.1, read on the forward strand.
AGAGAGTAACAAAGCTTGAGAATAAATATTTTAAATTCAAAAACCTAAGAAATTAATAAACCATTGGAATCAATATTTTAAAATCAACTAATTAATAAACACAAGGGATTATTATTATTATAAACCAAAAGAGCTAATAAACCCAAGAGTTTAATATTATAAACCAAAGGAATTGGGAAACCCAAGGGAAAAATATTAAAAACATAAGAGATCAACAAGGCCAAGGGATACATATAAAAAACAAAGAATATTAGTAAAGGCTAGGAATAAATATTTTAAATGCAAATGAATGACAAACTCACATGATTAATAAAGAGATTAATAAATATTAGGAATCAATTTTTTAAATAAAAATCATCGATAATCGCATGATTATTAATATTATAAACCGAGGGGAATAAACATGGTTTACCATGCTTGATTTAAACATTGAGACAATTGTTGTCACAATGTGATGTTGGACCAAGTATGACCATGGTTGGCCATGGGTGATTTTCATATTGAGACAATATTTGTCAGAATGTGACATTTGATCATGGATGACATTGATCGACTACGGCTAATGCTAATTAACAATGGTTTCCCATGGTTGATTTTCATATTGAGTCAATTTTTTTCATAATGTGAAATTGGACCATGCATTAGTACTAAACTCTAGGACCAATATTTAAACCCCAAAATTTGGATTTAATAAAATAAAGGGAATAATATTACGAACCGAAAGAATCCGAAAAATTAAGGGATCGATAAGGCCAAGCGATCATTATTAAAAACACAAGAGAGTAACAAACCCTATGAATAAATATTTGAAATTCAAAGACCCGAGAAATTAATAAACCATATTATAAGCCATATTAATATTTTAAAATCAAGTAATTAATAAACACAAGGAATTATTAATATTATAAACCAAAAGAACTAATAAACCCAAGGGTTTAATATTATAAACCAAACGAATTGGGGAACCCAAGGGAAAAATATTAAAAACATAAGAGATCAACAAAGCCAAGGAATATATATAGAACACAAAAAATATTAGCAAAGGCTAGGAATAAATATTTTAAATTCAAATGAATGAGAAACTCACATGATTAATAAAGAGATAAATAAATCTTAGGAATCAATTTTTTAAACAAAAATCATTGATAAAGTGACATGATTATTAATATTATAAACCGAGGGGAATAAACATGGCTTAGCATGCTTGATTTAAACATTGAGACAATTGTTGTCACAATGCAACATTGGACCAACTAAGACCATGGTTGGCCATGGGTGATTTTCATATTGAGACAATAATTGTCAGAATGTGACATTTGATCATGTATGACATTGATCGACTATGGTTAACACTAATTAACAATGGTTTCCCATGGTTGATTTTCATATTGAGTGAGTGTTTTCGATAAACCAAAATAACTAATAACCCAAGGGTTAAATATTAGAAACGAAAGGAATTGGTGAACCCAAGGGAAAAATATTAATAACCTAAGGGACCAATAAGGTGAAGGGAACAATATTAAAAACAAAATAGCTTAATAAAGAAGACGACCCAATATTTTTAATAGAGAGGAATTTTAAAGTCACGCGATTATTATTATGATAAACCGCAAGTGATTAACCAACCTTACTGATTGTTATTATTATAAACCGAATAAATTAATAAACTAAAGTGATATTCAATTCCGCCATCAGTGAAACCAAAACAATAACGTTGAAATTAACATATGTTTTTTTTTTGTCTTTACATAAAAATATCCCACTACAAAAATGGACTCAAAACTCTCCATCAGAGGTCATTTATCAAATAGCCTCTTCAAGAACACAACCAAACTGACCACAAAAGGAACACCAATTCAAATCAACAAGATAACGATCACGATACTTAACACTTTCCAACCAATCCCTTCTTGTTTTCCTCCCAGCCTCTCTCATGTGCACATGCAACAAGAATTTTACATTCATTTTCATTTCATCTAGCACACAAAGATGCTCATCAATAAAAGCAGGATGGAAGCCATGTTTTTTATCGAGCTTGTTTCGAAGAAAAGAAATAAAAATGATCATCTTAGAAATATTTGCCACTATTTCATTATAATAGATGCCATCAATATTATCCATATCTGCATTCGAAAGGAAAAACGACAAAATAAAAATTAATACGGAAAGAGATAGAAACATCTATGCACATATATATATATATATATATATATATATATATATATATATATATATATATATAAACCATAATAATTCATAGTTTAAACCCTAATAATTAATAGTAGTAAACCCTAATAATTAATAGTTTAAACCAAAAACCTAAGAATTTAATAAACTATAGTATTTAATATTTTAAACTCAAGAGATTAATAAACGTGATAGATTATAAACTTAATAAACCAAAGGAAATAATAAACCCAAGGGTTTAATATTATAAACCAAAGGAATTGGTGAACCCCAGGGAAAAATATTAAAAACATAAGGGATCAATAAGGCCAACCGATCAATATTAAAAACACAAGAGAGTAACAAAGTCTAAGAATAATTACTTTAAATTCAAAAACCTAAGAAAATAATAATCCATAAGAATCAATATTTTAAAATCAACTAATTAATAAAGACAAGGGATTATTAATATTATAAACCAAAAGAACCAATAAACCCAAGGGTTTAATATTATAAACCAAAGGAATTGGGGAACCCAAGGGAAAAAATTTTAAAACATAAGAGATCAACAAGGCCAAGGGATACATATAAAAAACAAAAAAGATTAGTAAAGGCTAGGAATAAATATTTTAAATGCAAAAGTATGAGAAACTCACATGATTAATAAAGAGATTAATAAATCTTAGGAATCAATTTTTAAATAAAAATCATTGATAAAGTCGCATGATTATTAATATTATAAACCAAGCGGAATAAAGATGGTTTACCATGCTTGATTTAAACATTGAGACAATTGTTGTCACAATGCGATGTTGGACCAACTAAGACCATGGTTGGCCATGGGTGATTTTCATATTGAGGCAATATTTGTCAAAATGTGACATTTGATCATGTATGACATTGATCGACTATGGCTAACACTAATTAACAATGGTTTCCCATGGTTGATTTCCATATTGAGCGAGTGTTTTTCATAATGTGAAATTGGAGAATGCATTAGTGTTAAACTCTAGGAATAATATTTAAACCCCAATATTTGGATTTAATAAACTGAAGGGAATAATATTACAAACCGAAAGAATCTAAAAAATCAAGAATCAATGCTATAAACCCAATCGATCAACAAATACAGTGAAATATTAATATTATAAACATAAAACATCAATAAAGCAAAGGGAATATTAATATTATAAAAAAAGAACATCAATAAACTGAAGGGATTATTAGTATTATAAACCCAACAAATTAGTATTAGAAACAAAAAATATTAATAAACTCAAGTGATTAATAAAGTCGAAGGATCAACAAAATTAATAAAAAATACTAAAGTTGAAGAAATTAATAAACACTAATAATTAACCCAAGGGATTATTCATATCATAAACCAAAAGAACTAATAAATCCATGGGTTTAATATATAAACCAAAGGAATTGGTGAACCCAAGGGAAAAATTGTTAGATGATCCAAATATGTTAATATAAACTTAGGATAAAATATTTAATAAATTATATATTTAATAAATATTAGAGAATAAAAATATTTATTAAATTCAAATATTTAATAAATATTTGAGATACTTAGAAATAAAATTTTGTTATTAAAAATATGACTCTAGAGTAGAGTCGTTTCTGAGGCTCTAAGTTAGGAATAAAGTTAGTAGAATAGTTAGAAGGTCATTTAATGTAAGTGGACACTTTTTATTTAATAAGTGATCCATAATTAGTGGAATTTAGGACATTGAGCATATAAATAGCTCATTGCAAGAGTGTTTTGGTTGTTCAGGTGTAAGCTCTTGCATAATTCCAAATGTAATTGTTTTTCTAATTAATAAAATTACGTGTCTGAGGACACTTCAGCCATTATTGTGGTATCAGAGCTATGACAATGCTGCAGCGACTGTGAAGAGGAGATTCCAGCTCTACCAGTTCTTGGAAAACTCCATTGAATTGATCAGCAAATAATTGGTATGGAATTTGTCAATTTTTTTGTTTAAAGGAATAGAAATTTTATTATTGATTTTAGATTTTTAAATGCTAAAATAATTTTTTGCAAAATAGTTTTCTAAAAAATCTATTCTGCAAAATCAGCCCATTAAAAACCATTTGGCCCACATTCATCATCTTTTTTCATCCAAAATTCATACTTCCAATCTAGATTAATATTCATACTTCGGGAATATATACACGACCAGCGTTTAATTTGTCATTTTCTATGAACTGGTCAAAAACCATGACATTAACCGCAAGATTTACCATTAGCAGCATGTTTCTTTAGACCTTCTTCCCCATATCTATCATAAATTTCTCTCTTTTCACGATTAGTGAGCACTTCATACGCATTGTTAATTTCTGCAAAATTCTTTTTTTCTTCTTCGTTTCCAGAGTTCTTGTCTGGGTGTTATTTCAAGGTCGGTTTCCTATATGCCTTCTTCATCTGATCTTTCGAATCACCTGTTGGAATTTGTAATACTTCGTACAAATTCTTCCAAACAATCGATCTATCTACATATGAGACTGCAAAGAGAAACAACAAGAGAAGACCCCTTGAGAGCCTCATTGGGGGTTTCGGATTCGAAAACTCTCTTAATTGACGGAATATATGATCAAGAAATTGTATTTCTTGTAGTTTAGGCTACCTGGTCTGTGTCTCCATCAGTTAACACTGTAGCAGACTAGTTTTTAGGGGAACAAATAGTTTTATAGTTTCATGCTAATCCACACATTGTGTGTGTGTACACTATAATTTGTATTTGTTAAGGCTATGTTCATCTAACGAGCTCAAGGTGCAGAAGTGAAGATATTTCTCTTGAGAAATTCATGATTTCCTTTGATGACTCAAACTTCATATCAATATTCATGGAAATCATAATCTGTATTTGTCTAGAAAAGAAGAATATCAATTCATTCAGATCAGAGGAGATGTAGTCAGAAATTCGTTCCCTGAGGAGGAATTGGCCTACGGTGATTATTTAGGAATTTGGGTCTCCCTACGTTCAATTAGAGTGTGAGAGCTAGCTAGCCAGCGCCAGCCAGCCAACGTCAGTCAGTTAAGAACTAGCGTAAAGGAAAAAGTAAAAAAAAAAATCCAATTTGACAGTGTTTGATTTTTTAAAGATGAATCGGAAAAGTCTTTGCTGGAGAGAAAAGGAATATTTTTTTTAATTTTATAAATTTTTTAGAGAGATAAGACATATTTTATTTGGAGGAATAAGTAGATTTTTTTTTTTTTTTAGAGCATTGTAATATTTTGTAATTAGAGTTATAAGGGAGAGAAATTTTTTTTTTTTAATTTTTTGGAGTAATAAGGCTATTTTTTTGTAATTTTTTTACGGAGAGATAAGTGTGACTCAAAGTAATTTTACTTTGAGGGGGGGTAAAAGTTTTTTTTTACCACATAGTGCAAGCGCATCATTATAAAAGTCAAATTTTGAAAGTTAGATTCTAAATATTTGAGAAAATGACTAGAGACAAGTGCAAAGCTCAATCATTTTTCTCCTGTTTCAATGACTATAGGAGAGTCAACGCCAAGCCCCAATAGATCATTTTTTGCATGGCGTGTTCCATGTTTTGTGTGATGAGTTGCTCAATTTTTTTTGTGCTTGATCATTTTGGTGCACTGCTTAAACACTCCAATCTTGAAATTAATTAATATGTTCTCTAAAACTGATAAGCTAGAAGGAGTGAATATTATAAGACATGGAGACCTCTAATTGAAAGCGCTCTTATTTTTAATGAATTATGGCATTCCATTTGTGATGGTAACATTAAGCGAAATAAACCAACAGATCCAAATTCACTTGAAAAATGGGAAATAAAAGATGCCAAGGCATTAGCTCTTATAAAAACCTCAGTTAGTAATGAAATGTACGTACACATTGAGAATTCTTCAGATGCATGGGATTCTTTACATACATTCAAAGATCTCTTTGATACACAACCTGAATGAAAGAAGGTTGATATTCAATTAAAATTGCTTCAACATAAATTAATTGAAGGTGGTGATGTCCTTGAGTACATTTCACGACTTTAAAAAATTAAGCAATAAATCATCAATGCTGGTTTTCAAGTTGTTGAGGAAAGCTTCTTAACTACAATTTTAATCGCTGGATTTCCATCATCATATACTCATTTTTTGGAAACTTTGCAAGTCACTGAAAAGTTAGAAAAGATAAAATTTTATGAAATGAGTGACATGTTAGCACAACATGATAATAATTTCGGGAAGAAGAAGAAGATTGGGGAAGATGTATTCCTCACCGAAGCTAGTTCAAGCAACTCCTAAGCTAACGATTCCAGAAATAAAGGAAGAGTTAATTTCAATCCAAATCAAGAAGCACAAGGTCGTGGTCATAGTCACCACAGAGGAAACAACTCCAACAGAGGCTCCAATTCAGGAAGAAACATTTTTCAAGGCAGAGGCAACAATCAAAATAGAGGATATCATCAAGGCACAATACAAAGTCCAGGAAGAGGACAAAATAAAAATAGAGGAAAAAGCAAAGGCTGAGGACAGTCTTAAGGTAGAGGACAGTCTCAGGGAAGAGGGACCGATTTGAGTCAAATTGTTTGTAGGCGATGTAACAGTGTTGGTCATTATGCAACAGATTGTAGAACTTCTATTGAGAAAATTTCTAAGTTTCATCCAAACTCAACACAGTTTGCAAATGATGAAGATGATCCTAATATTTCCGAATATGTCTTCACCAAGAAGCAACAACAATACATGTTTCAATCTTTCTCCGCAGTGATTATGAAGATGCATGGATTCTTGATACAAGTGCAACTCAACACATGAAATTTCGACTTGACTTCTTCTGGAGTTTCAAAGAATGTCACCTAAATTCAATCTATCTTGCTGACAAAACCAAACATACTCCTTCAAGCAAAGCTGTAGTTAAAGTTTTTTTACCAGGCATTGGAGAAAGAATGATTTGTAATGCATGGTATGTCCCAAAATTCAAGAAAAATTTGTTGTCCTTAGTAACAATTAGACAAGGAGGGCATATAGTGATTATGGAATATGGCTAAGTTAAAATCAACTCAGTGAAAAAAAGCATGCAAACAGTAATGACAGGTTATGAAGATGGAAAACTGTTAAGGATGAAAGGGACAGTTATTCCAATACATTCTAACTTTGCAGGCACAACAAGTACAAATATTTCACCAATCAGATTATGGCATGTCAGATATGGCCATCTCAACTTTGACTGTCCCTCTCAGTTACAAAAACAGGGCATGGTTAAAGGACTTCCAACCTTCAAAAGGGAAAATGCAAAGTGTCAATCTTGCATTTTTGGAAAGCAACATCGAGAGACTTTTCCCACCAGTTCCTGCTGAACAGACAGGCATTTGTAGTTGGTTCACAGTGATATTTGTGGACCCTTCCCAACTTCACTTGGAAGTTGTAGATATTTTTTAATTTTTATTGATGATTTTAGCAGGATGACATGGGTATATTTCTTGAAGCAAAAGTATAGAGCATTTAAAAAGTTCAAAAATTTTCATAAGCTTATTGAAAATGAAGTAAAGGAGAAGATTGGCACTCTTCGAACTGACAACGATGAAAAATTCACTTCAAATGAATTAAAAAATTATTGCATGGAAAATGGAATAAAACAACCTTACCAATGTATACACTCCACAGCAAAATGGCGTAGTAGAAAGAATGAATCGTACCTTGTTAGGAATGGCGTGATCTATGTTAAATTTCAAAAAGTTAACTCCTTCATATTGGGCTGAAGCAATTCATACCGTTGTCTACTTGAGAAACAAATCTCCCACAACTTCTTTAGACAGAATCACACCTTATGAAGCATGGTTTGGATTCAAACCACAGGTTAAGAATCTCATAGTTTTTAGATCTATCTGTTATGCCTTAATTCCCAAGGAAAAATGAAATAAGCTTGATGTACGAAGCTTAAAGTGCACAATGATCGGGTATTCTAATGAGAAGAAAGGGTACCGAATTTTTTCTAATGGGAAATGTATTGTAAGGAGAGATGTGATCTTTGATGAAAATGAGAGTAAGAGTGCTGAAGAAGTTGAAAGTATTCTTCAAGAGTTAGAAACTAAAACTGATAAAAGACATGGAAATTTACAAAGTCAGCCAAATTCACCAAGTTGGTATGAACTTGAATTTCCTTCATCTGACGATGATTCATCCAGTCCGTCTTCTTCATCAATGCCATCCAGGTCTTCTAGTAGTTCATCCAACTCTCCTAGCAACAGCAGTTCTTCTGACAATGACTCTCCTCCCCCAGAACCTGTGATTGCTCAACAGACATCAGTTTACATCAACCCTCCTTTTAATGATGGTGATTTTTCACAAGCCCAAACTAGTGAAAATCAATTGCCGAAATGGATGGTTCGACTCTTGAAATATGTAAGGCCCAGTGAACATAATAAAATAGGAACACGGGGATCAAAACAAAATAAAGGAAATTTTTCTTTAATAGCAAATGATTTTACTGAACCTTCTTCTTTTCAAGAGGCAGTAAAACATAAAACATGGCAACAGGTAATGGTTGATGAATATCAGGCAGTTCAAGACAACAACACTTGGAAACTTGTTGATTGTCCTCATCATGTTAAACCTATTGGATGCAAATGGGTTTATTGAATTAAGTACAAGCAAAATGGTGATATTGACAAGTATAAAGCAAGACTTGTTGCTAAAGGTTTTGTGCAGCAGGAAGGGATAGATTATGAGGAAAAATTTGCTCCTACAGCTAAATGGAACACCATCCACCTCACACTTGCCTTAGGAACTCAACAAGGATGGAAAGTTCATCAAATGGATGTAAAAAGTGCTTTTCTCAATGGATATTTACAGAAGAAGTGTACATGATACAACCACCAAGCTTTGAAATTGAAGGACAAGAACATAAAGTCTGAAAATTGATAAAGGCTTTATATGGGTTAAAACAAGCTCCCCGAGCTTGGTATGCCAAAATGGATGAATACCTTTGGAAAGTTGGTTTTCATCGCAATGAATCTGATGATACCTTGTATATATGCTAACAAGGTAAAAATATGGTGATTTTGATTATGTATGTCGATGATTTGATCATCACAGGCAACAATGACAATCACATTGAACAGGTGAAAAAGGAGTTGCATGCAGGCTTTTAAGATGACAGATTTGGGACTACTTCACTACTCTCTTGGTGTTGAAGTATTCCAACGTCCACATCGGATCTTCATTTCTCAGAGTAAATATGCGGTAGAAATTCTTCAGTGATTTGGAATGTAGGATTGTAAGCCTGTCCCTACCCCTATGGAACAAAACTTGAAACTTTCAAAATTTGAAGGGGGGGAAAAGGTGGACAGCACTACTTACAGACAGTTGATTGGCAACCTGATTTATTTAACAACCACTCATCCTGATCTATATTATGCAGTCAATATTCTTTCACGTTTTATGTAGGAACCACTAGACAGCCACTGGAATGCAGCCAAAAGATTTCTTCAATATATCCAAGGAAAAAAACATTTTGGTCTTCCTTACAAAAATACTAAAAATTTTGTACTTGGTGGATTTTTAGATGCCGAATTTGCTAGCACTATTGATGACAGGGAAGCAACATGTGAGATTTTTTGGTTATGTTGAGTTTTACAGGAGTTGGGAGTTCCTCTAGCAGAAGCTACTTCGTTATTCATTGATAATCAATTAGCAATAAATCTTGCCAAGAATCTAGTTTTCCATTCAAAGAGAAAGCATGTGGACACCAAGTATCATCATATCAGATCTCTCATTGGAAAGGACGTCATCAAGCCAGTGTATTGTCCTTCAGAATATCAAACCTCTGACATTTTCATGAAACCTCTTGGCAAAATAAAATTTACTAAGTTCAGGGATGAACTTGGTATTTGTTCTAATGTATCTTTGGATCATAGGGGGGAATGTTAGATGATCCAAATCTGTTAATATAAACTTAGTATAAAATATTTATTAAATTAGATATTTAATAAATATTAGAGAACAAAAATATTATTTAAATTGAAATATTTAATAAATATTTGAGATACTTAGAAATAGAATATTATTATTAAAAATATTATTATTAAAAATAGGACTCTAGAATAGAGACGTTTCCTAGGCTCTAAGTTAGGAATAAAGTTAGTAGAATAGTTAGAAGGTCATTTAATGTAAGTGGACACTTGTTATTTAATAAGTGATCCATAATTAGTGGAAGTTAGGACATTGAGAATATAAATATCTCATTGCAAGAGTGTTTTGGTTGTTCGGGTGTAAACTCTTGCATAATTCCAAATGTAATTGTTTTTCTAATTAATAAAATTACGTGTCTGAGGACACTTTTGGCATTAAAAATATTTCCCAAAAAATTAGTATTATAAATAAAAATTATTAATAAACTCAAGTGAAAATTAAAGTCGAAGGACCAATAAAATTAATTAAAAAATATATAAAAACCAAAGAAATTACTAAACACTAATAAATAACCCAAGGTATTATTCATATTATAAACCAAAAGAACTAATAACCCAAGGGTTTAATATTAGAAACCAAAGGAATTGGTGAACCCAACGGAAAAATATTAATAACCTAAGGGACCAATAAGGCGAACTGAACAATATTAAAAACACAATAGCTTAATAAAGAATACGACCCAATATTTTAAATAGAGGGGAATTTTAAAGTCACATGATTATTATTATGATAAACCACAAGTGATCAATCAGCCTTACTAATTGTTAATATTATAAAACGAATAAATTAATAAACTAAAGTGATATTCAATTCCGCCATCAGTGAAACCAAAAAAATAACATTGCAATTAACATATGTTTTTTGTTGTCTTTACATAAAGAAATCCCACTACAAAAATGGACTCAAAACTCTCCATAAAAGGTCATTTATCAAATAGCCTCTTTGAGAAAAGAACCAGACTGACCACAAAGGGAACACCAATTCAAATCAACAGGATAATGATCACGATACTTAATGCTTTCCAACCAATCCCTTCTTGTTTTTCTCCGAGCCTCCCTCATGTGCACATGCAACAAGTATTTTACATTAATTTTTGTTTCATCTAGCACACGAAGATTCTCATCAATAAAAGGAGGATGGAAACCATGTTTTCTATCGAGCTTGTTCCGAAAATAAGAAATAAAAATGATTAGTTTGGAAATATTTACCACCACTTGATTATAATAGATGCCATCATTATTATCCATATCTGCATTTGAAACGAAAAACGAAAAAATAAAAAATAATACAAAAACAGATAGAAACATCTAGGCATATATATATATATATATATATAACACCCCATTTGTATTGTTGTTAAAAAACTTAATCTTAAAAACGTCACGTTATAAAACTCTTTAGAAATAATATAAACCTCATTAGAAATACATATTGTACACATGAAATTAGTGATAAAATTAAATGATTGAGATGACACCTATTACAACAATCAACAAGAAATCACAAATTTTCAAACTTAATGTTTAAAATGAAATATTAACAATGTTAGTAATTCTATATTTGTATCTAAATTAATGTGAATGTATATATTAATTTTAGTTTAATTTTACTATCAAATATAAATATGTTGTCATTGAACCAAACCACAACATATTTAGCAAACCACATTGATAAATATTTTTAGTTTCATGTCATAGGGATATGGACTTCAATCTTGAGTTTTAATGATTGGCTCATATAACTCGTTGTATATGTATGAATGGTTTATTGTAAACAAAATAAAAATAGAAACTTAAAAAAAGGAGGTAAATTGAACAACATGAAAAATGATGTAAGAAATTTCTCATATATTACTATATTGGATCTCACGAATGTATTCATTTCATTAATACATGAAAATAATTATTATAGTAAATGAAAATAGAGAGGACAATAAAAACAATTAAAAAACATTAAATAAATATGTCACAATACTATTAGTTGCATGTCACAATGATATGGAATTCCATCTTGATTTTTAATGATTGCATCATATAACTAGTTTTTTTTATCTTTGAATGGTTCACTACAAGAGAAATAACAAAAACCACTTTAAAAAAATAAGAAAAATAAACAACATGAAAAATTATGTAAACAACATTCCAAAATACTACTATGAATTTGATGAATGTATTCATCTCATTAATATATCAAAAGCATTATTATATTAAAAGTAAATAAAGAGGACAATAAAAGAAATTCAAAAAAAATTCTATAAAGAGCTAAAAGTATCAATAGTTGCATGTCATAACGATATGGACTTTAATCGCTCCTCTTCTTTATTCCTAATTGTAACATATGCACTATCTTTCATCTTGGGAAAATATTGATAAGAGAAAGGAAATGCAATGCCTAAACCATCTATTGATTTCACTCTTGATATGGCTGTGAAGGTTAGGCCTTGTTGCTCTTTATTCTCGATATCAATTGATGCTCGTTCTAAAGTCAAACCTTGTGACTTGTGAATTGTAAGAGCCCATGCCATATTTAAAGGAATTTGTTTTCTATTTCCTCTTTTCACTGGTGTGATAGGTACAATGTTTGGATTTCTTGCATCAAATAGAATACCAACATACCTATCGAAAATAACAGTTGTCAACATTGGAAGTTCGGGTGGCTTAGAGGTAGGCATATAAAATATTTCCTTCACATAACCAAGTGCACCATTTACCAAAACAGCTTCAACCCACAAATTACATGTCAACAAATAACATGTTGGCCACAACACAACATAACTTCACGGTCTATTTTATCATCATTGACACCACTGATTTCTTAATGCCTTGAATTCACAACAAAACATCGTGAAATTGGAGAATTTAATGATTTCAACATATGCATGTTATGGAAATAGAAAAAATTATTTGTTGGAAACATGTGAACTGCTACAATAAATAAATCCATTTCTCTAGGATGCAACCTCATATCAGCCCAGGACATAAGAAACTCCCAATCATCAATAACAGGTTCTTTGTTTCTTATGTTATTGAGGACTCTATGAAAACAAGATTTTTTCTCATTACTCCCTTTTTGGTGAAATATTGTGTCAAGAGTGACAACAATGTTGAATTTTTTCCACAAGACTTTCCCTGCTGTATTACCTACATACAAAGGCTTATCTCTCATAGGAGGTACCTAGCTAAGGTCACCCACAAGGACGATGGATCTGCCACCAAAAGGACAATTATTTTTCTCTGGAAATTCTTCTCGTAATTTAGCATCTATTTGCTTGAATAACCTTGATCCTAAAAATCTTATTCCATATGTCAATATATATCGAATATGCCTCATTTATTCTTGGAATACTGCCAGTGATTCACCCTGTAGTGGTTTCATATCTTTAATCTGTATTTTCAGAGCAGAGTGTATATTTTTTGCATGTATATTAAAAGCAACTATTGATGTTGGGGCAAGAAGAAGAAAAGGAAATTTTCCATTACTTGACCGATTAGAAAGAGCTTCAAAAATACAATGGATAAGGAAAGACATTCCAGTGCCTGTAGTGCCCTGAACAATCATAAGAAGAGCTTCACGAATCTCATATTCAGCAAAATGCCTTAAAACAATTTCAAAAGCAAGTCGTTGTTTTTCTGCCAATGAATCTTGAGAGGAAAATGTTCTATTTGAAAGGTCAACAATATCACCCCTTGATATTCCATTCCTTATAAAATTAATAGCTTCTTCAGCCACATCATCAGAAATAGTTGTACTTTGCTAGTCAAAGGATATATCAAAATCCCTTCAACCAAGGGTGTGAAGATCAGAAACATTGACATTACTTGGTGGAACCAAGCGAGAGAAAAGTTGCCACTCTTGAAAATCATCTCCAAGATTCATTTCCTAGTTAGCAAAATCACCATCTTCTCCATCTTCAATATTTTCAACAATTGATGGATTTCGATCAACATGCTATGCTCGATATTGGAAATTCCTCCAATTTTCAACAATAATTTTAGCTGAAAGCCCAATCTCCTTAGAAATGTCACAAAATGGCTTGTATAAGAGAAATTATGTCCAACAAAAGGTTTCAAATTCCTCTAAACCTTCACTAGGAATTGAATAAAACCGTGGCAAAACCCGAACAATTGCATGAACATCTCTAGGCTTCCAGGGATATTTTTTACGCTTGCTATGAAATGTCCAAGATATTGTTGTTTCTATCAAAGATAGATGTTCAAGGGAAAAATGCCTCTTATGATAATTTTGAACAAAACTATTTTCAGATGAACATTGCATGCCATCCCTTGATATTTTTCTAAAAACCTTTCTTCCAACATTTAATGAAACAAAATTTTGACTACAAACAACAAGAGGTAGCTTAAGAAAAATATGGCATGTTTCTTGTGCTCCAATGTCATGTTCAACAATTGTTTTTGCAAGAAACCTTCTGTAAGCACACAAAGCATGATCGTCAGAGGCAATAGAATTTGAAATTCTAGTTAACATATCAAGATAACTTTCAGACCTTTTCTCTGATTTTGGTGCATACTCAGCAATATATTTCATGACAGCATGCCAAGAAAGCATTGGCTGGCAATCAATATTTTCACGCCACATTGTTAGAAGGTTAATGTTATGTACATTGACCCTATCATCATTTCTTGCCGGGTCATACTTTTTTCTCCCTTGATAATCTATGAACAATCTTGATTACCAAGAAAGATACCATGGAGCATTGTACCGACAAGCGAGAATAGTGCCCTTTCTGTGCAAAAAATAATCTACACTACACTTTGTGTGCCTTTGGACATGGTTCAACAATTCTTCATAATCATTATGAGGATTGAAAGACAAAATCTGATCAGTATTCAACAGGCAAGGGTCATCATTGAGACTTCTTGGAACCATTATATTGCGATGATGTATTTCACATGGATTCCATGGACTTACATAATTGTGAAAGAATCTCTTTGCATGTTGTAAATCACAATCATTTGACCAATAAAGTCTTTCCATGTCAGGAGCTCCTTGCAACCATAGGAAACCATGGATATGTGTTAAACCTCTATGTTGCCACTCATATTTGAATAAAATGAATATAGAGTTACTACAAAAAATATACATAGAAAATTAATAATAAATTGACAATGAATAGAAAATAAATTCAACAAAACATACCTGTACCAAAATTATTTAGCTTCAAGATATTTTTGGATAACTTCCTCTCGAAATATATTGAATATATGGTGCATAAATGTGGCAAAAATATGAGGGTACTGGATAAAATTATCAATTTTCATACGATACTCATTTAAGGAATGAGAATGTGAGGGTACAGGCATGAGGCTAGGTAGCTCTGGCCACTTTGTGTCAGCTGCACTCAAAGTAAAAAAACAAAGATGGACATCCCAACTGAGTAATCATGTCAGTAAATTCAGCCCAAAATTTAGTCCAGTATGCCTTTGTACCTCTTAGAGAATACCGAAACCGCATAAGATGCACAGCCAACTTATTATCTGGTAAATTAGAAAGTTGCTGATGCATGTTTTCAATTGTTGTCAGTGAGTTATCATGTAAATTTTTCTTCACAAAAACTGAAGAAGTTTCTTGGCTATGATGCCTCATTATCATGTTCAATAGGTAATATTGGAAGTAATAATGGCTTCCAAACATCTGATCATAGTATCTAAGAAGATGCAATGCATACTCATGAAGTTCAATAGTAAAAATGTGCGGTTGCAACCAATCAGCATCACCAGTGGGGAAAAATGTGGGGAATGCGATATCAAATAACCCCTCAGTATTATATTAATTCACCGAATACATTCGAATACTAGACCAATCCATTTCGTGAACATGTGAAGAATCAACATTATCAAGAAATGCTCTAATTTCTTCCACTTCTCTCCGTTCAATGGGTAGGCGAGCAACAAAAGAAGAAGGATGAGAGGGAAAATGCCCAAGAGGATACCCTTCATTATTAGCTACATTGATCTCATATTATGAAATGTCACAGTCAACAAATTGAATCTTGGAGGATACATGTGTTGATATTTTGGGCAGAGCATTCACTAAATCATAGTCAATTACAACATCTCGATAATATTGATCACGTTCAGTTTTGAAAAGCAATGCAACCATAACTCGATATATTTTTACATAACATTCATAGTATTTAGACTGAGCAGCATGTCTCCTCACAATTAGAATGTCAGTATCTTCAACACATCAGGGAAGACTTTGTGCAATTGTAGAAATATCTTGGGGAAAGCTAATTGTTTTTCTGTTATACTTATACTTCCCACCTCGAGCATGTGTCACTTGCAAAATAGGATTTACACATGCTATTAACATTTATTCTACTTGAGTAAGAATTCTTCAAATATGAGGTTGCTCACCAGGATCCATGTTATTGTAGCCAGAAAAACAATATGAACCTCTTTCACTCTTACATCGTCTACAAACAGGTCCTTCAGAATCTCTCAAAACTTGGAGTCCAAGATATGATTCTTGGCAGATGTGGCACATTTTGACAACTAACAATCTATCTATCTTTTCTCGAAATATTTTATGCACTACAATCATGCTTTCATCAAAATGAATATGATTTATATTGGTTGGACCATGTGGAGAATGATGTGGAAGAGTATAATTTCTTCTAAAATTTACTTGATTTTTAGCACCATGAGATTCCCTTGGCATATTTGAAACATGTGTAATAGATCTATAACATGGTATTTCCAAATTTATCGTCTGCATTTCTAGAACCTCAGAGGATGATAAGGTTTCTTTAGCATAAATATTTCTAAAATTGAATGTCCAAATAATTAGAATTGAAAAAATGAAAAACAAATCAAATTTATTCAATATTTACATTTTTTTGGCGATGTGGATGAAGTGTACGAGATGGTTGCTCTTCACTTCCAACATCAGTAGATAGAACATTTGTGGAGTTAGTTTCGATGCCTCTATTAAAATTAGTTGTTTCCTGTTAAAACAAAATAAAATTCTTTATAAAACTAAATATCCAAAAAATAAAGATTTAAAATTGTACAACTAAGAATAATTAGTTTTGATGCCTCTATTAAAATTAGTTGTTTCCTGTTAAAACAAAATAAAATTCTTTATAAAACTAAATGTCCAAAAAATAAATATTTAAAATTTTACAACTAAGAATAAATGAAAAAAGGAGGAAAATATCAAATTCATTCAACATTTACATTTCGTTGGTGATCTGGATGAATGTTGTGAGATGGATCCTCTTCACTTATAACATCAGTAGATGGAAAATCTACGAAGTTAATTTGTATGCCTCTATTTAAATAAGTTGTGTCCTATTTGAAGAAAATAAATTATGAAATAAAATTCATTTCCAATGTACCAAAAATTCAAAAAATGAAAAATCAAATCAAATACATTGAACATTAACATTATTTTGTCGATTTGATTGTCGAGGAGAATGAAGTGGAAGGTTATGACATGCTTCATATTCAATTCTCAGATTAGTAGATGGAAGACTTGGGGAGATAATTTCAAGACCTCTATTAAAATGAGGTGTATCCCATTCCAAGAGAATAAAATACCTTATAAGTTTAGTAAAAAAAATGTAAATAAAGGAATGCAATAAAACAACCACTTTTGCAGGAATTGTAAAGATATCATTGGGTTACCTCCATTTTTCCTCGCGAAATGCTATCATGGTTGAGTAATTGTTCATGGGACAACATTATTTTGAGAAGGGAGATTGGAAGATACGATGTTTCAACCAACTGGATCCAAATTATCAAACAAATGGCCAATCAAACTATCATCGAAGTCATCACATACGATGTCATCATTGCCTCCACCATCGATAATTTGCTACCTTTGTCCTTTCTCACAAGATGAAATTGCAAAGACAGAAGGGTTAGGCTGAACATTTGCATCCACGTTATCAATATTATATTCTTCCCTATTGCAAGATGTTTCCCCAATATTATGAAAATTTTCAGGGGAGCATCGAAAAACAACATTATGTTGACGAGGAGCATATTCTAGCAATGAACTATCAAGGGGAAATGTTCTTTCCATGATATCATCCATAGTAAAATACTTACGAGGAATCATAAAATAACTTTTAAGAGTTTTTTCACTCGTTCTTCTATGATATGTAGCTCTCATATGCTCATTTACCGTGTCCTTATTTTGCTGATACAGTAAACGACGACTTTCATTGGACTTGTCACGCAATGGTGGTGACTGATTCCTTTTTCTTGTACACTTCCTTGTATCTTCACATGAAATGTCTACAACGGACAATAACATATTTATTATAGAACAATAAACATTGAAAATATAATATATCCAATATACATAAACACAAAAGAATGAAAAAGGAACACATTTTTTTTCCAACCACATAAAAAAATTAAAATCATATACGGTATTTTTCCAACCATATAAAGTTATGAAAACATAAAATGATGTTTACAAATATAAATTTAAAATATAAATGATTTTAAATATAAATGATTTTAAATATAAATGATTTTAAATATAAATGATTTTAAATATAAATTTAAAATTATTTTTCAAAATATAAATTTAAACAATAAAATTAACCTAAAGATATAACATTGTTTGAGAATCATTGAGAAAAAACTAATGGAAACACCATGTATAAAATAAGTCACAATAATTATAACTATAAAAACAAAGAAAAATGGATAACATCCAAACACATTCAAATGAAATTAAGAGAAATAAAGGGGACACAAAAATAAATATTTTCGAGAAAATCGCAATGCAATTTAATATCCAACATCCGATACATACACATATAGAAGACACCCTCTCAGAATGGAGCCATATAAATATCCATAGAATTGTAATTTTAAATTCTTATCATACATACCCAAAAGTATGTAAAGTAAAAAAAAAAAAAGGAAATATTTTCCACGACAAGAGAGAGAATATAAAATGACTAATACCTTAAGACTCCATGTCGATATCCAATGGTGGAATCTCATCAATAGAATCCATACGAGGAGCAATTGAAAAAACATTTCCAGACTCGATCAAATCATTGCACTCCTGCAACGTTGGAGACCAAAATCCATGCATCTGTTGATTAGCTGAATTATCAATATCTATTGGGAAGCAGAGGCTAGTCATCATGTCATATAATAGGAAAGGAAATTCACTGCATTTGCACATAAGAACCACGCCTTGGATTGTTCGAAATGGAAGATAACCATGACATTTTATATTTATATTTGTATACATTTCTTTTTACAACTTCCATCTGAAGTCCCAATCATCCTCAAAGTAGTCAATTCTTCGTTCAACACACGGGTGACCAAATTGGAAATGATTTATTTCTTCAATTGACCATACAGAAGTGGAGCCATCATCGATAAGACATATCAACTGATTCTTGCATATTTCTAATGACATACACCATATGTCAGTGATTAGAGAAAAATAAAATCCCCATTCATTTTTTATTACACAAAACCAGTATATTGTATACACATATTGAGGATAATCTTCATACTGCGTGTCGAGATAGAGCCAAAACAATTTACTTTTATAAAACACTCCATTCTGAGGGGGTGAAGTGCCACCATATGGAAGATCAACCCTTTTCCAAACCCTACCAAGACTATTGTAAACATAAAATTTAGACTAAATTCTATCATAGATATGTTTTAGAACAACTCAGTCATATTTGTTGCTGATTACATTTTCCAATAATGAAAAGAATTCCCAGTCTCCAATTCATATTCGCCCAATGTTTTTTAAGGCCTTTGTAAATGGATTCATAACAAAATAGTTTTGTGAATGGGAGAATTTTGTTGGCAAGGGTAAAACTACCATTGGTCCAATAGTAGACTCTACTTTATATCTTGAATCTATGAATCACAAATGGAAATGAGATATGCGCCCATTTTGATTAAGGTATTCAACAGCAAAATAATTGTCTTCATGATTGAGGAAAGGAACCATAAATCCAAATTCATTTGTACAAATATGATTTAAACGCAATAAGAAAGAAGGATTTTTCAAAACATTCTTCCATTGCTGACAAACAGTGCTAAAATTTATCACAACCAATAAAGGGAGCCAAAGGAAGACAATTTCAAGAATTTCAAATGGAATACAACTCCAAATAGTTGGATCCATGATAAAACAAGGAAGTCACGTAACATAAAAGAAAACACACATGATATCAAGAAAATAATTTTCAATTAATGGTGAATAGAATAATCAATATAGATAAGAAATTTTCCAACTGCAAATATAGTAAAATGCACATATACATAATGTATAAAATCATATGAGCCAAAAGAACATTATTACAATAGTTAAAAAGAACTCACAATTTTATTATTAATCTTAATAAGTATTTTTTTACGTCTCTATTAATGTCTATGTTTAATATTGATGTAAATGTTTGATGCTCAATACAAATATTAACCTAAAACAATTTTTTAATATTAAAAAGCTTTATCTTATAAACCTTCGGTTATAAAATAGCATAATGTTACATGGACTAAATGATATGAAAATACCAAATTTTTTAATTCTATTGTCATTGAACCTAAAAAAACATTAAGTTAATTAAATTAATTATATTATATTAAGAGTATCAATATTAGCAAGGGAGGACTGACACCGCAACAGGTCTAAAGCTAGGGTTCGCATAGGGCTTCGCTTTCCGGCCAGACTGCTGGTGAGAAGTCCAGATCTTCTCCAAGATCTAAGACAAAGAGGCTTTGCAATGGCTTCGAAGACGAGACGACTGGGGGCCCCGGGTGCCCCCACCTTCAAGAAAGTTATTATCGATAAGGGTAAGAAGGAGATGGAGGGACTAAAAATCATCGGCTCCTCAACAGCTAGGACTCGCGCGAGGGGCGATACCTCGGACCCAGATGTGCGGATAGCCAACATGAAAAAAGAAATCCCCGAGAAGCTAGACACAATCCCAGATCTGCCCTCGCAGAAAGCGGATCTGGATAAAGGAGAAGCAGATGTGAACAACACTGCAAATAGCAACCCAGATCTGAGCAAATCGACTCCAAAGGATTCCGAAGATGCCAAAAACAACCCTAAACACCAAGGCAGATGCAAACCGAAGGCAACTGAAAGTCTAAGGGTTTTCATTAATGACCCAGATCTGCAAGCTTACAGGGATCACATGTCTGTTCACGCAGTGATCTGCAAATTCATGGGTTTCTGGCCTAGTGAAAAAGCTCTCTGTCAATGGATCAAGCAATTCTGGAAACCTAAAGGAGATGTGCAGTTGCACTTGGGCGCCAAAGGTTTCTTTACAGTAGTTTTCACGAATTTGGAAGATAAGGATCGGATCTTTGAGGGAGGTCCTTACTTTTATGCCTCAGCAGGCCTCTACATGAAACCCTGGAAGCCCAATTTTGCGCCTGAAAAGGAAACGTTCACTCATGTTCCGGTGTGGATCCGGCTATTCTCTCTACCAATATATTATTGGAGACCAGCAGTGCTGGAATAGATTGGCAATACCTTGGGAATTGTTGTCCATGCTTCTGAAGCCACTCTTCAAAAAAGGTACACTTCCTATGCCCGCATCTGTGTTGAAATGGATGTTTTTGGGTCTTTACATGAGGGTCTATGGTTAGAATTCAGAGACGAAGCCTACTTTCAAACCATCGACTATGAGCAGATACCCTTCAGGTGTAGGAAATGTCACGAACACGAGAATTTAATTTGAGAATGCCCTCTAAACAAACCAGTCGAGAATCCCAAAGGGAAAACCACCCCAGCATCGGATGGTTTTGTTCGACCCGCTGGTCGACATCGGGCCCATCGCAAAACTATTCCCAAAGCGGATGATCAGCCCACCAGGAATATGAATATCTTTGAAACATTAGGAGAGGACTCTCCTTCAGAAAGCACAGAACAATCCCCAACAGCCAAGCAACAGGCCATCGGAACGGATGAACAAAGAAACCTTTCAAAGGAACCCTATAAGTCCTCAGATCTAACTCCGGCCACAGCCCTAGCTACATCGGAAGACAAAGTCGAGGAAGAGGATGAGGACATGGTCCTCAGTGAATTGGGCACAGAAGACCTAGAACTGGGGGAGATTTTGGAGAATGAAGGTCTGGATCTGAATTCTATAGTGGAGAAATGGAAACAAAAAGGAATCGACAAGATACCTGAGGAGGAAATCAATAGAGTAAACTACCTATTCCTAACTAGACAGGATGTCGCAATCAAGGGGATGAAATGAGGAAGAGAAGCAACCAAAGGCCTAGGCGTGAAATCTCAAACGCTCCACCAAACACAGGTCAGTCTCCAGCACAGGAGGAAACGAGGACGAAGATCCAATAATGATGCTCTTCAGGAATTGGGTCAGATGTTGATAAATTCGGGAAAGATGAAAGCCCTTGAGGCTTTATCTTTATTATCCTAAGAACTCGTTAGCAATGAAAGTCCTCTCTTGGAATGCAAGAGGACTAGGTAGCCTTAGGAAACAAAAGCTCCTGAAAAAGAAAATCATGCAAGAAAAACTGGACTTAATTTTCCTCCAGGAAACTAAGTTAACGAATCAGAAATTGGATGAACTGGGTAAGCGTCTAGGGAGACATTTTGAATACCTAGTCATAGAAGGAAATGGCATGAGTGGGGGTATTGCCACTATCGGGACCCCAAATTATCTTCATCTCCTTAATGCAGAAGCCACTAAAACCTTTCTAGCCCTGGAAATGCAAGTCATAGGAGAGAAAGGAACCTTTTTTTTCGCCAATGTTTATGGCCTTGAGAGATCAGAGGACAAACTGACTCTGCTCAGCAATCTAACCAAGCTACATCAGAGACATTTCAACTCCAAGGCTATTTATGGAGGGGACTTCAACATGATAACCTCCCTCAATGAAAAGAAGGGAGGCATACGTGCACTGAGCAATGATGCATTAGCCTTCAGATCCTTTATTAGCGAGCTCAACTTGGTGGACATACAACCCCATGAGGGTACTTTTACTTGGACCAACAGAAGAGGAGGCGATAGGTTCATTGCCTCCAGGTTGGACCGTTATCTAATCTCCGAAAGCATCCTCTTGGAAGGGAACATTATACACTCGGATATCCTCCCCTCCGGAGGCTCTGACCACTGGCCTATAACAATCCAGGCCTCGATCTTGGGCACACCTAGAAATAGGTCGTTCCGTTTTGAAAAATTTTGGCTATCTCACAAGGATTTCTCTAGCAACATTAAATCATGGTGGAAGGAACCCCTCCCTGTAAAAGGAACAAAAATGTTCAAGCTTCAAGCAAGGCTCAAATTTATCAAGGCCAAGTTGAAGGCTTGGAATCGAGAGGTCTTTGGAAACATTTTTGCAGACAAGCAACACCTGGAGCAACATCTAGAAGATATCCATAACAGTTGGATTCATGGAAGCATATCGCAGGAGTCTATAAACACAGAGCGGGAGCTCATGCAGCAATGGAATGAAAGATGCAAGCAGGAAGAGATTATATGAAGGCAAAAGTCACGAATTCAGTGGCTTAAGGAGGGAGAAAAGAATACGAAATTATTCCATAGATCTGCTATAGACTATAGGTGCAACAACCGAATCACCAAGATCCAAGATGAGCAAGGGACTATCTATCAATCGCACCATGACATCACCTGTCAACTCAGGCATCATTTTGAGCTCATTGCCACTGAGCCTAATGTGAATCGACAGGAAGCCATCAAAGAAGTAGTATCCTCCATACCTTTCCTCATTACTGATGAACATAATAAAGCCCTGGAGAAACCTATCTCCCTCCAGGAGGTGGAGGGTGCAGTCAAAGAGATGGCCAATGGGAATGTCCTTGGGCCGGATGGCTTTACGGTAGAGTTTTTCAAAGCCTGTTGGGATGTAGTTGGGGAAGACATCTGGGAGGCAGTGGAAGATTCCAAAACCTCATCTTCAATTCTAAAGTCCCTCAACTCCACATTCATAGCTCTAATTCCTAAGGAAGCGGATGCTTGCACCCCGGCCAAGTTCCGGCCTATAGCGCTATGTAATGTTTTGTACAAGATCATTTCTAAAGTCATGGAAAATCGCCTGAAGCCCATTCTCCCTCTAATTATTTTCGAAGAGCAATCAGGTTATGTGGAAGGTAGACAGATTATGGACAATGTGCTACTGGCTCATGAGATGATCCAGATGCTGCAAACTCACAAAAAAGCTGGCATGATAATGCAATTGGATCTCTCCAAGGCGTATGATAAAGTCAGCTGGGAATATCTGGAAGCTATTCTTAAACCCTTTGGCTTTAGTAATAAGTGGATCGCCTGGACTCTAGCTCTGATTAAATCTCCGAGTCACTCCATTTTAATCAATGGAGCCCCATCTCAGCCCTTTTACCCTTCAAGAGGCATCAGACAGGGGGACCCCCTTTCGCCCTTCCTCTTCGTCATCTTGATGGAGGGCCTCGGCTGCCTTATCAAGTCAGCCAGGAACAGGAATGCGATAAAAGGCCTCCAACCCTTGAGCATCTTTCCGACCACTACTCATCAGTAGTTTGTGGACGACACCATGCTTCATGGAGTCCCGACAATAAAGGAATCCAAAGGCTTCAAGCATCTTCTAAACCTGTTTATTCACGCCTCAGGTATGGATTTCAATTTCGATAAATCCTCTGTTTTCTTCTTTAATACACATTTAGCCATTTAAAGGAATTTGACTGGCATCTTGGGCTTCAAGAGGAGTAATCTCCCATCCAAGTACCTGGGCATTCCCCTGACTGAAAAACCATGACAGAAGCGTCAATGGGAGAAGCTTCTCTCAACTATGGCAGACAGGTGCAATCGCTGGACTAACCGGGTCCTTAATCTGGCTGGGCGTCTGGTCATGACGAAATCCGTTCTGCAAGCTATACCTCACTATATGCTCTCGATCCTTCCAGCTCCTAAAGGGATCCTCCAGAAGATCAAAAACATCCAGCGGAATTTTTGTGGTCGGGTAATTATGGGAAGCCAAAGTGGGCTCTAGCAGCATGGGACAAGCTCTGCAAACCTAAAAGCTATGGTGGGCCAGGACTGCATGATCCAAGCTCCACCAATAGAGTATGCAGTGCTAAACTCTAGTGGAGGTGGATCTCAGAGCCCCAAACTCCATGGGCACGCCTCAAGAAAGCCAAATATGCGGCGCAATGGCAGGTTGAGGAGCTAGTAAGATTAACTGACACCCCGACAGGCTCTCCCATATGGAACCTGGCCAGAGAGAATCGGCATATTATACAAGATCACTATTTTTGAGAGATAAGGAATGGGCACCATGCTCTTTTCTTGGAGGATGCATGGCACCAGCTCCCGAAAATCGAAAATCAGGACCTGGAACCTCTGCAACATTGGTTTCAGGATAAGGAGAAATTGAAGGTGCATCAGTACTGGGCTAGCAATGAAGATCAACAAAAATGGATAACCTGGACTCTCACTTCCTCTCCTCCAGATGTACACCTAAGTGATCTCCTCGACACCCTCAATTCCACCCTCAGGAAAAGACTAATTAGGGTTGTGCAAGGGCAGGACATTCTACGTTGGGGAAAGCACACTGGAGGGTCATTTAACCTTAAAGAAGCTTGCCACTATGCGGATAACAGGAATGAGGACGAAAAGGTGGTCTGGTATGACAATGTATGGGAAAGCAACCTTTGGCCTAAAATCAAGACCTTTTTATGGCTGCTTCAGAATGGGAAAATCTTCAAAAGAAAGGGTTCATTGGACCCTCACGCTGCCCCTTATGTGAACAGCAAGCGGAGACTATGAATCATTTGCTCAACGACTGCGAATGGGCTAGCCAGCTCTGGGATTAGATTCGGGACATTTTCCACCAAACTGATAGAAACAGAGAATCCATTCAGGATACAATCACCCACTGGTGATCAAACTACTCCAACAGTAACATGGTTAATAATCTCTGGAGACTCAGTCCAGGCTTCTTAATATAGACAGTTTGGAAGGAGAGAAACAAATGCATTTTCAACAAGCATCGCATCAAACAGATTGACGAAATAAAAAAGTATCATTAGGCAACGCCTTGCAGAGACCACTCTCACCTGGTGTAAAGAAGAAAAAGCTGAGTCGCTGTCACCCAATGACCTCATAATTCTGACAATATTCGAGCTCTCTGAGACAGCAATGCGCTATATTAAGGAGCAATCCCGTCGTCCTCCACCAGCTCCGGTAAGATGGAAATGTCCTCCTCCAGGGTATTGCAAATTCAATTTTGACGGGGCCGCCAAGGGCAACCCAGGTCCGGCTGGAATGGGAGGAGTTCTGCGTAATGAAAAGGGATAAATCATTCACATCATCGGCAGGAATCTAGGAGAAACTATGAACAATGATAAGGAGTTCACTGCTCTAGAGCAAGGGCTTAGGCTTCTAATTCGACTCAACAGAAGACTGACCATTATCGAAGGTGACTCCCAGCTGGCCATTACAACCCTCCGAAAAATCTAGCATGGCACTAAGGCCGATAAGGCGATAAAAAACTGGCGTCTAGCCGTAGTCACATAGCTTATGGCACAACACCTCGCCTCCCTCGAAGGGATCATCCCTCAAGCAGTAAGGAGAAAGGCAAACTCTCTCGCAGACCACCTCACAAATTTTGCGGTAGACAACCCAACTGATGCCATGGACACCTGTTGGTCGGATCTATCGCATGAAGAACTTTGGGATAAGTGCGATAACATATCGAGGAATGACTTAACTGCCGATACTACCATAGAAACAGACGACAGCCTATCCATCATCAGCAGATCATGAATACCCGTCTCATGATAGATCATATTGGATGGCATTGGGTGGTAAAAGTACCAAGCATTTCTCGGGTTCGGAGGCCCATTACGAGAAAGGACAACTATCAAGGATTAGCTCCTTACAGTGGTTTAATAGCGGAGCTTAAGCATGTGATCGGTAGGC
Source organism: Pinus albicaulis (assembly GCA_034641835.2). Taxonomy (NCBI): domain Eukaryota; kingdom Viridiplantae; phylum Streptophyta; class Pinopsida; order Pinales; family Pinaceae; genus Pinus; species Pinus albicaulis. The sequence continues at coordinate 862,165,703 of CM076578.1, forward strand.
TGCGGAGAAGGAGATCTCCGTTCAGGACCCCGACTTTAGTGGGCGGATCCGACGATAATCTGCCTGGCATCATCACATTGAGTGGACAACTGGCCTCATTAATCACCACCTCTCCTGGCATTCTATTTATGAAGCTTGTTGATCCCGCCTTCCCATATACCACTCTTATCTCTTTATCAACAGGGAGCCATCCGAGCTCTGAACCTAGCTTATACTCCGCTCCTCTCAGTGATCCCTCGGTTCCCTTCTATCTGCACTCCATGACGGATATCAATATCCGTAGTATTAAAGCCTCGCAGGCCCTCAAGCGGGCCAAAGACAGTTATGAAGCATCGGTTTCAAAACGGGGAAAGCAGACAATTGAACTTCTGGAAGAAGAGGTGGAACTATCCCAAGCTTGCACTGAGGACAATGTTATCAGCGAATAGGTCGACTGGCTAGTTGACCCCGGAACGCCTTCCACTCGCCAGATGCAATTATTGCATACCCAAGTGGTGGCTTGGCAGATGAAAACGATGCTCGCGAAGGCTATTGCCATGCAGGGCATCGCGGTCAAAGAAACTTTTGCAGCTACGTCCATGGCTTCAGCCAGGAATACAGTGAGGTTGGAAAAGATGGAAGTTGCCTTTAATTCACTTACAAAGGAGCTCCACAGGCATGGCAAAGCTCTGGATAGTTTTTTTCGGCACTTTGAAATTTACCTTCGACATGTCCTCAATGTGTCCATTGAAGTTCCCACGGATGATTTGCAAACCACCATCATACGGCGGTTTAAGCCCAGGACTCAATCGAAAGGTGATGAGGCAGTAAATCCCAGCATGGTTGGTCACTCTGGAGCCTCGATTCCCACTCAGTAATTTCTTTGTGCTCTCCTACTTTTTCAGTTTCCTGATCGAAGTGTAACTATCTCTAGTTTCGTGTCTGAATCTCTTCTTGTTTATGGTAGCTGTGGATATGTAATAGAAATACTACGACTGTGAAAGTTTTTGATGAAGCTCTCTAGTTTTTCAGGTAACCCTGCGTGGTGGACCTGTGTCTGTTTTGTTTTTGATGGTCGCGCTCTTGCGCTCTCAAGCAGCCTGGCTTTCCAGTGTCCATGTCTCCTTAGGCTTTTAGCTAGCCCGTCCAACAGAAGGCCTTCAGCGTTATACGGCTGTTGCTCTCTGCTCTATGTATTCTGTTGTAATCTCTACTTCTTGATATAATATATTGATACTAACTTACAAAAAAAAAAAGAGTATCAATATTAGCAATATTATTAAATAATAAAATTAAAAAAACAATTTCATAAATATAATAAATTTATATTAATTTGATTTAATTTAATTAAATTATAAAAAAAATATAAATATAAAAATATGAAATAATAGACATTTGAGATTTTATTGATATAGGTTACAACAATAATATAAATTGTATTAATTGTATTATATTAATGTATTAATTGTATTAATTGTACTATATTATATTGAATAAGACACTTATAATTACAATTTTAATTACTTCTTTATCTCATTACAAAATAATATTTACACAATAATAATAGCTATATAGAAATCGATGTAAATGATATCCATTCATCCACAACGGTAAGACCATGAATCAAAAGTGCTCGGCAGTTCTAGTTACAATTATAATTACTTCTTTGTCTCATTAGAAAATAATATTTGTTTTCCACGTAATCTCTCATTTTTTGCTTTGTTTGAGAGGACCCCAAGCCTATGCTTTTCAACTTATTCATGGGGCACTATTCCCTTTTCTCTAGCTATGTGGTTCAAATCTTGCACTATCTACTCATGTGTAATTTTTTGAAAATACCTATTACCCCAAGAAGGATCTTGGAATGGAAATTAGGTGAAATTGGTTTTTATTTTATACAGTTAACATAATAATTTTTTTATTTGGCTCATACACCTCTCGACATCCTTGGCTAGGGTCATATACACATGATAATTAGGGCACCATTGTTAATATGAAAAGTCCTATTTATCTCACTCAATATATGGAAATGGTGGATGAGTACATGGTCGCCTTCATCCGATAGTAACCATAACTAATAGCTAGGGTTTTTCCAGTTGATTAAGCGGAATAGGGTTCAATTTATAGTTTGCATTAGTCTCCATTTAGAGAGGCTCCGGTCTATCAACATGTCGAAGCCTGCTTCACTTACCCACCACAACAGGGGACTTGCCGCTTAGAGATGCGTCATCCACGTCGTGGCTCCCCATGCCAAACATCAAGAGGAAAGACTAATGACATGGCCGCCTCATATCATTTGTGTACAGGTAATGGTATTTCCCAAGTCGAAGTTTATTTCTCTTTTGAAGTCCTTACTTCTTCCTTCGCACAATATTAATAGTCTTTTATTGTTCTTGATCACTTTTACATGAGAGGTCAAATTTAAAAATATAGGGTATACGACTCCCTATTCCAGTTTCCAAGTTATTTTGGTTGACGATTTCTAGAGATGAAATATATAGGTGCTAATCTCTCCTTTTATCGAAAAACACAGTTATTGGGGCTCACCACTATTTCGTCTTTGATGAAAAGGAAAAACCTCGACTGTTTTCTTTCTTCTATGGTTTGATTGTTTTTCTTTTTCACCACTTATGGTAGTCTCACTAGAAGGAATTTTTTAAAACCCTCACAGTGCCAAAACCCCGGGTCTCCAGCTCTAATAGTACAAGTGAATTTTTCTATGGACATCATTTCTTTCTATGACATCCTATGCTTAGAATTTTCTTGCCAAGAGAAACATTTCACTTGGTATAATGTATATATATTTTTTGTTTTTTCCTTTGGCACAAACCCTAAGAAGTTTTTGTGCGGGTTTTTTTTTTGCATATATAAAATAGTAAACTTATGGACATTGTATTTGGTTCTATGTTTCTTATAAACTATAAACAATCTTTCTATTGTCTTTTCCTAAAAGAGAATAAATTTTGCATGCTATATGAAGCTTTAGCTTCTATATTGTATGCATTTGTGTTTTTTCTGGTTTGCTAAAAAATTATTGGTTGTTTATTCTTACATAGTGGCTTACAGTACTATTATATTTATGATTATAATATTTTTTGTTTTTTGGAGTCCCTGTACTTATCATTTTTCTACTAGTTAAATTATTTTTCTTCTATGACTTCAATGAAAATGTTATGTAAGTTTGTTTTTCCTTTTCTCTCTTTCTAGAAAAAATAGCCTAACAGCACTAGGACTGTGTTGAGCCAACATGTTTATGCTCTTTCTGACTTGATACTATCCCTACATGAAAAAAGTGGTTTCTCTTCTGGGTACCATCCTCCCAATTTAATAATTAACCTATAAAATAATAAGAAAAAATATAAATCTACTTTCTAACCATGTTGTCACCATATGAGGGTTATAAGTTAGTCCATAATGCAATTATTCATGAAGAAACATATGGGTAGCATAAGCGTCAATAACATATTCTCTTTATCCGAGACACATCATCCACGTCGTGGCTCTACATGCCAGATGTTGAGAGGAAAGACTAATGACATCTCCGCCTCATATCATTTGTGTACAGGTAATGGTATTTCTGAAGTCAAAGTTTATTTTTATTTTGAAGTCCTTACTTCTTCCTTCACACAATATTAATAATCTTTTATTGTTCTTTTTCACTTTTACATGAGAGGTCGATTTTAAAAATACAAGGTATATCACTCCCTATTCTGGTTTCCAAGTTATTTTGGTTGACGATTTCTAGAGATGAAATATATAGGTGCTAATCTCTCCTTTTATCTAAAAACACAATTATTCAGCCTCATCACTATTTCATATTTGATGAAAAGGAAAAACCCCGACTGTTTTATTTCTTCTATTGTTCGATTCTTTTTCTTTGTCACCACTTATGGTAGTCTCACTAGATGGAATTTTTTAAAACCCTCATGGTGCCAAAACCCCAGGTCTCGAGCTCTAACAGTACAAGTGAATTTTTCTATGGACATCATTTCTTTCTATAACATCCTATGCTCAGGATTTTCTTTGAGAGAGAAACATTTCACTTGGTATATTGTATATATATATATATTTTTTTGTCCTTTGGCACAAACCCTAAGAAGTTTTTGTGCAAGTTTTTTTTTGTGTATATAAAATAGTAAACTTATGGACATTGTATCTGGTTCTATGTTTCTTATAAACTATAAACAATTTTTCTATTGTCTTGTCCTAAAAGAGAATAAATTTTGCATGCTATATGAATCTTTAGCTTCTCTATTCTATGCATTCGTGTTTTTCTGGTTTGCTAAAAAATTATTGGTTGTTTATTCTTACATAGTGGCTGACAGTACTATTATGTTTATGGCTATAATATTTTTTGTTTTTCAGAGTTCCTGTACTTATCATTTTTCTACTGGTTAATTTATTTTTCTTCTACAACTTCAATGAAAATGTTATGTAAGTTTGTTTTTCCTTTTCTCTCTTTCTAGAAAAAATAGCCTAACAGCATTGCGCTGAGTCAACATGGTTATGCTCTTGCTGACTCAGTACTAACCCTACACGAAAAAGGGGTTTCTCTTCTGGGTACCATCCTCCCAAATTAATAATTAACCTATAAAATAATAAGAAAAAATATAAATTTACTTTCTAACCATGTTGTCACCGTCCGAGGGTTAGAAGTTAGTCCATAATGCAATTATTCATGAAGAAGCATATGGATAGCATAAGTGTCAATAACATATCCTCTTTATCTATGGACAATGCAATATAATTTTATAAAAATTAATCGTTCTCATAAGCGCTTCTTTCTTCATACCACACAACAAATATTTAAGCCAAGTATATTACGATGATTTTAAATAGGAGCACTTACCTCTTGGAGGGAGGAAGGTAGAGCGTTTCTTGTTGTTTCCATATATATCCAATATTTTTCCAGAATTGTGGTGATGCTTCTCACAAAATGAAATTACATCCAAGAAATTTGTAAGTGTAAAAATAGAAAACATTGAAACATAATTTCTCTCTTCAATCATATCTAAAAAATAAATATTCCATTTTATAATTTAAAATTCCATTTCCTCAGAACAAAACATTAGTGATGGTACCTTGGGAAGCTGGAGAGACTTCTTCCATGATAAGAAGGAAATCCTTACAGATGCATAGGAGGATAAATAGGAAGAGAATAACCCTTGAAACTACAGAGCAGAGAATGTAGAGAAGGATAGAATGCAGAGAATAAAGGATATAATGTCCGCAAAAAAGCTAAGAGGCTACTGGTGTGGCTCTGGCTAGGGGTTGTGCAGGGATAGCTGGTTCGGATCCTAGACGAGATGAAAACCAACCAATGACGCTATGGAGTGGAGGAGAGAATGAAAACAAAACATAATTGGTGTTTTTCCATATAATTGAATGAAAATCAATGGAACCATCACAAGAGTGTTGGAGAATTTGAACCATCACTAGAGCGTTAGAGAATTTGAACCATCACGCGTTGGAGGAAAATGTTGAGCCGTTAAAAGTTTCATTTATCCTCCTAATTAATGAAATTCATTCCAACTATGACACATTGGAGAAAAAAATGGTTAAGGGTTAACGTTTCAGTTTCATTTTTCCTATGACTTATGCTCCCACGAACAAAATTGTTTGAACCCATATCATTCCACTTGTTAATCTTGATAGGTGGCAATTAATAAATGGTATAGTAATTTTTTAATCAATATTTGTAAATTTTTAATTTAATTATGGTTTAATCATATGATTTAGATATGTAATTAAGTTAGTGGTGTAGGTTTGATCCATTCATTTATTGGGGACGACGAGAATATACTAGCATCTCTAAACTCAAACCATCTGATCAAAATGATTAAAGTAGCCAATTCCAATAGGGGGTTATGCCTATCGGCATAACAAGGCTCTTGCTATGTGAAGGTAAATTGAGCCCAATACGTAAACCAATATATGCGATCAATTAGAAATACATTTTGATAAAAGGAAAATGTTTAATTATTATTTTTTGTATTACATACAAAATTATTAGTTAATTAGGAATGATATCGGGAAATGGATCATTTCCGAGCCTGGATTCATAATATTTATAGGTATTTATAATTCCACTTATATCTCCTTTTTAAATTTAATAATAAATAGTAAAGGCATAAATCCAAATATTTGAATATGTGGGAGGATTCCTAAAACGAATATAAGGAGAATCATAAATGGAGTCAATCCTCCCATAATTCGTAAGCCTACTCTCAACATATGCAACAAAATGGTACTTTTACTGCACAACACAAACACCTCTTCTAGATAGAAGATCAAGCACTTGATTATGTTCCCTATAAATGTGATTTAACTTGATGATCTAGAAGGAGGCCGTCAATTTACTAATACCTGTGAGAACTTAGATTTTATTGGGTTCAAAATTTTATAAAATTAAAATTCAGAGATAAAATACTATCATATTACATTTAATTTGCAGACACAATTGCACAGAGTATGGGCAGTCGAGCTCAGACATTGTGACTAGATAACATTAGATATCAGAGAATTGTTTCTATTTTTCTCTTTATGATTTTATATCATTTAATTTAGACATTGTGACTAGAAAAAATGAGACCCCGTGAGTTAGGTCGGCGAATGCTCGAGCGAACTCCAAGAAGTACATTTTTTGACTATTCTTGAGTACCACACAGAAATTTTTTTTGAGCTTTTTGTGACTCTCCTAGGAGGTATCTATGAAAAGTAAAGCGTTACTCAGAAGTACAATTACAAAGAGAATTTCTATTCCATAATTCATATTATATGATTAGTCACTTGTAATACATTTAACAATAGTGAGATTAGGTTCACTATATTACCTAACACATACAATCTTGATATATGAAAAATCAAGTGTACTTGCAGATAGAAAGAAAATCTTGATAGAAATCAGTGTTTAGGGTTCATTGTAAAGTGTTCAATTTGGAAAATTTTCATTGTTTCTTTTTTGAAAGATTACATGAAAACAATTGTACTATTCAAATAATTTTCAAATCCACCAGGTCTTCACTTAGTTTAAGAGAAAATTAGCCTCTCAAAAATTAATCACTCCAATAATCACACTTTGAAATCTTTATCATTCCAATAATAACACAGTGAAATCTTCAGGGGAACAAACACATACCCTGTAAAACTACTCAGGAGAAACCTCAAGATCAGTTAGCCTTCCTTTGGGTCCTCTTCAAGATATTAGTAGAAACAAGGACTGAAATGTATGGTTTAAACGTTAATATATTCAATACATCATACCAACACACAACTACTTGCCAAGTTACCATAAAGATACTCTTTATATAGTTCATGAAGTATGCCCAAGCTATTCCCAAACCTTTTGATTCCAAGCCAAAGAAAAAAAAGTTATATATATTTATGTTTCTTACTGAAGAAATAGGCCAGGATAAAGACACAAATCAACTATGTTTTCTATGCTACAGGATATACAAAATAATTTTTCATACTAAGAAGCAGTTGCAAGAGAAGCTTAAACTCTTGCTTGATGTTGGGAAATAAAACTATTTTACTCTTGACCTTGTACTAATGCATTTAGCAATCCAACGTTGGCTGCTAACCCCAATTCTCCACCAGTTAAAAAAAAAAGACAGATAAAAAACAAATAGAAATTCTTGTAGAAAAATTATTGGTACAGGGTGAAGAAAGAAACTAAAATCCCACCTCCCACCTTTTGTTCTAGCATGTTGTTGTTCAGTATGTACACCCTGCTATGCTCCACATGTTAACGATCTAGATTCTAAAGAAAAAAGTAGACACCTCCATGTAGGAGAAGTATGTTTCTGTAACGTCGCATGGGGAAAATTATGAAAGTCAATAGAGCTAAGAAAACAAGTTTGAAAATTTGACAGTTTGATATGATTCAACCACTAATAATTCAGATTGTATTAGTACGAGTAAAATAATTTATCAAGTAGTGCTCCATTTCATAGAACAAATATTGTTTAAATCTGACCTCCTCCATGGCTGCCAGATAATACATTCACTTCACTCGATCATTACATTCTATGATGCAGATGTACTTTGTCCGTTAGTTCTCACATGCCCCTAAATGAATCTCTTTATTTCAATTAGTCCTAATTTCATCATACAAAACAATTCATTTTTTATTTATCAATTAATGTTACACTTCCTAATTCTAATTGGTTTCTTCTCCTCTCATTCATTGATTTTCTAACCTTACTCTTTTTAGGAATTTCCCCCTCCACTTAGTGAACTCTTTGTAACCTCCTATATCCATATTATCATATTTTACGCTATTCTACCCAAGCCTCTCCCTTACCCAACAACCTCTTTAATGATCATACCTTCTCTATTAACAATATTCCTCCCCTATAACCCCCGAAATGTTAATAAATTAATAGCTGAAACACAACCTAATGGGCCTCCACTGGGAAATATGATTATGATTTTCCCTTTTTCCCAACCAAGCTCATGCTACGGTCAAGCCCAACCATAGTTTTTATTAATTAATTGTAAATGTTTTTGGACTTATTTCTAACCAACAATAATTCATCACCCTAGTTGGAGGATCTTCGTGTTTTGTTTTGTTTTCACCACTATTTCAATAAAATGGATTAAAAAAACACTTAGTATATCTAATTCTCCCTAAAATTAACTACTATAAATATCACAATTATATCACATTTAAAAGGTGGGAGCAATGCAAACCTCTTATATAATATGATATCGATTTTGGATTCATAAAACTATCAGAGAATGTCCAAATTAAACCACAAACAAAAAATTCTTTGGTTTTAATGAGTAGACTTAGGTACACATGAGTGTCGAACATAGGGGTTTTACTCTACCAACAATTCCTCTGTTGCATCGATAATGCAGAAAATTCCAATAGCGAGCCTCCCGAATGAATAATAACAATAAACCATGAACACAGAAAATTCCTGAAGTGAGCATCCCTAATTAACAAAAATAGTAAACTAGCAACGTATACAGACATTGTATAGATTTGGATATCATATGCAAACATTGTATAAATTACAAAGAGGACATAGAAGATGATGTTGAAGCTAGGCTAAATCCTTGTAGTATTTCATTATTCAATCACAATAGATATTTATTTATTACCATTCGCCCATAAAACAAGAAATTTTCAACAAATAAATATATTATTCATAAATTCATGTAGTATTCCACTATTCGATTATAATATATATTTTTTTATTATCATTCTCCCATAAACTAAGGAATTTGAAATAAATGAATTTAATATCCTACTGAATTTGTTTTCTACAGGGATTAGAAAACCCCTTAAAAATGGTTGAAAAATCGAAAATATGAATAGATATTTCTTGTTATCCTAATCCAGTGCAAGCAATGATTACTTATGTGCTATGCAACATTGTGACAAAGAAATCCCTCAAAAGGAGAATGAATGTACCTTGAAGAAAAAAAAATAATGAATCATATTATATTTCATTGATAGAAGGCTTAGGAACATATATAGAGTATGGAACCAAAGGAATAGTAGTTTTCACCAATTCTGAACTTGTGTGCAAGTAGATGAAAGGCGTGTACAAAGTTAAAAAGCGGAGGTTAAAACAACTGCATGGAGAAGAAAAAATATGGATAGATAATTTCAATCGTTTAGCATAAGAAATTGTGAAAAGTGATCTATTATATGGGGCAATTCTAATTCTAGATTCGTGTGTGAAATATGAATTAGTGTTAAGAAGCTCTCCATCAAAATTTATTGATAGACATTATAATATATCTTTGATATGTGTGTGTTTTTTAGTTATAATTGTGTTTTTTTAAATTATATACCGAGTGTGCCCCCACTATGTAAAAAAAAATTGGTGAACTTGACATGTTTTAGAAAAAAAAATTATTTAAAAAATTCAAAATGTACGTGCTTCAACATTTTTTTTTAGTCTTGAGTATATTTTAAATGAATAATTTACACCAAATAATTTTGAGGAAGACTTAGGATAGTTAAATTAATTTTCTAATATCTTGATCATTTTAAACAACAATTTTAATATTTTTAAATGCATGATGTTATTTCAAGGGTTACATCAATTAAATGCATGAGGTGTTATGAAACCAGCTCCAAAAATAGAAGAAAAGAGAGATCAATGCCTTAGGAATCATCCACTTCAAGGAGGAAACCTCCAATACATTACATAAATGAACAGTTCTTGGATGATAAAAATGACCAAAACCACCTTCTATATATAGGAGTCCATGGGGCCACAATATAATCCTAGTCGACCTAACAATAATAATTTAATGGAACAATAATAAAAATATTGGGGTTACAGGGTTACAACAATAACAATAAGGGGGATACAATAATAACAATAAGGGACTAAAATAGTAATATAGGGGCCTAACATGTCTCTCTCCTTCAAAAAGGTGTTGTCCTCAATGATTGAGTAGCTCACGGTGCTTCTGTATAAATTCTCATCCTCCCATGTAGAATCTTCAGTGAGCAAATTCTTGCACTTGATGAGATACTCTGAAATTGATGGATTCTGTAGTTGTCGAGTTCTTGTTTCAGTGATTGCTTCAGGTTCCAATATCATTTTTCCTTCCTCATGATGTTCTGGAAATATTGTTTGAACTGGGAGATTTTCACCTATAACCTTCTTTAAGCATGAAACATGAAAAACTAAATGCACTCGTGAAGAAACAGGAAGCTCCAATTTCTATGCCATAGTACCAATATTTTTCAACACCTTGTATGGACCATAGTACTTTTGCGATAATTTATTATCCTTCTTAGCTTGCTTGAGGGATATTTGTTTTTATGGTTGTAGCCGTAAAATACCGAGTCTCCTACATTGAAACTTCTCTCACTGCGATGTTGATATGCTTGTTATTTTATTCGATTTTGTGCCAAATTTAGGTTATCCTTTAAGACTTGGAGAACTTCTTGTTGATGCTCGATGTGATATTCCACTTCTTGAACCTTAGAATTTTCTCTTAAATATGATGTGATGGATGGTGGATGATATCCATAAAGTGCCATAAATGGGGTCATTATTGTTGCAATATGGAAGGAAGTGTTATACCACCATTCAGCAAGAGGTAACCACTTGACCCATTGTGTTTGTTGATCAGATACAAAACAACAAAGATATCATTCCAAACATTTTTTCACTATCTCAATTTGACCATCAAATTGAGCATTTTAAGATGAGCTATTAGCTAATTCAGTACCCAAAAAAGCAAATAACTCAATCCAAAAATTTCTAGTAAAAATGGGATCTCTGTCGCTCACAATAATCTTTGGGTTTCCATGTAGCTTTTGAATTGTGTCAATAAATGTAGTAGCAACTATACTTGCTTTAAATGGATGAGATAATGCAAAAAAGTGTGCATACTTGGTAAGTCTATCAACTACCACCATGATGACACTCTTTCCTTCAGAATTAGGTAAACCTGTGATAAAATCCATTGAAATATCCTCCCAACGTTGACTTCGAATGGATAAATGTTGTAGAAGACTCGGCGTCTTAATTGTCTCAACATTATTTTGTTGGAAAATCAAACATTCTGCCACAAAATTTTGAATATCAGATTTAAGGGCATCCCAAATAGATTCTTTCTTTACCCTGTGGTAAGTTTTTAAAAATCCCGATTGTCCTCCTAAAGGAGAAGTGTGCAATTCCAAAAGAATTTTTTTTTTTAGTTGGGAATTCTTACAAGGATATAAGCGATCTTTGTACCATAAGGGATCATTTTTCCAACTAAGTGTACCAGATGTACTAGGATATTGTTCCAAATTTTTAATGAGTGTCCATACTTATTTGTCCTTCTTCCATTCATCCCTTGCTTCAGTTATCCAATCTAGTTGGATAATAGAAATGGCACAAAGAAATGCTTCCACCTCTTCATTCTTTCTTGAGAGTGCATCTGCAACAACATTTCGCTTCCATTTTTTGTATATTATTTTAAAGTCATAACTCAACATCTTTATGACCAATTTTCGCTTCTCTTTTGAATATAGTCCTTGTTCCAAAAAGTGTTTAAGACTATCATGATCATTTTTCACCTTGAAGTGTCTTCCCATTAGGTAAGGTCACCATTTCTTTAGTGCATGTAGTATTGCTAACATTTCCTTCTCATAAATAGCTTTCTGTAAATACTTTTCTTTGATTGGACGACTTTCAAAAGCAATGGGTCCTCCTTCTTGCATTAAAACAAGACCAATTCCATTTCCTGAGGCATCACATTTCACAATAAATTTTTTTGTGAAGTTTGGTCTAGCTAAGACCAGTGCTAGGCACATTGTCTCTTTAAGATTTTCAAAGGTGTTAGTTGCTTTAGGATTCCATGAAAATTCATATTTCTTAAATAATGTTGTTATAGGTGTTGCTATTCTCCCATAATTCTTATCAAACTTGTGATAATACCCTGTTACCCCAAAAAATCCTCGTAACTGCTTTATTGTTGTGGGGACTTACCATTCCTTAATGGATTTAATCTTTTTAGGGTCTCCCTTAACACCCTCATGAGATACAATATGACCCAGATATTCCACCTCTTGTACTCCAAAGAAACATTTGGATGTTTTTGCATATAATTGTTTCTCTTGCAATATTTTGAGCTCCCTGTCAACATGTTGAACATGATCCTTCCAAGACTTCTTATAGATTACTATATCATCAAAAAAAACTAGCACAAATTTTCTAAGGAAGGGTTTAAAAATGGAATTCATCAACCCTTTAAATGTAGAAGTTGCATTGGTAAGGCAAAAAGGCATAACCAAAAATTAATCATGACCCTCATCAGTTCAAAATGTTGTTTTCGGAATATCGTTAGTCTTCATTCTCATTTAATGATATCATGAACGAATATCAAACTTGGTAAAATAAATTTCTCCATCTAATTCATCCAATAATTCATTAATCACAAGAATGGGAAATTTATCTTTAATGGTCAGCTTATTGAGCTCCCTATAATCCAGACACATGCGCCACTGTCCATCCTTCTTGTGCACCAATTCTACTAGAGAAGAGAAAGAACTTTGACCAGGTTGAATTATACCAGCCTCTAACATTTCTACAATCATAACTTCAATTTCGCTCTTTTGGACATAAGGGTATCTATAAGGCCTAATTTTTGTAGGAACACTTCCTGGAATCAAATGAATAGCATGATCATGATCACGAATAGGTGGGAGTCCTTTGGGAGTTTCAAACAGTTTGGAATGCTTGTCCAAGACTTTTTGGAGTTCTACAGAAATATCTATGATTTTGATGTTGGAACTTCTAGTGAGCATAATTGTCCAATTATGCCTCATTGTTCTTTCTCCAGAATATTTTTCATGACATTAGAGCTTATTATCTTTCCCGGCTTCCCTGCGATACCACGTAAGTCAACTTCCTTTCCTTCTGAAAAAGTTTCAAGAAAAGTTCTTAAAAAATAAAAGCTACCATCCCCAAAGATTATAACCTTTGTACTCCTAGTACAACATCAGCACCTCCCATTGGAATGGAAAGCATTGGACTATTCAATATAGATTCCCCCATGGTTAGCTTGATATTATGGCATTTTCCAGAGCAATTTATGGTTCCTACATTTTCAACCATCAATTGACATTTTGATGCTGGGTATAGGAAACAATTCAATTCCTTGGTTGCCTTACAATGAATAAAATTATGGGTACTACCCAAATCAATCAACACTATTACCTTTTTCTTCTTGATATGTCCTTCTATCTTGAGAGTTTAAGGAGCAGTAATTCTTGGCAATGCATTACACGATATAGTCGGACTCATTTCTTCCTCTTCTAGGGTTGGCTCCCTTTTGATTGTTTTTCTTCCAATTGTTGTGGTGTCAACCTTGTAGGCTGTGGAAGTCCAGGAGTAGCAACACTTCCATATTTATATATGTCAGTGGTAGGATTCCTTGTCGCCATAATTTTACATTCAATTTTTCTTGCCAACCTGAATGCATTATCCAATGAATCAGGTTCCCAAACACAAACATCAATCCTTTGTTCCTCTGGAATATCAATTACCCTTATATTTAATTTTTGGAAGTCCTGAGATTTATCAATTGGCTAAAGAAGGTGTTTCTTTTTGTATCCTCATAATGTGTTATCATTTCCTCTGTAAAAATTGACCAAGTGACAATTTTTTTACGGGAGCAAAGCCATCAATACCATATAAATGTATTTTTTTCTAAATGTAAAGTTGCAATGCATAAGTTTTGTGTGTTCTACACATTATTGAGATCAATTTATTGCTCCATATGTAGTATCCATGTTACCAGATCCTTGTCGTAAAACTTCCTCATATCCATCTTTGGAATATGGTGGTTCTTCCATTCAACATTAGAGTTTATGAAATCATGATTAACATTTATTTTGTTCTCATCATGAGTTTTCTCTACTATATTTTCACCATTAGGAAACATTTCTTGTATCACCTTTTCGAAACCTTCGATGTCTACTTTTAGATCATCATTCATGTTTTCCATGTTGTCTTTCATTTTTTCATCGACCTTAGCTTCCATGTAATCCATCTTAGCTTCCATGCCAACTTCCATGCCATACATATTAGCTTCCAAACCATTCATCTTATCTTCCATGCCTTTCTTCAAAACTTCCATTTCATTTTTTGTTGCTCTTTGTGATAGCGAAATTTGGTGCACTTGCTCTTTTAATTTTGATAACTCATGTTGCATTTATTTGATTTCATGAGTCATAGTAGAGCCTTCTGGAGGCTTAATGGGTGTTGAATTATTTTTAGGGGAAATTTTAGAACCCAATACTGATATCTATTCTTAAATATACCATTGGAATAAATTCAAACTAATTTTTTCAAACGAGACTTATGTAATTCGAAAAAAATACACACCTTTTTCTTACTTTTGAGGAGCTCGATATTGAAATTGAATTATCTATGTGATTTCAGATCTTTAATATCTGAAATTGTGCTTTGTAGTAGCCCTCTGAATCTTCTTTCAAATTCCATAGGTCTAACTTTATTTTCATTCTTCAAGGCAAAGTTATGCCAAATCTCCCACAATGACCTAATTATGGACTTATTTAGTAGAGCGACCTTGTATGGTGTGCCAAGTGTCATTGTTTCCTCCTTCAGCTCTAAAATTTATATACAAGAAACTACAGTCTGTGTACTTGTGACCACTTTTTATAAAATTCCAATCCAATGCTCAGAGAGAGAGTTCTGATGATTTTCACACGGTCACCTCTTTGCGATGAAATTCGGGAGCCTAAAAAATCCCTAACTTCCACAGGCCCTGTCTCTAAAAATATTATGAATCAAGCTCTAAAATTGTTCCAAGATGATCCTGAGGATTGCAGATTCACTCTATAAAAATTTTAGGTCCTAAACCCTCGTAGAAAAACAGTTATAGCGAAAATTCCACGATGACCTGTTTAGGTTAAATTAAGGAGCATGGAAAAATCCCCAACTTGCACATATCATATCTTAGAAAATATTGCAATCCAAGATCTGAAATTTTTCCATGATGTTCCTTAGGATTTCGACTTCGATCTGTAAAAATTTAAACTTCTGAACCTTCGTAGAAAAACGTTATAGTGAAAATTCCCCAATGACCTGTTTGGAGCAGCGAAACCCTAGAATCCAAAGCTATGACACCAAATTTTATGAAACCAACTCGAAAAGTAGAAGAAAAGAGACGTCAACACCTTAGAAATCAGCCACTTCAAGGGGGAAACCTCCAATACATTACATAAATAGACAATTCTTGCATGCTAAAAATGACCAAAACCTCCTTCTATATATAACATTCCATGGGGCCACAATATAATCCTAGTCGACCAAACAATAATAATGTAAGGGCTTAATAATAACAATATTGGGGTTACAGGGGTACAACAATAATAATAAGGGGGATAGAATAATAAAAACAAAGGACTAAAATAGTAATATAGGGACCTAAAATGAGGTAACTTCAAGGGTTACATCAATTTACTGAATTATTGATCCTTTTTAATATAAATTTCAATATTTTTAAATGCATGAGGTAACTTCAAGGGTTACATCAATTTTCTGCATTCTTCATCTTTTTAAATAGAAATGCTAAAAATATTTGTAAATCAATGAGGTATATATATATATATATATATATATATATATATCATGGATGAGAATATTCCACATGATTCTTCGAGGAGGGCATCAATCGAGTCTCAAGGATCTACTAAAGGGGGAGGTCATGGATCAAGGAGAATATCAAATGAATTGGGGAAGTTACGTCATGATCGTGGTATATATATATATGTTATTTTGGATGTTTTTAAATGATATCTGAACATAACCATTGCATATGTACACATATGGAATTGATTTTTTATCAATTTAGCTTTAAATTAATTTATAATAAATTTCAATTCTTTTAGGATTATCTCAAACTATGTCAAAGAGAGTATCTACTCAATCAATGGAGGGAGATGGTTCACATCATCCTGGAATGGTATATATATGTTTATGTGCATTTACTTAAAATATTAATCAGTAGAATCATATGTTTATATACATATATATTGAATTAATTTTATATTTTTTTAAAGCTTCACTTAATATGTCGTCACGTGAGGGCGGTCAACATTCTCCTCGTCATCAACAGCTCAACCAAGTGATGTAATTGGGCATGATTATGCTCAAACATATCTGGGTGGTCATGATGGTTCTAAACCATATTTGGGTGCGCATTATGGTGCTCATCCATCTCCGGGTGGTCATGAATATCAATTGGATCATCATGATCCTCATTATTTTGGTAAATTATATAAAAAAAATTATGTTATAAAACAATGGTACATGTGTAAATGAAAAAATTATGTATATGTATCTTGCATGTGTATGAATACATTTGTTCACATGTTTTTATATTTATGTGATTTTGTATTGATGTGAAGGGTGAAAATGTTGCTCGAAATAAACATAAGAAAAGCAGGGAAATTCAAGAAGAAGGCCATACACCAAGTAGCAAATATCCATCTGATATTCTTGATGAGCTTCCTTGGGAGAAAAAACCTCCAACAATGTACATTAAAAATTTGAAAAGGTAATTATTCAAAATTTTAGGAAATATCTTGGATTTTCGAGGTCCCTGCAGAGTAAAAAAATCCTAGTAGTAGTTGTGCACTCTCTAAGCTAATTTCTTGATATTTATGAGAAGCTTAGGCCAACCTAAAATTTTATAGATATGATGAGTCATATAAAGGAAGCAATAATGGGCCTCGATAAATGGGTCATGGTTGGTAAAAGGGTTACAAAAGAAAATGCAAAATCTGTGTTTAATTTCAAAGAAGGGCAGAAACAAAACATGCCAAGTGTGCAATATTTAAAGCACGCTCACATAGCCAATTTATTTTCCAAAATACTCTATGCATAATTCTTTTTGGGTATGAAACTCATTTATAGTGACTTTCCATCTTAATATTATGGTATTGGGAGAGGTTGGTTATGTGATCGTAAGGGCACATTACGTGATACTAGATTACCTCTTCGTTTGCCACCTTTGGTAAATCAACCTTCTCATCTAGTAAATTTGCGGCCAGAGATGGATCTCGCTTCTCAAATTGGTCGAGAAGGAACAAGTGCCTTTATAGACAACATCCTGACTACACTGAATACAATTGATGTTGGTCTAAATCGAGAAAGAGTGCGAGCTAATGCATGTGGTAATTTTGTATATAAAATAGACGAAGAGATAGATCATATGAATATTGAGGAGCTTAAATCATATGCAAAGGATTGACGTAATGGTTGGAGAGAGCTAATTATTCATAAGGAAGAAGGTGTGGGTTCGATATCTATTAATGGTTAGCTTGGATATTTTAATGTAATGTAATCTATGTCTTAATGTAGATTCACATACATTTTTTTAATATTTTCATATATAATCTAACAAAAATCTATGATATGTTCATTTCCAGTTAACGTGTTTGTTGAATGAAATTTTTGATAATATCATGGTCCCATGTTCAAGTTCTAATCAAGATATTTTGAGAGATGATATTTTTTTTCGAAGAGTTCATGTTGATACAATTATTATTCTACTTTTATCATATTAGTATCTAGAGGACATATTTTTAAAAGAAATAATTATGTATATATAATTAACTGTTAACATATTTTGATTCCGACCGATGTTTTCAACATTTCCCCACCCTCTGCCTCCCTATTAGGAGATATTTCAAATATTCAATTGTCACAAGTATTGAATATCTCACTTATGTTTTGTTACAATTTTAAGTTCAAGTTTCATTAAAAAATGAGATAGATTTATCTTATAGGTTTAGATTTTTTGAATTTTATGTTTGTGGATAATATTTTTGTTCTCCGGGGACATGAGTGATGGAGTCGACAATGGGGATATGATCATTTAAACAATTTGAAAAAGTCATGTACCATTTTTTTTAATAAATTTTGAGCTTATGCATTTTCATGTGAAATTTTAAATTTTTAATATATACATGTACATGTATTTTACTTGGCATCCTGGTAGGGAAAATGCAGGGGGAACACCACAAGGTACTGCAAGGAATTTGAAACATTAGATGGTTCCAGGGATTGAATAGTCTAGAAAATCTGAAAAAGTTCACACTTGGTTTTTTAATGTTGAGAATTTATGCATTTTCCTGTGCAATCTATATATATATATATATAGACATGTATTGTACAATTTATCCATGAGGGAAAAATGCATGGAGAACACCACAAGGGCACAATGGAGAGGGAACACCGTTAGGTATTGCATGGAATTTGAAACTTTTTAAAATTTTGTTTTGATGGTTAGATTCTCATTTAATTTTAAAACACTAAACTTTAATTTTAAAGCACATAACCTTATGAATATATGCAAGTAAACACGTTGTGCAGGGCACCCATGATTCATATGAGAGCACAAGGAGGTTGATAGATCATATATTTTCATGAGATTCTCTTTGAAACAACTTTTTATTTGAAAATATTTTATGTTATATTTAATTTTATAATGTTATAAATTTTGGACATATTTAAAGTAAAACTCTTTATTATGAATTGATGCATATTTTTATTTGAAAAGATTTTATTATATATTTACTTTTATAATGTTACTTATTTGGAAATATTTCAAATCTAGAACTCATTATTATGATTGAATACATGCTAATTTTGGAGTTTATGTACATTTTGCATAATTTTGGTTTATAGTTAAATTTTAATATAAATTTTTTCATGCAAACATACTATAAAATTGCATTATAAAATATGGTATGTACATTTTGCATTCATGTATAGAAAATTTAATATGGATGTTGGTTGATAGTTAACTTTTAATATAAATTTTTTCATGCAAACAGATTATAAAATTGCATTATAAAACATGGTACAATTTGAATGATGCATACTTTGATGAAACTTGGTTTTACATATTTAAGTTCATGAATAAGCAGCAATTAAAGTAAATTTTCATTTAGCTAGTACATTTTGCATGATCATTTTTATAATGTTATTAGATTATTCTTAGGTTTTCCTTAAAGTTGTTTTGTCAAGTTATTTAAAATTAATCTATTAAAATTGAAAATTACAAAACATGGTACATTTGCATTTGAATGAATCTTATGATTAGGTGTAGATGTATAAAACAATCATAAATTAAAATTGAAAAATATAAAATATGGTATGTGCATTTTTCATTCATGTATATAAAGGCTACTATGGATTTCGGTTGATAGTTAAATTTTAATATAAATTTTTTCATGAACAAACACACTATAAAATTGCATTATAAAAATTGGTACAATTTGCATGATGCATGTCTTGATGTTTAAAGGTTTTACATATTTAAGTTCATGAATATATAGAAATGAAAGTAAATTTGCATTAGTTTGGTACATTTTGATGATCATTATTATAATGTTAGTAGATGATTCTTAGGTTTTGTTTAAATTTGTTTTGAAAATTTATTTAAAATGAATATAGTAAATTTGTAAATTACAAAACATGGTACATTTTTCATTTGAATTCAAATCCTATCTTTTGGTGTAGATGTCTAAATCAATCATAATTTAAAATTGAATTATATAATATGGTAGACATGTACATTTTACATCCATGTATAGAAAGACTAATATGGATATTGGTTGATAGTTAACTTTTAAGTTAAAGTTTTTCATGCAAACATACCATAAAAATTCAATATAAAACATGGTACAATTTGCATGATTCAATTTTCTCTGACACTGTATTTCCATAAATTGTTTAAGATAATAGGATGTATGTATAAATTATTTGTCATGCATGCAAACATAATATGAGTAGCATCAAATCCCAGTACACCTACATAACAGGAAGTATACATATAACTTTGTAAATCAATACAAGATTTGACATTATCACATTCTTAAGAATGTACAACTTAAGAGTGCACAAAAATAAAGGCTAACAATGTACTTGAACTCGAAGTTCTCAAAGATGAAAACAACCTAAGATGAAATTATTGGGCAGTTCAATTCAAAAAATTCTAAAGGAATGCCATCCTCAATGATCCATTCGTGGTCAACTTTTGACATTCTCCATTTTTTAACGCTATTTTTTTTTATTGAACTTATATCAAATTTATGCATGGTGTAGATACCAAGTGACTATATTGATAACTTACAGCATCAGGTTGATAGCCTTGAAAGCAAACATTACTCTTAGTTTGATGAGTTCCTTTTAAAGAATACCCTTTTAGTATACTAAACATTCTTTCATATATAAAACCATTATCATCATAGTGTTCCAATAACTTCATCTTTCGCTCAGTGCACCACATATAATAAGACTTGACATTTTCTATATTGTTAATGGGTGCATCTATAGCAAAAATATCTCCTACACAATAAAACAAGTGTAAATTCATATCATAATTAACATGAAATTAACTTTATCAACACGGACTATATTTTAACTATGATCTAGATACTTATACACAATGATTTTAAAGACACAAAACATATATATATCATTTGAAATCAAGTAAAATTTTACCTTATCTAACAAGATCAGAAACTTGATCACCTTCAAATGATACTATAATTTCCCCTAATTCCATAGCTTCGATGCTTGCAACTGACATTTTCCCCTTTGTATTTAGTTATGTATGTTTCCAAGCTTTTACATACATATTGTTTCATAAACATCATTGTATTGTATGTTCTCTATGTGAACATGACAAAAAAAAAAATATTTTCTTTATCAAATGAAAACGCATTTCGATAATCCTTTGTTTTTTATTGAATGCAATTTTTGAATCTCTTTTATTGTTTCAACTTCATATGTAATCAATATATCTAGATCTTGGACTCCAAGGTGCCAAAAAATTATAGTAAATTCAAACAAGAATTTAAATATGTTATTCAAAATAAAATTTATATATCAAAGATAATCATATATATTAAAACTATGTACAATTTAATGTATGTATGTACATACATGTGTACCTTCCTTGATGTGTTAGTCTCATGGCGTACTGCAACAATGCACCATCAAATAACTTGTTCAGCTAAGAAAAGTTGATTTGAAGAGTGTTCCATTTGATATATTCGAACTACTTGTTTTATATATGCCCCAGAACCATCATGTCCTCCTTTTCCATGAAAAGTCTCATAGAAATTCCAACAATGTTTAATGTGGGTTTTCATATGAAGTTGAGAAAACAAATAGAATGATTATCAAGATTTTAATTGACTTGTGCATCCATCTAACCATATCCAATGTTCATTTAATTTTGTTCCATGACCTTTCAATAAGTCATAAATCTTATCAAAAAAGTGTTGCACAAAATGTGTATGAGGTGTACGATCATCACTGATATATAAGTGATATTCTTTAATAACATGTCGATTCTCACTCATGATTTCTATACGATGAACAATTTTTTCATCATGTTTATATAGAAGATGGACAAGCATAAATACTTGGTTAGAATGATAATATTCACTATGTATTTCATTTTGTGCAATCCATGTATGGATATATTCACATCTCTTCCATTTCGCATTTATGTCAGACAATAATTGATAATTTATATAAATATGATATTTGTTGTGAAATAAAGTCAAATTTCCACAATGATCACATTTTTTACCACAAATACATTTCTTTTGATAAAATAATTTGTGAATTTCTCTTGCACATATAATTTGGGATATGAAATCATGGATAGTGGAAAGAGGAAGTGAATTGTTCCAAAACAGTTTACCAAAATGAAGGAATGCATCATAATATAACTGAAATTCCACATGATAATGACAACAATAATTGTCGTGTAAAATGATAGGTTTAACATAGCATGTTTTTTTTTTGCACAAAAGTACTGATTCACACATTAATTCCACAATTCTCTTCAATGAATTTATTGAGCAACTCCATTTGAGTGATTTCCAAGATATGTTTTTCATGTTCTTCATACTGATTTCGTGCTCTTCTTCGCCACATCACATCCCTTTTTTTTCATGAAACACATGAATTCTTCATCCATTATTCAGATATTATTTTTTTAACATATTCTCCAAGTCTATATTTGTATGTTTTCCTACAAATAACTGTCCAACAATCGAGCTCTTCATTTACATTTATTTACCATCAAAATTTCCTATGTTTGTGCAATTTTTTTCGTATCTATATATATATATATATATATATATATATATATATATATATATATATATATATATATATATATATATATATATATATATATATATCATGTGGGACATGTATTCAAAGCTGAATGTTTGGGAAAACATCCTAGTGGGTGTTCATTTGGCTTATTATGGCTATGGGAAATTGAAAAAGGAAATGGCAAAGGCTTTGAAAAGGAAAGAGGCATTAATTGACATTTTATTTATAAAAATAATGGAAATTAGGACAAAATGAATGTGAAATGTGGCAAGTTGCCTGTGAATGGGAAAATGAAGGAAGATAATGGAGAATTGAATAAATTAGAGGCCTCAATGTTGAAAAGGCTTCTAAAGATTAGTTCAGAACCTTTTTTCAGCTAAGTTTTGGAGCTCTCTCTCTATTCTCTCTAGTCTCTTGGACACTTAGAATTTTCTTGGAGAACTCTAGAATTGGTGTGAGGAAAGTGAAGCAAGGAAGAAAAGGAAAAGAAAGGAAAAGATCGATCAAGGAAGAGTTGGATCAAGCTACTATAGTAGGATTACTTGGAGGTCTCGAGTTCCATGTGTGATTTACCTGCTACATTTGGCATCCATGGTACATGCTTCTGTGTATCTGGTTCTCTTTTTGTCTTGAGGTGTGACACTAGTTTTCAACCTTGCATTTCGATTTTCAAATAGACATGGTGTGGTGAGGTTCTTTCTATTGGTTGATTTGGTTTGTTTGATGGTTGAAAAATTGAGTGGGGTGGTATCAAGGCATAGGAATTCCTTGACCGATAATGGTTTAGGTGGAAAAATCCAAAGGCATCCATTATTGTTAAGGCCTAGTCCTCTCTTTACCAGTAGATGGAGGGATTGTAGTAACTACTATAGTCTATGTGTAATAACTCCACTTACCAATTTTTTTTTCCATTTATAATAATTACAGAATTATTCATAATTCTTTTTTGACACTTTCGTCATTGAATATTTCCACAAGAGTACAATCTTATGGATTTTCAGTGCTTAATTGGTTTTTGTTCCTTGCTACTATCTGTTCCTTTAATTTCAAAATTTTAAATTTATAAGCTACATTCATTACTATGAATGTTTTTAAGGTGACCTATTTCATTTATTTAACAAGGAATTCCTCTTCCTTTGAGTTGTATACATATTCATTCTAGGTTCTTTGAACTAATGTATACCTCGATAATTTTAATTCTTATTCTTACTAGGATTAGAACTTACTTTAATAATATGCTTGGAATAGATCACTATCTTTAATATACAAAAGTATATATAACATTTCCTATGGGTTAATTTACAACCATTTATATATTGTACACATTTATATATATATCTAACCTCTTTATATTCTAGTCAATTTACAAACCCTTATACATATATATATATATATATATATATATATATATATATGATATATCACACACACACACACACACACAGATATATATATGATATATAATATATATATATATATGTCATTCCCAACACATATATGGATTTCCACTTAAGTAAAGTTCTTAGGGTCCCCATATATTACACCCCATATTATCTTCCATGATGATATATATATCTATCATAATTAACAATGGAAATGTTATATCACCAGATTATGCATTATCCTTTTTATACGATAGTGCCATCAAAATTTCATACTTTATATTCATACCTCAGGAATTTTTTTATATGAATACATATATTTTTTTCCCCACTACATATATCTATTCTTAAAGTTAAAATCTTTCATTATAACTTTCTCGCAATTATTCTAATTTATCATTGTGTAATATACCTTAAACAAAACCACTTTTTCTCAATATTTTGATAATACCTCTCAATGCACTTTAATATTCATTCACCCATATGCGTATTTTAATTTTTCCCTTTATGCTATGGTGACATACAACATGCATGATGCAACTGTAACTGCAAATTACAAAAATACTCATACACTGTGCGTTGGGACCCACATAAACCCATTTATACACAATGGATTTAAATATATCTGAGTTGGTTTAACATACATACATGTGCAATCAAATAATGATTACCTTAATAGGTCACACCTACCCATCTCACTTTACATTTACACGGAACTGGAGCTCTCAGGGTCCAAAAACATATCATCCAATCACAACTCTTCGCATTTTCGCAATTTTACCGAATAAACTTAACAACAACTTATCCTTCTTCCGATGCGAAGTCGTGATGCAATCCCTACCGTCGATCTTCACCAGATCCAATGGTCTTTATCTCATCGCATAACACTTGCCTGCAACTTTAAGGTTATACTGATAAGAGTTAAACCTTATCGTATGTGATGTGCGCTCGTGCTCCAGGCCAACACGTGCTTGCTCCTTGTCACATTGCATATTTCCTCCTCCTCGCATCGCATTGCAACCCATTTAACATTTCGTGCGAACATTTAAACGATATCCACTATAATTTGCGAAGTGCACTATTGCGCAAAGCTGACACGTGGCTCCCTCTCGTCACATCACATCGTCCCGTTCTTACTATGTCGCATCGCAAGTTACCTTCTTAACCTTGAGAAATCCTTAACTCCTAAATACTTCAATTGTTGTTTCGAAATTGTGCCATGCTGACACGTGTCTATTTCGAACTCCCTCAACTCACCTTAACCATTCATCTCTTGTCTTTAGATCTATGATTTAATCGTAACCATCTTCTCCCTCCTTAGGAATTATTCCAAGTATTTATGTCTTTAGTCGATTTTCTCTTCTTTGAGCTATCGCTTCTCTACGATAATTATTCCTCCAAGCTACTCCTTCTGTCTTCTTTGGAATATTTCAACGCTATCTCTCTAGAGCTTTTTCCAGTCTGAAAACGTGCAGATCCCTCTTGAGATTGTCCTTCGTCTCTCATCCCTCTATTTCTTAAATAGCTTTGTCTATAAGTTCACAAGAACATCATCCTCTCGCTCAGTCTATCTAGACATTAAAAGAAAGAACACACATATATAATAACACATGAATGCAATGTTTTATTTCAACAAGGAAATAAAAAATAGGTTTAAACAAAAAGTCTGATCGAAATCCAAAATACTTGGAATTAATTTAAAAATTAAAATATATAGAACACAAGCCCTGGGATGGCTAGATTTAGGTTTGTTCCTACTTTCTGTTCAACCCTCTTTCACACCTCTTTCCCTCTCGTTACCTCTCTTTTTCTCTATGGAAGCAGAAACCCACAATGGTGGATTTGGTTTTGTTTTATGCCTTTCCAAAAATCCCCATATGCTTGAAAATTTTGTATTCAGTTTCAGAACCATTCATTCAACCAAATGCCTAACTAATCCTAATCTAAATATTCTTTTAACCTACAGATTACAATGGCTATGATAGCCCAAATTATAAACAAAATACTTTAAAACTAAAGTCTTCAAATTACTAGGACTCCTAGTCCTCTTCCCAAGCCACAACATGTGACCAGCTTGCCACATTTCTAACTCTACCATAACGCTCTTGCATCAAACTCCCAAGGTAAAATAATTCATGACCTCCTGCTCATGTGTCTTCACTCCTTGAATCTTCTAGGATCCCAAACTCTGTATTGCTATTGTCCATAAGCTGCATTGTCTTCACCATTATTTAGATACAATATTCAAGGCTTCCATACTTTGTACTATAGTGCTCCACTACCTCTATCTTCATTATTCTTCACTTTCCAAAAAAATTCACAGTGGACTACTTTCTTCGCTCTTTTGTAGCTCATTTTAGGTATTTTAATTTAACTCCCATAGGTCATCTATGGTTTCTTACAATTCAATATTCTCATGTAATCTAATCTTATTTCCATTCCTCTGCCAACACATTCTACTACACTATGTCCTAGATATTGCTACAAATATTTACTCTGGAGATTGGTGCCACACAAACTTCCTGAATATCTCTAAAGATATCTCCCTCTGCAACATCCTTGTTCTTTTCATTGTTTTCAAATTTACTGTCAAAAGTTAAATTGCCTTCTAATTCTTCGATTGCAGTAATATATCTATCCACTCTTTCCTGTAAACTAATTAACACACTTAAGTTTTGGAAAATAGTATTTATCTTTGTTTCAACTACAGTTTGAAACACTTCCATCTTATTTTCTGTAATCTCTTTCTCTTGCTAAAATTATTTTAGCAAGCAACTCAGCCATTCACTAATTACTTGATTCCCTTCATGTACCTCTTCAGTATGTTGTATTATAGTTTCAACATAACTCTCTTCCTTTTCCTTAACAACATTCCATTGTTTTCCTTCTACTTCTTGAATAGTCCTAATAGTCAATTCAACCTTTTCCACTTCTAGGGCTGACTTTCCTTTAGCTTGAGACATAACTGCCTCACTTTCATCTTTATATATTTCTTCTTCCTTTTTACTAAGCAAACCTCTTTGTGACATTGCTTATTCATCTTTAACGAGAATAAAATTCTGATTCTCTATTTCCATGAAAGTCCTAAATGTCCATCCAACAATCTTCCTTTGGTTATTTAAGCAAGCCAATTCCTCTTTTTCATCATCAAGAACAAGTTTCATCTCATGAGGCATTACTACTTCATATACATTAAATTTACTCCCTTCATTAAATAAGTAACTTATGAATTCCTTCTGCTACAACAACTCAACTTGGTATTCATTAGAAAGACACTCTTCATCATACCTTGCTTGACAATTTTCTTCTTCTTTATGTGTTGCTAGATGAGCTTCAGCTTTACTTGAGACAATTCCAAGAGATGGATTGTCTTTTACACAACCAAAAAACACATTCAAATTGCCATCATTAAACTCACAAGACCCGGTGGTATTACTTGATGAACAAATCACCAAATCTTTCTCTTGTTGTTCTAAGTCTCTTTCAAGACTCAAAAAGTCTTCACTAGTCTTTTTTTTAGCTTTCTCAAGCATAACATAAGAATGGTTGATATCTTTGTGTTCCTCTTTCTGTTCTTGGGCATCATCATAATCCAAGTCCTCCTTGTTTTTATATTTCACAGTAGGATGGAAATCATTGCCTTCACATAGCTGTGCATGTGCACGTATATGAGACTCAACTGTATCATTTTCTTCTTGAATAGAATTCAAATTTTCTCCTCCCCCTTCATCCTTTATGACAACATCGGAAAATTGTATTTCTTTACCGATTTCACCTGCAAAATTACAATAATCATTTGTTTCAAAACCATAAATCCATAGCTTCTCTTGTTATTTCAAACATCAACTCTTTCCACTTGTTCTCATCCTTCCAAGGATCCATGAAACCATCAACTCGTCTCATGTCTTCTTCTTCATTAATACTATCACCAAGAATAGACCATTAGGGGAATTTTGAGCTCTAACATGGTCCTCCTCAGGAAATTATTAAATAATATTGGCAATAATAAAATAAAATAAAATTAGATTACATCATCAAATTTTGGAGGGATAAAAGAAAAAACAATTTTTTCAACTCATATTTTCAACTTATCTCGCTATGGGTTTACTCAAATTTTGACTGGAAACTCTCATTGGATGAAAAATTTGATTCCTTATCCAAGGAGTACCCATGTTGCATACTTTTGATGGATCCTGTTACATGAAAAATGAGAAATACATGAAAAACATTATTGTAATCACATTTTTTCATGTATTTCTCATTTTTTGGGTAGCGACATCCATCGAAAGTATCCAACATTGGTACTCCTTGGATGACGAATTAAATTTTTCATACAACAAGTGCTCCCACTCAAATTTTGTGTAAAAACTTAGGGAGATAAGTTGAAAATATGAGATGAAAAAATAGTTTTATTATTTTATTATTTTTTAATCTTTTTACTTTTTTACCTCAAAAATGGTGAATCATCCCCCATGGTTTACATCATCATCATGAATCCTATTTCTTCTTATAAAGTTTATTTTAGTTGTACATTTTTCTTAGGAGGCCAATTTTAGACCTCAAAATTTTCCTAATGCCTTGTTGAGGTTCACATAAGTAAACCTCTTCCTCAACACACATCCTATGATGTAACTCAGCTCCTTTGAGTTCTTCTTCTAGTTGTATTCTTGTTTCAGATCTCAGCCTGCTATATAATTGACTCCACTTGATTCTTTTCTTCCGCAGAACCCCATCATACCTTTGTTGTTCTGTACTCCCTTATATGAATTCTCTCAACACTTCTAGCTGCACTTTTATTTCAGCTAATTCTCTATCAAGTTTATCCTTACTTTATCTTTCATAATCTCCCTTAGAACCTTCATTATGACCATCAGTAGCCATAGTCTTCTTTGCTTTATGAACTCCTATTTTTTCATCATGGACTACAAACAATCCATCCATAAAAGTTGACTCCACCAACCTATTCGTAGATACCACACCAAGGTTTTCCATGCTTTGTCTTTTACTGGCATCTCTGTTGACTTCTTTATTTTGACTCTTGAACCTTTCAGATAACCATCAGTGGTCATCTCTTTTGGGAAATCCATTTATTCATCACATGTTATGATTACTTCATATTCATGCTACCCTCCATCTTCCATGACAATTCCTAATGGTTTTCCATCATCCTCCATACCTACAATTTCTTCAACAGACCTCCTGTTAGTATTATTATCATTTTCTTCAAAAAGTGATCTATGTTCCAATTCATATGAAAGATATTTCTTTTCATACTCCGTTGCTCTGAGTAATTCTTCTTCTTCTTGATCATTCAACCTATGCTCCCTCATCATCTGCATCCCATACCATTTCAATTTCTTCCTGATAATCCATCCACACCTCTAGTCTTCATCACTCCTCCATAGCAACGCCATCAATAGATCAATATGGGTTCTCATTTTAGCTATTTCTCTCTTATATATTTCATTAGTCATCTGCCTACATATGCCATTTTTCTTGGCACCTTCTTTCTTCACTTTGTGCTTTCCTCTTGAACCTCTGTAATGACTTTTAATATTCATATTATTGAATTCTTTCAGCCTTTATGAGCTACACTAGCCTTTGCAGTAACATTTCCTCCTACTACAACTTACCTCGCCAAACTTCCTATATGCTTGGTCTTTTGGCAAGTATTGGTCTTCAATCTAGAACCCTCCTTGAGCACTCCTCTATGCTCTTTCTAGGCTTAGCCTCATAACTCATATGCACTTGAGAACACTATTTTCCTCTAATATTTTAACCTCGGCTGAAATGTCAGGTTCTAACCACACTTCTTTTTCCTCCTAGAAATCCTTTCTAGCTTCCTTCATCACTGCCCTTAAAGTTGTAATCTTCTTCATGAGATGTCTTCAGTCCTTTTGATACCTCTATTAAACTCTTATGCTCCTCTTCTAAGTGTGAGCATTTACTTTTCAGTTCTATAATCCAAAATAAAACTGAAACAAAAAATTCTTACCTTGTTTTCCGTGCTACTACTTCATCCACGCTACTCTAGCTCTTATACTTTTTCATAAGCCTTCAGTCCACAGTCTTACCTCTTAAGGTTCACTCGATTAGAATCAATAAGCAATATTTCTCAACTTTGTTTAGTTCAAATTACTTCACACCACCTCTTAGTTCTTGTTGCTCGGATACCAATTGATGCAGTCATATCTGAAAATTACAAAAATACGTGTGGACACACTATATGTATGTTGACATAATCGAATGGATCATGAAATATTATTGTAAAATTTTTTCAATAGATAATAGAGATAAATTTATTAGGGTCCACACATCTTACACATACTTATGATTTCCATTAAATATGTTTTCCTACCTAACCATACCTATACTTAAGATAAGGTTAGCTATACGTATAATGTATTATCAACCTTCATTTTAATGAAATGTATGTATACCCTACCATATTTATGAAATTGGCATGATTTAATTTATATACTCTTGACATATCCTTTGTTGTCACGTGTCTGATTTGACATAATCTTAATTCATTCAGACTTGAGATATTCATAATTTATGTTTGATGGGACTTTACTAACTACATTTAACTTTCATAATTTCAGAATTGTAACTCATTTATTCGCCTTACCCTTGAACATGAAGGTCACATGGTTGCGTACCTTCTGAGATGCGTGTAGGGTTGATCTCACCCAGCTTCAATGGTGACGATACATTCACAAGTTATCCTTGCTTTGAATGACCTAAGGTTCTTCGTTCATTGTTCATTTGTGGTTTATTCATTTGGTTGAGTTGCCTCTAGTGAGAGCCACACCTAGAGAACTTTTCTTTAGGGTTTTTTTGATGATTTTTAGAGAAATCTCTAGGGAGACCCATTTTTCTTTATCTTGCTACCAGACTCCTATGTTCCTGCGTGAATTTTCTAGTGAAAAACTGAATCATCTTCTTCACCTTCAATGACTTTAAAATAATTTTAAAGTGAGAAAATCTTTGGTTTATATCTAATATGGTTCAGGTAAAAATCCCAAATTCTCATCATTGTCTCCTATTATTATTTCGGTGTGTTTGCTAATCCGTAAGTTCTGTTAATATTTTAGTTATAACGGATCCTCATTTTTTTTATGGCATTTTTCATGAATCTATGTCTTGTTGTGGTTTTTATCGCTTTAAACTTTTATTGAGTTATCTTGAGTTTCTCATGAAGTCCCTATGACTAGAGAAGTGGTAATTCTCCTTTTTCTTATGCTCAGTTTCGTGAATTTCACTGTGTTTCTTCGAATACAAGGTTTCATTCATTCCTGAAATTAAATTTCTCAATAATCTAAGTTTTTTTTTTCTAAGTATGACTAATTCTATTATGTATAAAAGTACTGGTACAAAACTGCACCAGCGTCAGCTTGGTAAGCATGAGCACTGGGCTTGATAGTCAAGAAAGTCAAGCAAAGTCTGGACTGCCCAGAATGGGAAACCAGTCCTTTAAACCATAAAGTCTGAACCACCCATGAGAGGGAAACCGGTTTTAAGTTTACATAAAAAAAACTAACATGAGAGCTAACAGTAGTGAACTGCATGTTCAGCAGAGCAGTAAAGCTAATAAGCATATGATTTCTACTTAAACAGTACAAAAAAACCTGAGTGACTTTGCAGCTGCTATCCATGAGTAGGAGAGGGAGACTCTTCGGTGATTCTGCAGGCATACATGTCGCTTCTATCCGCTTGGCCTTCGTTGGAAGCGCGTCCTCTACCTGTGCGCCCTGTCTCCATGTTAGACTCGTGCTGAGGAACAGAGGAGGTTGGAGCAGCCTGAGGGAAGCTGGAGCTGAGAGGGGGGGGTGAAGTCGAAGAGCTGGGCGGGGCTATGTTGGGGACTTCCTCCCGAAGAGTGACAGTAATAAAAGTTGTAAGGGTGGCATTGTAGGAAGTGAAATCAAACCGTAGCTCAGCGCGCTGAGAGGTTTGTCTAATGGAGGGCCGAAGGGGTCGAGGAGCAACGCGGGGAGACTCATGAGTGGAGGACGGAGGGGCAGGGAAAGCGACGGGAGAAAAGACAGAGTCAACACCAAACGCTGCAGCAGGAAAGCCAACATCCCCTGACAGAGAAGGGTCAGAGCTGCGAATAGGTGGCGGGTGCCTCTGATTAGATTGCCCTCGGCTTGAGCCCTGTCTGCATCTCATGCGCTCGCGGAGGTGAGGCATGGTGACCGATTCAGGGCTGGACTTAGCAAAACATGCAGAGCTTACAGGGGAAGAATGAGAATCCTGGGCGCCACTGGGCGGAGCGGAAGAAGCTGGAACAAGACCACTGAGACCACGTAGTCTGCACCACAGACTGTTAGAGAAGTGATAATTCAGAACCGGTTCAAAACAAGCAGCTAACGAACAGTGCCTCCCAGTGTTCGTTTTAACATTAGCCTCAGTTCATCCTGGCGAGAAAATCGTGTGCAAAGGAGGAGGAGATCTGCAACCGTCCGCCACACCAGTCAAGCCTCTGCAAATGCAATCCATGTCGCAAATAACCGCCATAACCAAGAGCTGGTTGAGCCGACCGAGATAGTAAAAACTCGCGCAGGGTGGTGAGTAATGGATCGAGTAAATGCCTGTACCGGCAGCCACATGGGCTACCCAAGCGAAATCCATCAGGAAGTGCACGATGTGCCACGTTCCCTGATGGTCATTAATCAACCGCATCCGGTGTTCTCAATAATCTAAGTTAGTATTAATAAAATATGCATTTTTTTCATCTCATATAATAAATTTCTGAGTGTCAAGGTAATCACATTTTGTTATTTACCAATTTTCGATTCGTAGGGTTAAATTTGGTTTTCCCCCAACTTAAATACATTGCACCCATGTGAATTCATTTCTTCGGTGTCAGTATTATCACCATCTTCCTGTGGTTTATCATTTCAAATGTATTGGAACCTAGAAATTCCCTTTCCTTTGGGATCGTTTAGTTCCACAGTGGTTATTAATAATTTATTGAATTTCTGTTACATTTTTCCTAGAAATTTTGAAGGAAATAAGATGATCTCAATTTTCGAATTCCTTTAATTCATAGCGAGTGTATGTAAATTTATTTATTGAGTTGGATTTTTTTTTTTATTTAATAATTTCATATTCCACAATGAAACTATTTCAATGCTTTATGAATTTGGTAGCGATATTTGGAATCTATAATTTCTACTTCCCTTGTCATGGTACTTCTCTATCATCAATTTGTTTGTTTGCCACTCCTCTATTGATTAAGTTTGATACATATATGCGCATTCGAGTTAGAAGTCCATTTGACAGGAATAACTCCAAGACACGAGCTTGTCTCTGCTCCATTCTCTATCAGAGCTTACATTCATCTCTCTATTGGTAAGATATATTTCCATTTTTATTTGTTTGAAAGAGATTGGACAAAAGTATAGTATGTTATCTTTGGTAATTTAAAGTGAAACTCCAGTTCACATTAATTTCAAATGTTCCATTGTCTTTCCAATGACTTCATGATTTTCTCAATTTTATTACATTTATAATATAGATCTACTTAAATACATAAAGTATTAATTTTGTTGTGATATATACAGTTCAACTGATGTACTCGAATTTGAATACTTATAAAAGGAAACAATTTTTTAAATGAATTTAATTATGATTAGAACCTCATAAATATAATTTTAATTCCTTTTATACTGTAATCAATTTTGATTATCCAATCTCAAATTTGGATAATAATTATATTTATAGTCCCTTTCTTCTGTATCTAATCCTGGAAAACCCTCTTTTCTAGATTTTCATAATTCCTCAACTATATCAAATTTTGTTATAAAAGGCTACAACTATTCTATCAGGTAACTATTTACTTTTGTCTGTTTTATAATAATTATATTACTCTAATTTATTATGTCCCTATAATTAATATTTTATTTTTGTTATGTATAGGAGAATTCCCCCCTTGATGACCTTTATACATATATCAATTTTATTGTTATTACTATTACCAAACTTGTTGTCTTTTCATATTTCTTTCCATCAATGGTTAATGTTATTTTAACACTACTATACATGTTTCCTTGCAGGTGGGTCATATTTCATTAAATTTCCATTACCATTGTTTACGATCCAATGCCAAAAGATTTGACGACACCATTGCACCCTCTTCTAGGTCGGTCATACAAACATAGAGGGTATTGCACCTCTATATCCTATTTATCGAATTCAACTCCATACTTTGTAGTTTAATTTTAATGGATTACTCCAGTCAAACAGTAATTAAACTATTGTACTTATTATTTTTGGCTGCTTTGTAAGGTAGTATTATCCTCATCTCCATAAGAGGATTTTTCATACTAGAGCCCGTTACTTGTAATTCCAAGTTTAAAATATTTTTTTTTATTACGCATTTACTTTTGTATGATGAAATATTGTCCTACATAATCAAAAGAAAATTTCTAATTGACAGTAGCTTTCCTCTTCTATTTAAAGTTTACATCTAAAGTGTATATTCATCATTCAGATATATATTCTTGTGAATGCTAGTGATATAAACTATATTTTGTTTAGATTTTCATATCTTTTCAATACGTGACTATTATTGTTATGGCTAAATTATATTTTTTTATTAGTCCATGTACTGAAATTGTTCAGATGGACTTAACATTTAGTTTAGCCTATGTAACCACACACAAAATTTAATTGTACCCAGCTACATTAAATTTCTGTTAAATTGTACCCAGCTACGTATGACACTTATTTATTTCTGAATTTGGCACAAACTATTACACACAATTTATAATTTAATTGTACAAAACTTTAAGCCGCAAGTTATAAAATATAACCATTTCTAACTACATCATAATTATCTAAAATATAACAGCAATATAAGACATAAATTGACAGAATGTGCATACAAATTTGGTAAAGACTATTTTCCTCCCAACCTTGAGCTTAATCCACAACTCCCCCTGAGCAGATACCAATTCCTCCTTAGTGTATACAACCTCTTTTCTATCTAGGAATATCTTATTTAAGTTTTCTTTCCATAAATATGTTTCCATAACTGCGTCTAGTTAATTTGAGATGTTGTTTCCCTTAGTGTAGGCTTTACTTTTGTTTCTTCCACAAAAGCTTCTTTAAAACCAGATTTTCCACTTTCTAGTTTTATTATTACCTCTTCTTAGTAACTTTCCACTTTACTAAGTATTTTTATTATATTTTTTCTCCCATTTAATTAAATTTAAGTTATTTTATTTTTCTCCAAGGATTTTTGGATAATTTGGGAAAATCTTCAGAATCTAGTCCATCCTCATGGATTTTGATTTCTTGTTCTCAATTTACTCGTTCATTACACCATGGTATTATTTCCACATTGATATATTAATTTCCACAATTGATATAGTTACATATTCTATTTCTTAGGTCCCCCTAACCTTTTATGTGTATTCTCTATTTATATAACACCGAAAATAGGGATATTACATTGTTCCCCCTATAAAAAAAAATACCTTCCTTGGTGTTTTCCCACCTATTTTTTTATTCATTAGAAAATGATGGTTATGTTTCTTTCATCATATCTTCCTATTATCTCAAGTGCGAAGTGTTGGCACTGCACTTTCACATGAGTTGTTGTTTTATTTGGACGAAATTTTCTTTCTTTCACAACCTGTATCACAACTCAATCAATCTCATGAGTAGGCTCATGTACATAAAATTTTCAATAATGAAATAAGAAACTAAATTATTCTACGACTAAGTAGAGCGATTTTTTATACTTCTACTCTAATCCTCATGGCCCCACAAATTGAAGGTGTTTATCAACATAATCATCAACGTGGAATATCATATTTGTAAAGTTAAATCCTTATATATACATGATCTCCATATTTGAATTCTTTTTCAATTCTTTCATCACTCTTTCAACAAGTTACATTTACTTTAATATTTTTAATGAGTTATTTCTACAATCTCTTTCCACCTATTATGGTACTTATAGTATTAGAACCAATTTGTTCTTATGTTAATTTCCACTAAGTGGAGTGTGGCCCTTTTTATTTTTTTCATGTAAGGATTTTTACTGAATTTTATCATTGTATATATGATACTTGTATTTGTATGTAGTTTCTAGCAATACAAAAATTCTCCCTAACTATTAGATTTTATATATTTTATACTTATACCATATGTATACTAATAAATGATTTGATCTCTCTTTTGGTATAACTGTATGATGATAACATGTTGTATTGCACTTTAGCTTTGCCCCCCTTTCCTCTAGACTTGATGTTCCCAAAAGTATAAGTACTTTTCGTATTTCTATCAAAGAGATCCATTTTGTGATTCTATGGAGTTAAATATTTCTTTCCGTACTATTTTGGTCATATGTGATGTGCTATTTGTAAAAACATAAGTGTAATGTTTTCGTTAGAGTCTCCCTTCTTCCCAAAAAAAAAATCCATGCTTTCACTTAGATTTTCTACTTAGTAGGCTCGAATTAAATTTCAATGCTACCACATTTTTCTTCTATTTTCAATTAAAGAAGGAATTTAATATTACAATAGGATACTGAGTTCCAATTTACCTTTTTGATTTTTCAATCATGTGCCAAGATTGTTTTTCTTACCTCCTTCTTCATTCCCGGTCTAACTATAATTTTCTTCAAGGCAGTTATTATCTTAGTATACCTAGATGACCTTTCTGATGGTATTCATCTATTAATTCAGGGTTCATCATATACACCTTTTTATTTTATAATCTTTACATGAAAAAATCATTTTTGGTCTGATTTATTATTTATCATTTAATTTCATCTTACTAAAATCTTGGGTATTGAGGGTTTTTTCAACAATGCTCCCTGCATTCATTCTCCCACTTTAATTTTTTTCACTACTATCTGTATGTGTCATAA
Organism: Pinus albicaulis; assembly: GCA_034641835.2. Taxonomy (NCBI): domain Eukaryota; kingdom Viridiplantae; phylum Streptophyta; class Pinopsida; order Pinales; family Pinaceae; genus Pinus; species Pinus albicaulis. Next base: position 862,202,596 of record CM076578.1, read on the forward strand.
TTTGATGAATATGTCTACTTACATATCAAAAATTCAGTTTTCTTTTACGTCCATTAGTTTTACTGAGGAATTTTACCAAATTTATTATTTTTCATCTCACTTTCTTTGAGTAAAGTAATATTTATGACCTGTTATCATTATCTTTACCTTTCTCATGGCTACTATTTCCATGTTTTCAGGTAATTATTACATCATCCAATTCTCCTTTATAACTTTATTCACGTTTCTTCAAATTTTAACTTTCGATATTCATACACTAAGTTTGAGTCTCTCTATATTATTTTTCAGTATACACCACTACTCCTTAGCTGTATCAGCAACTTTCATTGTAGTACTAACTTTCTATTTTTTTTGGTTCCAAACTAATTCTATATTACCCGTTTTTGATTTATCATCAATCCCTCTTTAAATTTGTCATGTTTAATTATTATCTCTTGGGTTTTTTGAAACTCACATTGGTTGAGTTTTACATGTAGTTACATTTCTCTAAGTATTTGTAACAATATGCTACAATATTCTTATCCCCTTTACTGGAGTATATTAGGAAATCTTCTTCTAATATTCATTCTAACTTGTTCAATTTTTTTAGTAGCATATTGCTCATTAAGTACCTATAAGTAGGACTGTAACATGGTTTTTGTAAGTCCAAAGGTTAACTTTTTAACCTTATAATATCCTTTTCTGGTTCAGAAGATTGTCTTATAGATGTTTTCATCTCATTTGATCATTTAGTTCATCATTTTTTTTTTTAAATTTAACCAGTTCTTGATATTTAACTTGTTTAACTATATAATTATATAGACATCCAGAAGGTGTAATCCTTATTTTTGGCAAACAACATTAGCATTCCACCCCCGGAGACATGCTTGGTTTAATATAATTGTAATTGAACTTTCAGTTCTTATTATTCAAGAGTATTCGCCCTATACTCCCTTGAATTTTTTCTAGACTTTCTTATCTGATTTTTTATTTTATTAATTGTAGATAAGTCTCCCAAAGACTCATTCCTGTTGGCTGTCCCAATTCCCCAACTTGGGTAGCATAATGAACAAGTTTTTCCTTGTTTTCCATTCTTGTTGAAATGCAAAATCTGTTTTATGGTCATTAGTTTTTTTCTGTAACAGATTTTACTATTTACTTAGTGTAAGTACCTAGTTTTCAACAAATTCGCTATTGCTTTATGTGGTTCCATTTACTCTATTTCCCTTAGAAGATCATACCATTTTATTTAAATTTTTCAGATAATTTAGTTAGTTTATGAGTGAACTTCTTCTTTGTTCTTGAAATTTTATGTACCAATGAATAGTATTTACATTTTTATAGTTTTCAATTTACCTTTTCCACTATCTAGAGGTTGATACAATTTAAAATTTTCTACTGACTCAAGTAAAACAACCATAGATTGGTTAGAATGTGTACTTGCAATTTCAATCATTGCTAACATATTTTCATTTTTCCTGTCTTTTTATTCCAGTAGATTTTCAGTTGGTTCACCAGGTGTTTTTATGGCTTGTAACATGGCCATGTTTTACGAACTGCTGTTTAGAATTTTCACTTTCAATTCTGTATTTTTAGATGTCATTTTGACAGTTTGGAATTCTCTGTACATTGGCCTTTTCTCCCTTGATGTAAGGAAGACATTGAATAAATTTTTCTGAATTTCATCACAATTTCATCTATAGTGAGTTTTCTTGCCTTATTTCATACTTTTTTTCTTTACTCTATCCTCATACTACCTCTTACTCAAATATCGAGATTTGAATTTTTCTTGAAATTGTTCTCATGACAGTTTTTTTTCCATCAAGTCTATGTAAACTTTGGGTTTCTTTCACCGAAGTGCGACTTTTCCTTTCCACTGGTAACCCACAACTCTTATTTTCAGATTTCTTCCGTATTCATATACCTGGAATAAATCTTGTTTAGGAGTTGGGTTTTTGCATCCCTTTCCTTTTCTTATTTAAATAATAGAGAATTAATTTAATTTCAAAATTCTCCCTGCAACTCCCTTTTCTTCTGTTGTTTAAGAAGATTCTTCCCCTGTCTGAGACCTCTCTGAGCTGGGTTCTTATTCATTTAATCTATAATTGGAGGTAATTTCTCTACCAACCTATTTCTATCAATACTGCAACAACCATTCATAGTTAGTCTTTAACTAATCTGATTTTTGCTACAATGTTATTTTTAACATTTGAGCATTTTAGATGTGGTAGGGCGCCTCCCCTTCCCAGTTCTACTTAAAACTTCTCTCTGTCAGTCATAACAGCAACTGCACCTTTTCTGCATTGATTCGTGCACTAATTTTTCTACATAGAAATTAGTAATCATATATAAAAAATTTAAAATGAATTTGACAGCAGAAAAATTTCCCTGTGTTGCAACCCATAAGCCAGAGTTTACACATGGGCTCTCATACCATTTTTAACAACTCCACTAACCAATTTTTTTCTATTTGTAGTAACTCTGGAACTATTCAAAATTATTTTTTGACACTTTCATCATTGAATATTTCTGTCAAACCAGGAGGTAACTCCTCAAAACTAGAATATGTATTAGCTGAAGAATGTACATGCTTATATAGATGGGAGGTGAGGCTATTGGGATTCAGCTCCCAATGACTCTTGGCCTTCCTTATTTCCTAATAATAAATAATATACAAAAATACATATGCACACCCATCCATAGGATTA